>OY728121.1:1215400466-1215964113 GCA_963277665.1 Viscum album | reverse complement strand
GGCCTCAGACCTATCCAAATATCTAGAAGTGATGACTTCCCAGTGCTTATTGGTGAACTATGGAAGTGATGACTTCCCACCTGCACAGCCCCCCTCCCCACCTGCACACTGCACATCCCCCCCACCTGCAAACCCCCCACCTACACACCCCCTCCCATCCACCCACTACACAACCCCCCCCCCCCACACACACACACATGCACCCCCCCCCCACTTGCCCAGCCCCCCTCCCCCCCACCCCCACCTGCACAACCCCCCCCCCCCCACCTGTACACCCCCCCCCCCACCTCACCCCCCCCCCAATAGACTCCCACCTACCCAGCCCACCCCTCACCTGCACAATCCCCTCCCCCCACCCACTTACACAACCCCCCCCCCCCACTTGTACAACCCCCCCCCCCCCCCGACCTGCACATCCCCCTTCACCCACTGTACATCCCCCCCACCTACACCCCCCCCCCACTTGCACAACCCCCTCCCCCACCCCCATCAGCACATCCCCCCCCCACACCCACCTCAACCCAGCAGACTCTTCCTACACAACCCCCTCCCCCCTGAAACCCCCACCCTACACAGCCCACCCCCCACCTGCACACCCCCCGTCCACCTCAACTCCACCTGCACCACTAATCTAACCGCCACTTGCACAGCACCCCCCCCCCCCACCCCATCTCAACTCCACCTACACCACTACTCTTACTGCCACCCTACACATCCCCCCCCCCCCCACCTCCACTCCACCTGCACCACTAGACTAACTGACCCCAATCCCTTTGTATGGCTCACTAACTCTACAAAGTAGTGGCTATAAATACTTCAAATATATTTGAATCACAAAATCATGACAGTGTTTAGAACAAAAACAAAAAACAAAACAAATTGAAATTATTGGGTATACTACCGCACAGACCTCGTGTTTAGGCCAAATCAAAACATAAAACAAAAAATAGATGTAAAACATTGAACGTAAGGTACCACTTATAGATTTGAAGTGCAGAACAAAACAAAGTTCTCATTGAAGGGTGGAATAATTTTCCGAGCGAGAGAGTTCTGTGTCTCGGCTTTAGGTCTGCAATCGGGCGGATGGGGGATTGGGGTTGCCGACAATTTTAGGGAAAACTTCCCCAATGGTTTTTTAAAACCGTTGGGAAAGGTAAGCTTTACCAACGGTTTACAAAACTATAGGCAAAGGATTCATAAAGCTCACATTTACCAACGGTTTAATAAAACCATTGGGTAAAGTCTCACATATCCCAACGGTTTATCAAAACATTGGTTAAAACTCATCTAAAACTCTCTATTCCAACAGTTTATTGAAACCATTGGGTAAATACCTCTCAACATCCCTACTACAACAGTTTATGAAAACCTTTGGGAAAAATCTATTGGTATATCCTCTATTTCCATAAGTGTTTCCAAGGAAAAATATCTCAAAAGTATAAAGGTTTTTATATCAAAATTGAATGTGAAATTGATTCTAATGATCAAAATTGGATTAATAATATTATTATTGATATAATTTTAATTTTAAACCATTTTTAAAAAAAATATGTAACTTTTTAAATACATTAAATGATAAGGTTTTTTTTAAATAAAATCAATATTTTTTTAACTATTCATCAAAAAAAATTAATACTCTCAGAAAATTATAAAAAAAATTACTTAGGGATAATTTTGATATTTATATTTTAAAAATTAAGTTTCTTTTTATCAAATAAATTTAATATAATTGGTAAAACATACTTTAAAAAAAGTGTGTAAATCGTGACCAAACCATTTTTAAGAAAAAAATAATATTTTTTAGCATAAAATGGGTTTATTTTATCTTATTCCTAGAAAAAATATATTAGTTTAATGATAAATTTTTTGATTAAATGTATAATGTTTAAATTTCCTTAAAATAATTATCTAATAGTAATTAATTAAATTTATTAAGATAAAAACACTATGCACTCAGAAATACTTCTTTTTGAAAAACATTTTTTCTACATTCAAATGTTTTATTATTTTTATTTCTATTTGATTGATTGACAATGAATTTATTTTATAAATGTGTAAATAATATAATTTTCATAATTTAGTTATTTTTATTCATACCCACCAATATAATGGCTAGAAAATAACTGTCATATTAAATAATAATATTTTAATAGATTATCATGGTTCGTTTAACCTCAGTGTTTCTTGTAATGCAATCTATTGAAAAAATTAAATTTATTAAGAAAAAATAATTTTATAAAATATCGGGGTGTTGTACCCTAGGTTGGTGACTATCACCCTGGGTATATCATATATACAATGGGATGCATTACTCTCTAAATAAACATACAGAAGGAAGATATAAGATAGATATAACAATCAATGCCTACTAAATTATATGAAAGAAACCCCAAGTGCATATAGGTAATGTCATGCAGTACTAAAACAACTAGATTGGAAAACTAAAAGTACCAAAAGGTAAACTCGATAGTGAGCATGAAGCCAAAAAATATCCTAAAAACCCACAAGCTGCTAATATCTATCCCAATCTATAACCTGCACCAACTGACCTAAAAAATAGTTGATATATATATAGGGTGAGCATAAAAGTATACTCAGTAGGATCCTCCATAGAGACTCGCATTTAAAAGATAAATAAATCATACTTAATCTTAGTGAACAACAAGTGAAACTAACTCATCACCTAAACGGGTATAATAAGTTCACAAACTCCACAAGGTTTTCTCTCACCAAGTATCGCATAAAAGATATTATATAATACAATATCAAAAATAAGGGTACCTTGCTCTCTCTTCCTCACTGGTTTTCTACTCTTCCCCAACATCGCGCGTCCCAAACCATCTCCCTCCAAAATTAATCCAGCATGTAGACACGATTATATGTATCAAAACATTCACCACATTCATCACATCATCCCATATAACATCTCCAAATAATAACTAGGTAGTTTCTAAGAGGCAACACAACATGTATGATTTGTAGCATACACTAAGTATTATACCCCCAAGCCATTATAGCCCATACATCGAGTAAAGTACCTCAATCCATCATAGAATATACATGACATACCTATAATAATCTTTTGGATACTATATTTAGTGATACATGTGTGTGAAATAACCACAAGTCATTACATCCCTCTACACACATATATGGGAACCTAAACACCTTTTATATCATCACATAATACTACAATGATAAGAGAGTGGGTCTATAGGGGGTATTCATCCATTCATCCTCCCACTGGGATGTTGGGAAACAAACCCTCCCATAGTTCTCTAGGTATTTGTTTCCCTAATTGACATTAGTGGTGTAGCATATGAAATCATATAATATGCAGTACATAATATAGCGCACATCCACACTATGGGAATAACCTTGTCCTAGACTCAACTTTATCTATCTTATCTCAGACACTAGGCTTCCACTAATAGGGAATAGATGTCCTATAAGCACACAATAATTATAAAGAGATGTTTTAATTACTATTGTCCATTTATCATTTCCTTTATGTTAATAAATTCATTAATTATTAATTAACCATAAAAATTATTCCACATTACACATTTCATTAACCATAAAGAAAATTCCATTCCCTCTAGGAATAAATCCAAGCTGAGTTCATGATTTCTCAAGAGTAACATCTCATTTTCATTACAGAAACACTAACCCCATAGGTTAATTAATTTATTTAACATTATTCAAACCTTTCCATAAATTCAAGTTACTCTAGGAAAACATCCTAACATACCATCAAGAAATGAAACCATGAAAAACAATATTACTCAAGAAGTGGGGAAAGGAATAAAGATAACAAGAAACCCAATCATCATATGTTAAATAGATTCATATCAAGAAAGAATATAGCTTTATCACATCAATAGGTAATCTCATATTCAACTCATTCCATCGTCTCTTGTGTCATCCCAGAAACCCATCATAAATATCCACATGTATCTCTCCATCATAGTCATTAACTACTAAAACAACCTTAGGACACCCCACCCATATCTCATCAACCATATCAAGATCATCCATCTCAGGCTCATTTCACATAGAAAGCTCACATACAAATCAAATCATAAGGAAACATGAGAACAATAATATTAAATAGGGAAATCCACACCCTCAAATAAGGCATTCATCCTTTTCACACAAACAGGCTCTCTTGGCTTCCAAAATAAGGCATATATCATTTAATAACAAATGGTAACTCTCAAACCCAAGAATTTTATTTATAAAACAAATATTTTTTATTTGATCTTGAATTAATAGATTTATTATTCATAAGATCCAACTAAGGGCAACCTAAGTCATCAACTATCCCAATCTATCAAAATTTTTAAACATGATCTCTAGTATAAAACCAGTTTCAACAATTTGGGAGGTATCTATTAAAATTTAACTTGCCTTTTTATTATTATTATCATCAATAAATAATTTTATTCATATTCTTTATTAATTGATATTAGCACGTGGAATAACTTATTCAATTATACATGCATTCTTTCTTAAATTTTATTACCATAAAATTATAATAAACACTTTATTTTTTAAACAATATTATTCTTTAATTAATTATCCAACTAATTAATTAATTCCTTATTTAAAATATTTACCAATTTCATCAATTTCAACATGCTAAACTAAGCATAAAAACTTTATATACATGAAAAGTATAGATAGAACACTATCTAAAAAATCAAGATGCAAATCGTTATCACAGTGGAAAGCAACAACATGTAATCACTACAAAAATATTACAGTTGCATTCTTTAATATACTAAAATATTTATTATTTTAATTCCACTAGCATCCAAAGGACAAAACCATGGTCAATTTATAATTTCATATAAATAAAATAGGAGTAATGAATCCCCTTCCTTGAAAGCATCAAATTATTCTCATGAGAATGAATCAATGTCGTGGGGGTCTTCGATCAAATCTCATATAAGAAATTTCATCCCAATAGGTATTAAACAAAAAAAACCAATAAATATAAATTAAATCAATTGATATCAAATAAAACAACATGGAAATATTAAATATGAGAAAATGAGATCGAATAGAGAAAATTGATAGAAAAAAGAGAGATATAACATACCTCAGATCACCAAGGATTGATCACAGGAAGAAAAAGATTAATATATGTTGAAATGGGATTTAAAGCCTTCAAAACCCACCCTTGGGAACTTAAGGTTCTAGATAAAGAAGTGGGTTATGATATGGGTTTGGGGGTCTCATGGTATTTATAGACCCACTGAAAAATAGAGGACTACGGTACAGCCTAATAGACCATACCGCAAACAAGCTGACATGAGGTATTCTATGGTGCAATGTGAAGGAATACATAGATCCCATGGGTAAAATAAATTTCCATGTTATATGGGAAGATTATATATAAGTGGATCAGGGGTCTACGATTCAACCCTAAGCCCCACATCGTAGGAACCCTTTTCCAATAGGGAGGCCACATCATAGCCTAACAACCATGGTGCAACTATGCCTAAAAAGATAGTAGCCATGTTTTCCTCCTCGATCTCCCCTATAATTATATCAGGTTACACCACACTATATCCACCTCCATTACTATTCATCATACACCTCCACATTGCATCCATTCCATTTTTGGCATTCGACTCCCCCCCCCCCACTTCAGACACCCTACAAACACCGAGGAACCTCCATTGGGTGCCTCCAACACATAAAACTCACCAAGGGAAGGGATACCAGGATCCATAACCTTACATAAGATACCTATAAAACAATTTTCATCCTTGATAATTTAAAACCAAAAATGTAGAGAAAGATATAGAAAAGGGTTCATCCGAACAACCACCATGTGAGATGCCTCTCAAGGATCTGGCCATTATAGGAGCTTAGCCACCTCATTAAAGGAACAAGTGAAAACCCCTAAAACCACAGAAACTAGCTCCAAAACACTAACAAGAGAAATTCCACAATAAGGAAAAAATATAAAACCATCACATAAACCAGAAAATGTTCAAAAACCAAAACTACCATTATAATAATAGAGAGATAAACAACAACAAAAATTGGGTAATGAGTGTGTATCTAAAAATCATGTTCCTAGGTACTTTATTCCACACATATGTATCGCCACAAGACATGAACCAAGGTAATATTATACTCATGAAACACCTTCCACTGGCAGTCCTTATTCTCCATGAGATTCTACTTAGATGTCACATCATCATCAACATAGATATTTCCCCCAATCAGTGATCTGAGAGTCATCGTGAAGGTAACAGAAAAGATGAAACACTTGAAAGACATCATGTATCCTACTCTATTATTGGTGAAATTCTATCTAATACACCATGACTCCATCATGATCTAACACCTTTAAAGGGACAACATACTATGGAGAAAGCTTACTCACATGGCCAAACCTTTGATGCCCATAATGAGGAGTCACCTTCAGGAAAATGTGATCTCTAATGTCAAAATTTAAAGGTATCCTCCTATGATGTGCATAGGATTTTTGATCTCCTGCACTGCCTTCATCCTCTCATGAGTCACCTAAATCGTCTCTGTCATATTCTACACTAGTTGTGGATCGTTAATTACTTTCTCTCTGACCTCAGTCCAACATGATGGAAAATGACAAGGTTATCCATAAAAATCTTCAAAAAAGGTTTCATACTAATGGTGGAATGGAAACCATTATTGTATCAAAACTCAACAAGGGAAGTTTCCTCATCCAAGAACCTCCAAAATCAAGGACACAAGAATGAAACTTATCTTCAAGAGTTTGTATGGCTCGCTTTGTTTTACCTTTCATATGTTGATGAAAAGTGGTGTTAAGGCATAATTGAGAGACAAAATCATCTTGGAGACCAATCCACACACTATAGGTAAAATAGGGATCATGATCCAGGTTGATCATCCTCAGGACTCCATGGATCCACACCACCTCCTCCTAATACTTCATTGATAACACCTTCACTGAGCTCGACTCCAAGATCGCTCTAAAGTGGGATGATTTCATCAAATGATCCACTATCACCCATATAGCATCCTTGAATCAATAATATTGAGGTAAACTGGTAATGAATTTCATCAATATGTCCTCCCACATCCACTATGGGAACATCTAATAGCTATATAAATCCAACAGGAACATGGTGATTGGAATTCACCTTCTGGTAGACCAAACATCGAGACACAAAATCTGAAACTACATGCTTCAACTTAGTCAACCAAAACTGACCTCTCAAATCATAGTACATCATTTTAAGGCCTAGATGAATCACCAAAGGAAAGATATAAAGCTCATGTAGAACTATCTCATGAATCACCAAAGGGATGAAAATTCTTCCCTAAAACAACACTCGGTGTTGATCATCCTCATACTAACCATTAGGAGTATCACCAAAAGCAACTCGGTCTCTCTAGATCTCCACCTAAGAATACCCCAGCTAAGACTCCTCAACCTATTTCACCAAATATGACTGGACCATCATCTGAAATAGACAACCTCTGCTTCTATCCTCTCCCATATCCATATGAATCACTAATGGTTCTTCCATCACTCTCCAATAATCCCTATATTCATACATGACATCAATAAATGATGTCTTTCTTAGCGCATCAGCTGCAAAATTTTCCTTTCCTGATGTATATGAAATCTAAAATTCATAAGACTATAATAATTCAATCCACTTTCACTGTTTTAATTTCATTTCATAGTGTGAGAAGACATATCTTTGGATCTTAGGATCATTAAAAATCATAATATTATTATCGATGAGGCAATGTCACCATAACTTCAAGTAAAATAATATTGTCGCCAACTTGAGATCATGGATGGAATAATTATACTCAAGGGGATATAATTGAAGATACCCATAAGAAACTAAAAATATATTCTATATAAACACACCACCTAATCTAAGAAACAAATCATTATATAAAACCACAAATCGAACTCCCTTTGCTAGAAAACAAAGGGTGAACGCACTGTACAACTTCTCATTTAGGTACTCAAAATCTATCTGACACTGATCAGTCCTTAAGAATGATTGATTCTTTCTATTCAAGGATGTCAAAGGATAATCAATCGAAGAAAATTGGATATGAGACTCCTGTAATACCTTGTAATAACAAGTAAACTTCTCACCTCTACAATAGTCTTGGGGGTTTCCTAAGAAAAAACTACCTCTATATTTAAAGGATTCACAAGTACTCCTTGATGAGACGTTACATTCACCAATGAAATGAACTTTTCAAGCCAATAACCCACAATTTTATAACTTATTGAATAAATAATAATGATGAAGAGATCCCAAAATAGTATGTAAATTCTCTACATACTCCTCCTCAGATGTGGAGTAAATAAATATTTCATCGATCAGAACCACCAACAACTTCTCTAGGAACTCCTTGAACACTATGTTCATTAAACCCATGAAAACAGCTATAATTTTTTTTACACCAAATAGAATCACAATGAAATAATAATTCCCCTAATGATAATGAAAATATTTGTTCATAATATCCTCATACTTTACCCACATCTGATGATATATTTATTGTAGATCTATTTTCAAGAACCAACTTACTCTTATTATCTGATCAAATAAATCATCAATCAACAAAAGAAGATAGTGGTTCTTCACATTCACCCAGTTCTTGTGGTGATAATTGATACCAATATTCAAAATATCATTAGCCTTCTTCCTAAAGAAAAATGGTGTGCCCCATGGTGACATGCTCTTCAAAACAAAAACTCACTATAACAAATCATTAATATATACTTACAGATCTCACATAATAGATGGCACCATCCTATACAGAGACATCAATATAGAAGACATACTCGGTTATATATTGATCCCAAACTAGATCTCATGTCAAGGGGTTAACACTACAACCTCATCAAAACAATCATCAGAGTACTCCTCTATGACTATAGGAAACATTTTCAGCTAAACCACCAAAGAACTCTACATTAACTCATCCATCAAGGATGATAAGGATAAAACATGCCTCTAACCCATCATATAGTCTTTCTCACAAAATAATACTACTACCTCTCTATCAGCATCATAGAGCTCACCCGGTCTCCAAAAGTAATACACTATAATATACACCGAATACAGCTAATTCATGTTAAGGATGACATTGTATGATTGTATCCACAAACATAAGAAATCTCCCAAATAGTGGTGTTACCCTAGCATTAGATCAAAGTTTCTACATACTTCATACATGTAAAATAAACCTCTAACTAGAATAATTAATTCCAAGTGCACTGGAAGCCTCTCTAACTATAATCCCAAAGCATGGACAATGGTAGGTGATATGTAGTATTTTGTATCCCTTGAATCAAACAAAGAAAACAACCATGTAGAAAACAATAAAATTCTACCTCGAATGATGCTTGGATCGCCTAGTGCTAGAAATTCCAGAGCATAAATCTAAGAACTACCTATTTAATGGCCTTTTTTAAACTAATAAAGAACACCTACACAACTACAATCTTCTCTCTGCAGGAAAGGAGAATCTTGGGGGTGTTATCTACTTCCCCATATCCTCTCTATTTGTCTCAATATGGAACACCCAACTGCTTCTTCTTTATCTAAAACTTCCTTAATGGAGGATCTTGAAGCAGAACAACTGGTGCACACTAACTTATTATAAAGGTCAGACACCTTCATCACTAATGACCTCATCCTCTATTATAAAAACATGTGTCTTTTCCCTTGGCAGAGGTCTAAGAGCCTCCATCCCTGTAGAAATGATATGATAAGGTCTAGGACCTTCCCTCATATGATTGAAATATCTTTTTTCTAGACAATTAGGAACTTTGTACCACAAATCTTCTTTGTGAGGAATCCTAAAGACTCCTCTCTCATGAAAATTTGGTTCTTTCCAGTTTCCTCTGAACAACCTATTCTCTCTTCAGTGCCTCGAGGTAATTTAACAATATGAATGGGGTGACCTGGTTCTAGATCTCTAGATACAAACCCTCCCTGAAATTCCTCAACTTGGCCTCCTCATATGGAAATAGGTCTGAAGCATATAATATAAGGTTCCAGAAATAGATCATGAACTACCACATGCTAGAACTCCCATATCATAGGGTAATAAAATCATGATGGTTGGCTTATTTTGTAGTCAACAAAAGAAAATCTACTCTGAACTGATCATGGAACTTCTCCCATGAGACATATGACTCTACGTGATCTCTGAGGAATGATATCCACCACTACCAAGATACTCCATGCATCATCATCATAGACAAATAAAACCAGTGCACATTTAGAGCATGGATCAAACTGAAGGTTATCTCAACCTAATATGACCATTATTTTGTGACTAAATATAAAATAGATCCATTATACTTCTATAGACTCTAGATTTAAAATTATCATAGTGTCCTCCTACAAGTGTCTTAATCATTTACCACTACTCTATAGTGATATACTAGAATATCCTACTGAACATATTCAGCGCAAACCTGATGAGGACATCAACTTGGAGCCCTACCTATGAGAAAAAAACATTTAGACTCCTAATCCTGGAATATGAAATTCTTAACATTAATTAATTTATTTTTTAATTATCGTATTTAAGACTTTAACCTATACCAAGTTTTATCCATTTCAAACATAGGTTCAAGGAAGAATGATGCATGATCCATTTCTTGGTCTCTACCCTGCAACCAATATCAATTCGTTTAACAAACTCTGTAAAATTAATGTTTTGTGCAACATATCACAAGAGGCCCTAAATAATCGTGTCTCAACCAGTCTCCCATATTCTCATCTCTTACCAAACATAGATTGCACCATTTCCCTACTAACCCATGTATTATAACCTATTTCTAACCCCAAACACTATCCTATCTCTCAACCCAATCCTTTGATACCACTATTTCAAAAACCCCTCCTCCTCCCTCCCCCCAAAAGGGTACCCCACTTGATCTAGAAATGAGGGAAGGGAGATGGTGATTGCTCGATTCCCAACTCCAGTAGGCCCCAGTTTGGTGACTAGCGCTGAGGGTATATAATAAATACAATGGGAGGCATTACTCTCTAAAGAAACATGTTGAAGAGAGAGATAATATAGATTCACCAATAAACACCAAATAAGATATATAAAATAAATCTCAGGTGCATACATGTAATTTCAAACATTACTAAAATAACTACAAAGGAGAACTACAAGTACCAAAGTTAAACTCGATAGTGACCATGAACACTAAAAAGATCATGAAAACCCATGAGCTAATAATATAAATCCCAAACTCCAACCTTCTCCTTCTAAGATAAAAAATAGTTTATATATTCATAGGCTAAGAATAATAGTGTATTTAGTAGGGTCCTCCCCAAAGCCTCTCATGAAAAATATAATTAAATCATACTAAATCTCAATAAACAACAAGTGAAACTAACTCATCACCTAAATATGTATAATAAGTTTTGAGCCTCACCATGGCTATCTCTCATCATGTATCACATACAAGAGAAAATATAATATAATATTAGCAATAGGGTACCTTGATTCCACTTCCCCGTTAGTTTGTCACTCTACCCCAACATCGCATGTCATAGTCCATCTCTCTCCAAAATTAAGTCATCCCATAGACACCTAGGATAAGTATCACGACATGCACCTTGTGTATCAAAAAATCCCATATCACATCTTCATATAGTAACCAAGTATTTTCTAGGAACCACCATAGCCCGTATGACGTGTATCATACATTGAGTATTATACCTCAAGCCATCAAATACCATACACCGAGTAACGTACCTCAATCCATCACATCGTATAAATTTCATACCTATAATATTCCATTGAATACTATATCATGTGATACATGTGTGTAAAATAACCAAAATCCATTACATACATCTACACTCGTATATGAAAAACTAACCATCATACATACTAGTACATAATACTACCAAGAGAATAGATATGGGCCATAGGAGGTAGTTATCCATCCATCCACCAACCGAGATATTGAGGAAAACACCCTCCCAAAGTCCACTGGGTGTTAGTTACTCTAACTGACATGGGTGGGGTAGCATATGAAATCATGGAATATATAGGACATAATATAGCTCACATACATACTATGGGAATAACCAAGTCCTAGGATCAACTGTAGTTATCGTATCTCGGACCCCCATATACCATTGTTAGGGACTAGATACCCTATAAGAATACAAGAATTTTAAATTTCTATAGTAATTAATTCATTCCTTTTTATCATTTATATTATTTTAATTAATTTATTAATCATTAATTAACCATAAAAATTGTTCACATTACACATTTCATTAACCATCAATCCAATTCCATGCCCTATGGCATAATCCAAACTGTGTCCATAGTTTCTCAAGAGTAACATCTCATTTTCATTCCAGAAAAACCAAACCCATGGGTTAAGTCATTTATTTAAAATTATTAACATCATTACATAAATTATAGGTACTCTAGGAAAACATCTTTATCCACCATCAATAATTTTAACCAAGCACATCCAACTGCCTTAAGAAATGGGGAAAGGAATGTAGATAAAAAGAAACTCGACCATCAGCCATTAAATATATTTTATATCAAGAAATCATCTAACTTTATCACATAAATGGGTATGCCTAGATTCATCCCATTCCATAATTTTTGGTGTCATTCCTAACAACCATCATTAATATACCCATGAATCTATCCATCACATGCATCAACTATTGCCTCAACCTCAGGCCTCCCCACCCATTTCTCATCTTCCATCCCAATTTCAGCCATACCAAGATCATGTCACACAAAAATCTTACTACCAGATCACGTCACAAGTCAGAAATAAAATAAGAATATTATATAGGTAAATATGGTCCCTCAAACAATGCATTCCTCAATTACACAAAAATGAGCTCTCTCGGCCCCAAACACAGGGCATCTAGCCTTTAATAAAAAATGGGCACTCTCAGACACAAGCATTGTATTTAACAAACTATTAGTTTTTATTCCATATTGAATTAACTAATTAATTATCCATATTTTAGGACTATGGGAAACCTAAGGCATCAATTATCCCAATCTATCAAATTTTTTAAACATCCTCTCTAGCATTAAACTAGTTTCACCAAATTGGGATAAGAATTATTCTAATTTAACAAGGACTTTCAGTATTATTATCAAAAATCATTAACATGATTCATGTTCTTTATCAAATTATATTAACACATGGAATAAAATATTCAACTAAATATGCATACTTACATCAATTTTTATGGCATCCCGCCTTTTTATTACATAACTTTTAATTATATTTTACAAATAGGGGATCTTTAAAGTCTAGTGTCTTGGAAATCCGGAACAAAATACATGAAAAAACATAAAAAATACTTTTAAACCACTTGTAAGGATTCATCATAGGTTAATCATATGTACAATTAGTGCATCTCATATCCTGGAGACATACATCAAAGAAAAGGGTCAGCATAAGGCTCAGTAAGGAAAACAAGTGAAACGCTTGACATGTGATCTTGAGCAATATTAATAAGAACATGATAAAAGTCATAAAGGCGTGAGAAAAGGAAGAATAGGAATATCATAATAAAAATAACTTGAATCATAACTTTAATATGTGGCTACAACATTGCATTTAAACATTAATGAACATATCACCAAGGTTTATCCCCGAGATGTCATAAAAATTACCAAGGTTATTTACCAAGGTATCATGAAACTTGTCATCTCTAGAGATTAATTCTTTACCCAATAAATTGGAGAGCTATCAGGGTGAACCCTTAATATGTATTTACTTACATTTTATCCACATATATCATAATCAAACATTTCATAAATAACCCACAGAGAATAAAATAAATGGGTTTCATTTCAAAATCGTGACGTTTTAAAAGTTCTTAAAAATAAGATCATTATATCATTTATAACCCATGGAAAGGGAGTGAGGGTTATATGTATGTCCATTACAGAATAAAATATATCCTTTTTATATATTTATAAACACCAATAGAAACTAAATAGGTCTGGGTATTCAGATAAATAAACAAGATAATTTCTTGAGAGAAAGAGATAGAAATTTTGAGACGAAATTTCTGCAGCATAACGGCTATATAACATGGTTTTAGAAAATAATAAAAAGATAGGGTACAAGGTTAACCCACTCATAAATAACTCATATTACAATATAAATATATAATAACATGTAGATAATAACATGTTATGTATATTTGAATGACATACCACAAGAAAATGAAACTTGAAAGGAAAGAGAAGATGTGATTTCTTTTACGAGAAATTCGGCAGCCTAACGGCATCACTTAAAAATTCAGAAAACAAATTGATGAGAGAGGAAAGGGTATATCAACAATTATAAATTAAATGTAAATTAATGAGAACATATAAAAACATACCCTCAACAAAAATATATGGAAAATAGAAGACACAACATAAAGGAATTCATGAATTAAAAGAGGAGGGTGAAAGGATCCCTTACCTTGAAGAGTAACTTTGAAAGCATGAAGTTCGGGACCTTGGGAGGCTTGAGGGAACCATGGGAGGACTCATTGGGAGGTAAGAAGACCATAAATTCGTTGAGGATGATTTTTGGAATGAAATTAATGAGGGCAATGTCTTGGTATTTATAGGAAAAGTGAGTGAATAAATTATTAATTTCCAAGGGACACCTCATCGGTGGTATTTGCAGAACCATGGGCTTTCCCATGGTATTTTCCCATGGTATTGGGTACTTGGGACACCTCATAGAATATATAAATATTCATAAGTCGACCATAAATCTTACATCATTATTACATCATTAATGATGTCATTAAACACCCGAAACTCAAAACTGCATTTTTACTATTCACTGATAATTCAATTGTTTCAGAAAAATCCCAAAAATTCACCCTAACCTAATATTGATGCTCTGAATTCAAAAGTGAAGTCCATTTTATGAAAATAATTTTCTAAATATTTTTAATTTAATTTTTAAATAAAATCATTATTTATTCCAAAAATAAAACTTTAAAACTATAACTCATTTTGTAACACCATAAAAAAGTAATCAAGGTCCCATAAAAATATCTTATACCCATAAGACAATAAAGTAACAATTTATGATTAAATTTTATGAAAATAAATTTCCATTTTAAATTATTAAATTAATTATAAAATTTTAAATAAAATATTCATGGCGTACAAAAAATACCAAAACTTAAACTATAGTCGTTTTTTTCACTTTTAAGATGTCTAAAATGTATTTAAATATTCATGGGTGAAGTTTCTATTTTTTTTGTCAAATTACTATTCATTACTATTCATGTGGGTATGTTATTATTCCTACTTTACTATTCACTAAAAACCAATTTGATCCTATTAGACTCTAAATTTCTCACTGAGCACAACTGTAGAAGACCATTTTTTTAAAATAATTTCACATTATTAATTATTTAATGAATAAAAAAATATTTTAAAATACAATTTTTTCCTAAATTCATCAATAATACACATCCTATATTTATCCGGATATTTAAAATTCACAAACTTTTCCATAATAAGAAATAAAAATTTTATTTATATAAAAGGATTACACAAAGCAGTTAAGGTCTCATTACATAGCCCCTTATAACACCAGCATAGGACCTAAGTGTAAGGTGTGTTGTGGTGATAGAATCTTGGGGTGTCTCAGACAACATTTCCCGAGTGGTGATTTCTATCAGCTTGAACTTCTCCCTTAGGATATTCTGTTCAAGCTTCATACATTGAAGTTTGGCTTGGGCTTGGTCCAGAGAAAAGCCCAGTGATGCTACCTCCTTCCCAAGCTCCGACAGATGGGCTTTATATGGCTCAAGTCTACTAGATGAGGTCATTCAATCTTCTTTCTATATTAATTAACCAAGATAACCATATTTATAAAAACACTACGTTAAGATTATATTTTCCAATGGTCATATTAACCAATGGTCATATAACAATCGAAACCCAATGGTCTAATTTTAATTATACCCACTTCATTAATTAAAGGATATAGTTTTGTTGAGTATAAAATAAAATAACACACAAAATTAGGAAACAAATATAATTAAAAAGTTCAGGTCGTTACAATTTGATTACTATAAAATTATAAGAAACAGCATATTTTTTAAACATGAATATTATTTAATTATCTATCAAACTAGTCAATTAATTATGGATTTATGATATTTTAAAATTTCATCAAATTCAACATTCTTAATAAATCATAACAACATGCTACACAAGCACAGTATAGATAGCATGCCATCAAGAAAATCAAAATGCAACTTGTTACATAGAGGAAAGTAACAACATGCGATCATTACAACCATAAACTATCCAATTAAAAATCACATATATACCATTATAAAGAAAAATTATAATTTCAGTAGAACAAAAAAAATTCAATAATTAAATATGAATAATAAACATTTTCCTAAAACACCCCAATTAAGGACTAACATTTAACAATCATCCTAATAACTTTCATTAATCTAAACAATAATATGCCAATATATTAAATTACATTAAATATTTATTTATCTCATATAAAATCTTATGTTAAAAACCTATTCAACATATAATTAGGTTCAAAAAAATATCTAATATCAAAACATATTTTAAATTCATCAAGTTAGTTTTAGTATTATTGTATTTCATGAATGTTATATAAATGATATAATACTCATCAGAAATGATATCCTAATTTTTCATTTTGTAAAGGTATAGTTAAGGAAGTACTTATCAGTGAAATATATGGGTGAATAAACCTATATACAAGGTATGAATATCTATAGAGATAGATCAAATAGGTTGTTTGGACTGATCCAAAACACATATATTGGTAAATTACTAAAGAGGTTTAACCTAGAAAACTATAAAATGGATTCTTTACTAGTGTTACTTGGATGGAATATTAGAAATATTCATGATCCATCTAAAGAGTTTGAAATTATGGATATGATTCTTTATGATTCTTCCATAGGATATATTATGTATATCATGTTATGTACTCAACTAGATTTCACTTTATGATTTTATCATAAAAACTATATACCAATGAATTCCCTATGATAGTTACTATATTGTCTTAAAGAATATCCTTAATTACTTGAGATGGTGTAAGGATATGTTCATGGTCTTTGGAGTTGATAATAAACTCATTATAGTGGTTAGACTAATGATATTTTCTAAACCAAAATGGATGATATGTGATCTCAATCTAGTTTTGGTTTTTAATTAATTGAGGAGTTATTAATTGGAAGACTTCCAAAAAATAGGCCATGTAAGACTTGACTATAGAGGCAGAGTGCATCATAACCTTAGATGTTATGAAGGAAGCATTTCTGATCAAAAAGTTCAGCACTAAACTTGGGGTGGTTCTAAGTATTTAGGGAGTAATTGAGTTTTATAATGATAAAAAATGGATCCATTGATTATTCCATGGAACCTTGGACTATCTAAAGGATAAATAAAATCCTTAAAAATTACCATATCATATTAAAGATCGTTAATAGTGGTGATATAAACATCTTTTGGATGGATATAGAGAAAAATGTGTAATGTTACAGACCTTACAACCCATTACTTTGTGAAAATTCTGGTGGTGTTGGTGTTTGGGGAAGTTCTAATAGAGTTGGGGAGTGGATGGTATAGTTTTAATTGAGATTTCAAATAGATAAGGGTTTTACAACAGAAAGGTTTATGTTGAAGCATAAATAAATTTCATGTGGAATGGAGAGGCATTTGTGGCATACGGCCTTAGAGTTGGAGTTCTTGTGGTTTTTCTATTTTCTACATAGCTACGACATGGATTCTCTAAAGATGGAGTCATGTGGTTCTATCTTTTTGGGGTAGCTACACTATAGGGTTGGGATATAGCATGTCCTTATTATAATGGTTGAATTAATCGGTGTGGTGGATTGCCTATAATCATAGTCATGTTCTTGGTTTATCATATCTGTGTCAGAGACCTCACTATTTTTCTCAAATCTTCCTTTTACCAGCCTTACTATGTTGTGGTCCCTTCATTTACACCATAATATTTTCCTATTTTAACACTTCTACAATATAGAAGAGTTTTTTATGTGGTCTTGTATTTCCCAATTATCCTCTAAATTCATGAACCCCCTCAAACCCCATCATTCTTCTACCTTTTCTCTTAGTCCTTGGTCGATCCAAGTGTATCCCTCAGAGGTATTTTATCCCCATTTTGTTTTCTTTAAACCCCATCCTTAAAATATCAACCATTAGTGATTATTTTTTAGATCACTTATTTTATCCTCCTTGTTTTCTTCCCATTATTCTTCAAAAAAAGGTTTTTATCAAATGAAAAAACTATTTTTTATACTTTTTTAAGAGAATAATGTGGGATACGATGTTCTATGTTGAACAAAGTGTTTCATTTCATTGGGGTTCTTAGAAGATTTCTTCCTATTATTCTAACATTGTGAAGAAAATTGGAAAGCTTTGTTTGATATAAGGGATCCATTTTATTTCCACCTATAGATGTGAATGAGGGAATATCATGATTTTTCTTTCCATTAGTTTGACAGTATACACTATCTTAATTAAAAAAAATGATTTTTTCTTTTTTGAAATTGAAGGGGATGGAAATAAATCACATGATTTTTATTTATCATTATGTTTTTCCTATATCATTGATCATGCTTTATATTCCATACAAATTTGTATGATGTAGAGTTTTGTTATTTTATTTTGGTTTTTCAACTATTGAACCATGTTGTTCTTATTGAATTATCCCACCACACATGAAAACTATAAGAATTTATTTCCAGATAATAAACTGGTTTCCCATGGAATCTCAATTTGTGTAATAATGCCTTTGAATACAAAAAGTAAATATGATGAAAGTGGTTTGTTAAAATTAAAATTTTATATGTGCTAAAATGTATTTTTTTGTGGTTATAATGTGTGGTGGGTGTGATTTGTGGTGGATATGTTGTGTGGTGGTTGATATTTTTCTGGAGGTTGTGATGTGTGGAGTAGTTGTGATGAGATGTGGTTGGGATGGGTGGTGGAAATGATCTGGGGATTGCTGATGTGGAAATAATGGATTTTTTTGTATTATGATGTGGTGGTGTAGTTTACCAATAGTGAGGTAAAGAAATGTTAATGATGAAACTAAAATGGAATGGGTTGGAATGGATAAATAACTCTTGAAATAAAAATAAGAAGTGTGGTTAAAATGGTTATTATTAAACATGAAATAAATGGTATATATAAAGATGAATGCTTTATAATTAAAAACATATAAAAATGGATTGACTTGAATGGGAAACAATTAATGTGGATTTTGGTTTGTGGAATTCTTGTATGTGGTTTAATTCATTTAGAGATGGAAGTGAAGGTTTTACAGGTGGTGATCCCTTATGGAAGTGATGTAAGTTGTGATGGTGCTCTTGTAATTAACCCATTGGTTGGGTATATGTGTGTGACTATTATATATTTTATTTTCCATTATATTTATATATACACTCCCACCAACATTGAGCACTATTTACCAACACCCAAATATTTTGGGGGGTATTTTTTCTAGCATCTAAGCTGATGAGGACAGATGAATGGATACCCCCTATTCACCACTCTCTCTTACATGTGAGGTTTGTATGCATGGGAAATGAAAAATTTGTGATATAGTTCACATATGGTTTTTTTTTGATGATATTAATGAGTTTTTTCATAGTGGGGGTCGTGCATGGTAGGAGGTGGGATAGAGGTTTGTGTATTTCATGCTCATTATACCTTACTATAATGCATATATGGTAGTGTTTACGAGAGGATATGGAAGTTATTAATAGTTTCACATGGGATTCTTAGTATAATGTTGTTTCCCATGTGTTTTTGGGTGGGATGCGATGATCAGTTGTACATGTGGTTCTTGGTATGATGTAGTTTCCTAGGTGATTTCAAGTAGGATTCTATGAAAGATATGAGAGTACTAGGACATTTGAAATTGGGGTATGATATCATAAAATCAATGGGAAAGCGGTGTAAGGAACCATTTATTGATATGATTCCTATTATGTTACAATACTTGTATGTGTTATTTGGTGAACATGTCATAGTGAGGATAGATTTGGTTATTTGAACTATTTAGGAGTGTTTCTGTTCTATTGTTTTTATACTAGTGCATTAGTATGTTCTTTTCACATGTGCACAATAAACCTTGGGTATGATCCAATAAATTGTAAATTCTATGCTCACCCCATGTTTATAAAACCAATTTTTTAGGTTTCTAAGAGGAATTTAGGGATCGAGATAGACATTACTAGCCTTAAAATTAGAGTTTTTGTTGAGTCACTTCCTTAGGATTTATTTTGGGTATTTATTTATAGATTCTTTGTATTTGTTTACTTTATTTATACATTGTGGTATAGTTTTTGGTTTTACTTTTTATTTATGATATGGGGTTTCTTGGTGATTGGTATCTTATCTCCCAATCCTACTTTCTCTTATGAGTTTAATTCCTTCCATATGTGAGATTTGTATACCCTTGGTGATATTCACCAATCAAAGGCCTACTAAATGTATGAATCAGATGGTTCATTATCTCTATTCCTTCATTTTCATCCTAGGGTAGGTAAATTTTGAGAGAGATGATATTGAGGTAGTTGGACTCTCTAAAAATTTATAATTTATAGCACCTAAGTAACTATTAATGTAATGGAATGTAGGGATCGAACCCAAGAGAAGGAAAGTTCTAGGAAAAAATGGAAATAAAACAGCAACAACAAAACAGAAAAGTGAGTGCAATGATGGTGAATAAATTGGTGGGATAGAGTTTAGAAATGGGGATAGTGACAGGCACAGATGATGAGAAATAATAAAAAGAAAGTAGCAGAACTTCAAGGACTAAGGTAGGGGAATTTGGTTGGATAGAAATATTATTTTTATGAGTGTTTATTTTTATTTTATTTTCTTCCCTCTCAGGGTCAAACACTAAAAGACAAGGTAAAAGAGATGATCTACTCCCTCCAGTAGCCAGTATGTAGGTGTAATTAGCCTTCAACTTCTCAACTAAATACTTATTTTCCCACTCATTGAGGAACCCTATTAGCTTACCCTTGAATGATCTATCCACTTCTTAGTTGTAATTTCATAGGAAAGTCATAAATGATAAAAAAAACCTAATCATGTCTCCCTAAGTTTAGGTAGTTGAGTTCATAAACAACTTTATAAAAGAGAAAAGGGATAGATTCCTAAAACATCTAACACCTAAGATGTGTAAAAAATACACTTACTAGATCAAACTCATCCCACCAATATTTTTATCTAGTTATATCAACATAAATATTCATTAACATCAAAAATATTTTTTATAAAGGTAAGGAGAAGAAGACTGTAAATAAAAATATTTCCCACATAGGGCTTCAAAAATAAAAAAAATTAAATTAACTCTCTTATCCTAGGATCCCTGCTCCCTTCTTCTCCTTGTTGTCCCCACTTTTTGTGTTTCCACTACCTTATTCTTTTCTTTTTTTCAGATATGGCAGCAACTTCCTTCTAACTTTCATTTAACAACTCTAGCATTCCTCTTGACTCTATAGATATCCACTTCTTAAGAGTTAAAATAGAAATAATTCCATCTTTCTAGCAGCAAGATCATTCATATTCATTACCTCCATAATTGATTTTCCCTTTGGATCAGTGTAGGAGATTTTCGGTCTATGTGGTTGTTTGCATTGATGTACAAAATTTACCACATAGTTTTTTTCCATATATCTACTTAGACCTAAATAGGTGATTCTTCATATAGGTGATTGCGAATGACATAGATGAATAAATCACATTAATAATTGATCTGCATAGCCAAAAGGACCACATAGAAAACTGGTCTATGTAGCCAATTATCCATGTATGCATTTTAATTCACGTAGCTATTTCTCTCTCATAGCCAACTGTTTGACATAATTGTTTCTGATGTAGTCGAATCCTTTTACGTATATGTTCGAACTTGTGTAGCAATTTTACAATGTAGGTGACTGAGGTTCACATAGAGGATTCCAAATGAATACTTTTCCAACATAGGTGTTTTTTCTAACATACATGATTCTCAACATAGCCAACTTTCTACATGATAGATTGACCTATCTTCTCTAGTTATACCATGAAAGTTGAAATTCCATGCACTAGACTAATGCAACCAAATTCTGATGTCATCTTGTTCCGATAGGCTTCGCTCATCCATGAGAATCATGCCCTCCAATATCACCCCTTTAAATAGAAGCCTCCCTTCTTTGGTTATGGAATCTAGAAGTAATGAGAGGTGTAGCTTCAATAACAGAAAGAGATGTGGGATCGATGGTGGATCAGTTCAAATTACAGTACACTTCGTTGTAGTCCTTAGTGGAGCTTGCATTACAGCTTATTTCAATTGGGGGTATAGAGACAGTAGAGCCTTCACCCACATTAACATTGGACGACTCTTCATAATGAACTTCGGTAGTGTGCATCAAGGAGTTGGGGCTAACAATGAATGGATGCATCAGCATCTATCAGGTGTAAATTTAGATTAGGGGAGTTCATCTTCAAAATTATTCTAG
Organism: Viscum album; assembly: GCA_963277665.1. Classification (NCBI taxonomy): domain Eukaryota; kingdom Viridiplantae; phylum Streptophyta; class Magnoliopsida; order Santalales; family Viscaceae; genus Viscum; species Viscum album. Next base: position 1,215,941,527 of record OY728121.1, on the reverse strand, counting down.
GATACGGCTAGTGTCTGGACGATTTTGATGACAGAGCTTTCAACAGATAAATTCTTCTATTCTTTTGTAATTTTTTAATTCCCTATACAGAAATTCCAAATAACGTAAATTTTTCCTCAAGATTTAAATTTTTTAAAAAACATACTTAGTTAAATATACATATAAGTAACATGAATAGAAAAGAACCCAAAATAAAAAAACAATATAAAATCAAAGAATACCAATTAGAAGTAGATTTTCACCAACCTTAAAAATTCTCTATTATAAGCCCAATTTTCCATTAAAACACATTGAATTAACCAAAATAGATGTGGAAAACTATAAAATAATAGTTCTATATAAAACTCTCCCACACTTAAAACATTTCACTCTTATGAAATTGTTAATTTAAACGATTTGTTAACAAATGATCTAGGTTCAATGAACATAATACTACCAAGGAGTGCACCAGGTAACCCATTGCAGGAGATTTTCATCCCTCCTTTGTGAGTTTATCTCATTTACCTACATCAATAGAAACTTAAATCCCAATTCCAAAGAAATTAACAGAGAGAATCAAGTGTAATTACATATATATATATAATGGAACAAAAACTTTAAATATCCCCTAGGTTACTCAAACCAATATTTCACTTACCACCTTTTTGATACAACTCAAGATATATTCCTATAAATCAATTACCTATTTTTTCATATGGGTTCAATATTCCTATCCCTGTTATGATCTCATTTTTTACTAGGGAACTTTATTTCAATTTTTCCTAGCCATGAATTTGTGAAAATCAATATGCATAGAACTTATTGATTTGGATTTATTTATAGAAACACACCTTATAACCTTGCCTCAAATACTCACTGTGGGATCCAAATTGCCCATTTTACTCTAGATTCAAAGGATTTATAATAATTCTCTATTGGGATAGCTCCCTAATGTGTTCCATGTTACCCAAGATAAGTAGCTAAGTTCATATTCAAGTTCAAGTTTCTTCAAGTTATGGTTCCAATTCCATAATATTCTGACCTATCTGGATTGTTATCACTATATTTCAAGAAATATTTTCATAAAATAATATATAAAAACACTCATCAATCACTCAGTGACTACAATTTTATATTTAATTGAGTCTACCTAAATAGGTCAAGACAACTTCCCTTAATCCAAACACTATGAGTTTTTATTAATTTAACCAAGAGAGATCTAAAATTTCTATTTAAAAAGTTCAAAGTCATGTTGAATTTCTCAAAATTTGAGGTTTTTAAAAAAAAAATCAAACATGGGGTGTTTGTTTTGATGTGGCAGAACTAAAGTATAGCTAAAGCATAGAAATATCTCTCCCCTGTACTTAAAACCCAATATTTTCCTCACTTTTGAATCTTAAAGTGGGAAAAAATATAATAAAAAGGTGATATGACAAATCAAAAATGAAAATATTAAATAAAGAGTTGCATGACAATTCAAAACAATACTATTGACACATTTCTAATCATGTTTAAAAGAAAAATTGGAATTAAAAGTTCATGTTATCCATTGTTAAACTATAAATAAAATAATTTATCATGTTATTAAAAATAGACCATGATAAAAAATAAAGTGGAAAAAAAAATTATAAAAACCAACGAAATTCCCCCACACTTAATTTCAAATAGAAAGAAGAAATGATAAAGAAGAATTAAAATAACCCTTTACTAAAATAAGGCTTGATTATTAGGTTTCCTCTAATAATACATCTAATTGGATTAGGATAGATCACCCCCTAAATCATAGATATGTCCCTACAAAAATAAAAGACAGAATAAATCAGAATTTAGTAAAAAAAATAAAAATTAAACAATTAAAAAACACAGAAAATGAATAATAAATAAACATGGGTTGACTCCTAGGAAGCACTGAGTTTAGATTATTCAATAGGAAAAGAAAAAGAACTCATTATTGAAGATAGAATATGGAATCCACACCCTTTAGATACCCCTAAAAATAATTCTTTACTCATTTTACATTGACAATAAATGGTTAGTTTTCATGTCCAATTAATTATATTACTCCATTAACCATCACTCTAGAAATAGTGAACGGGCCTGACCATATAGACCTAAGTTTACCCAGGAAAAGTTACAACCTTGAATTAAAGAGTAAGACCCTCTAGCCAAATTTGAATTTCCTATGTTGAATTATGGATTCATGAAAGTATTTGGTTATTTATTTATAAATTTTAGCATTCTCATATGACTCTCTTATAATTTCACCCATCTCAAATAACATGTGAAACCTTCTCTCTCTAGTAGATTTGAAATCAATGTTTAGGGATTTCACATCCCAAAAAGACTTGGGTTGAAGATCTAAAGTAAAATGAAAAGTTTTCCCAAATAGAAGTATATATGGAGACATTCTTATTTGATTTTTACAATAAATTTTGTATACCCATAATGCATCATCAAGTTTGATATACCAGTCCTTACTAGAACCTAAAACAATTTTCTCTAAGATTTTATTTAATTCTATATTGGAGATTTCTACATGTCCACTTGATTCTGGATGGTAAGAAGATCATGTTCTATGGGCCAGACACATATTTTTCCAACAAATATTTGAATTTTGAAATTTTAAAATGTGTCCCATTATCTGTTATGAAAGCCCTTGACACTCCAAATTTAGAAAAAATGTTATATTTAAGGAATTTAATTACACTGTTTGATTGATTGTGGATAATTTCTGCTACCTCAGCCCATTTGAAAAAATTATTTATATCCACTAATATGTACTCATTCCCGTGAGAATATGGGAATATTATCATGAAATATAATCCCCATACATTAAAAATATCAACCTCTAAAATACCTTTCTAAGGAAACTCGTGCTTTCTTCCAACATTTCATAACTTTTAAAACCTTTCAAAACCCAAAACAAGACTCTTAGAATCCTTAAAAAATGTGGTCCAATAAAATCTAGCTTGAAGAAAATTTTAGTATTTCCTTTCACCTCTTTTACGACCTCCACAAGGTTCCAAGTGAAAACTCTCTAAAATCGGAAACATCTCCTCCTTAGGTACACACCTATGAAGAATAACATCTGCACATAACCTAAAAAGAAAAGGTTTGTCCCAAAAATAATATTTAAGCACAAAGATAAACTTCTTCATTTTATTATTTGAAATATCCTTAGGGATGAAAATTACTATCAAGAAATTATAAAAGCCTGTATAAAAAATAAAATTGTTTGTCATCAACTAAAAATAATTTCTCATCTAGAAAAGTAGATTTGATTCTTCTAGGATATTTACAGTAATTATTAAACAATGTAGAAAAATGACCGATAATAGAATTTTCATCCCCTTGATTATCTTTGATCTCTAAATAAAATTCATGTAGAAAAATTATCCAGTGAATTAAACTGGGTTTTGTCACTTTTTTGGAAAGTAAATATTTCAAGGAATAATGATATGTGAAAACTATTAATTTCGAACCTATTAAGTACTGCCTAAAATTTTCAAGAGAAAAAAAACTTCCAACATATTCTTCTCAGTAGTAGTGAAATTATTTTGATATTCATCTAGTAGCCTACTAGTATAGTACACCACATTTAGTTTACTTTCTCTCCTTTGGCCTAATAATGATTCAACAACCACATCATTAGCATTTCACATAAGTTCAAATGGTAGTTAACTATTGGTTGAAATAATGATGGGGGAAGAAGTGAATATTTCCTTAATAAAGTTAAAAGATTAAATAAAATTTTCTTTAAAGACAAATGGTAAAAAATTTCCCATAAGTAAACAGAGTGGGTTTATAATTTTTGAAAAGTAATTGATGAACCTTTGGTAAAAATTGGAATTACCAAGAAAACTCCTAATTCCATTAACATTTACAGTGGTGAAAACATTAGAATGACCTAAATCTTAGCATTATCAACCTACAATCCCATTGTAAAAACATCATATCCCAAAACTATTCATTTTATGACTATAAACTATCATTTCTCCCAGTCTAGAACTAATTTTCTCTCTAAAAATATTTCTAATAAATGTTCCAAATTCAATAAGAAAATCTCAAAATTACTTCCCACAATGGAAAAATATTCCATAAAAAGCTCAATGATTCTAGTTATCATGTCATAGAAAATTTCCATTATAATAATTTTAAAAGTAGTTGGTGAACCACACATACTGAAGAGCATTATATGGAAAGAAAATTTTCTAAATTGGCTTATAAATTTAGTCTTCAGTGGATCATATAGGGATAATAGAATATAATTGTAACCCGAATAACCTTCCAAAAAATATAAAAAATCATTTCCCTCTATCCTATCAAGTATTTTATCTAAAAAGGGCATAGAAAATGGCCTTTTCTAGTGAAAAAATTGGGCTTTGTGTAATCAATACAAACCCTCCATTTGGTTTCCTTCCTCACATAGATTTTATAATCCTTTTCATTGCTCACAATAGTAAATAATCCTTTCTTTGTAACCACTTAGACTAGACTGACACAAGAACTTTTGGAATTGTGATAGATAATCCCTATATCTAGCAGTTTAAGAACTTATTCTCTCGTAACTTCTTTCATGTTCAGTTTCAATCTCCATTAACATTATACTCTTGGTTTGTGTTCTGGTTCTATAAGAATATTATGCATGTAGAATAAAGGACTAATAATTGTTCCACATATGTGTTTAGGCCTAAGTAGACAATTTTTCACAAAGGTGATTGTAAATGATGTGACGGAATAGAACATGTATCCAATTGATCCATGTCACTGAATGGACCATGTATCCAAATAGTCCACATAGCCAATTCTCCACATATACATTTTATTTCACTTAGTTGTTTCTATTAAATAGATAATTGTTCGACATAAGTGTTTCCAATGCATTCTAATCATTTTATGTATCCATTTGATCTTATATATATCTTTTCCAACATAGTTGATTGAGGTTCACATAGCCGATTATGAACATAGACTTTTCTAATGTAGTTGTTATTCCCAACATAAACGATTATCAACATAGATAAATGTACACAAAATCGATTGACCTCTCTTCTTCAGTTTTTCCACTAAAATCAAAATGTCGCACACCAAAGCACTAGAACCCAATCTTGGTGTCATCTTTGTTAGATAGTTTTTTCTCAACTATGATAATTTCACAATCCATGATCACCCCTTTAAATGATATCCTCCCTTCTTTGGCTATGGAATCTAGCAACAATGGAAGGTGCATCTTTGATAAACAGAAGTAGACATGTGGTCGGTGTTGGATCAGTTCATATTTCAGTAAACTTCAGTACATTCCTCAGAATTTCCTTCATTGTAGCTTATTTCCATTGGGGACACATAGGTGGAAGAGGCTTCACCAACATCAACAATGGTCGGCTCTTAACCATCAACCTCAGGAGCATGCATCATAGAGTCGAGATCGGAATGGAATGGTCGATTCAGTATGTCTTGGCTATAAATTCAGATCTGTGGATTTCGGCATCGTAATTATTGTAGGATCCTACTGGTGTATAGATGATCTGGATGATAGAGCTTGAAACAGAGAAATCCTAATATTCTTTTTGTAATTTTGTAATTCCTTGTACAGAAAATCCCAATGTTGTAAATCATTTATCAATAATTAATTTTTTTACAAAATACCCTTAGTGAAATATAGATGGTAGCATCATGAATAGTAAAACATCCAAAATAGAAACAAACAATATAAAAAATAAAATAATAGAAATTAGCAGCAGATTTGAACCAAACATAACAATTCTAAATTATAAGCCTTATTTTCCATTAAAAATTATTTAATTAACCAAAATAAATGTGTAAAAGTGTAAAATAATTGTGCCACATTAGGAGGGTGTCATGATAGAGTCATGTGAAAGGGTTGGGTTGAGAGATAAGAAAGAGTGTGGAATGAGGAATAGTTTTAATTTCATGGGTTGGTATGGAAACAGTTCTAGTCAATCATGGTATGTGAAATAGGCTAAGGAGACCCGTTGGGACATGGTATTTTAGGTCCCCTATGATCCGATGCAAAGAATCTGAGTTTATTAAATAACCAAGTGAGTTAGTTACCCTTGTAGGGTAGTGACCTATATGAGGTACATGAATCATGTTTTTTTGTATTCTTATCTATATTGGGCAGTCTTGGGAAGTTAAAATTAATTAATTTAATAAACCTCAATAAAATTTCATGCTACCAGTATTAATAAATCTATGTTTTATCTTGTAGTTATTTCTATTAGATATCATATTCATGTGTTTCATGTTTTGGAAGTTTAGTAGGTTGGCCTAATTGACTTTTAGGGGGTTTATCCAACTAAGGAGGATGATTATAGGAAGAGTAAGTTGTGTATCATTCAATAGAAAGCTCTGGAAATGTATAATGGATTGTCTAGAACCTAGAGATAGAACACTGGATGGAGGAGCTCAAGATCACCTTTAGTCGGATTTTGGATTGGGATGAGTACTGGTTCTCCCTAGTAGTCAGTCAGATGAAGGGTATGGAAAGTTAGTGAAGGAATTTTTATCATAGTGAGTTGAAGGAGGTGGATGTTTCTTTGGAAAATATTCAGAAGGAGTTTTGAGTAGTTCTCCTATCATCAACCATGAAGATATTGAATAGGTTAGAGTTGATTTATCTCTAGTAGGGGGGGTATGTTTGTGTGGGATATTTGGATCATGTTTAAATATATCTTATGTTTCACCCCCAATATTTTCCCTAAGGAGTCTCATGTGCAACGTCTTGAGGAGTCACTTTTTTTATCTAGTATATTGTTACTCATTTTACATTGATAATGAATTTAGAGGTATAGAAGAAAGAATATATGATCAATAATATTCACTCAAGTTCAGAGTTACTATAATAGAGGATTCGGTTGGGTTCCTTGAGGATTATAGTTATTTGTGGAAGGTCTTAAGTGTGAGGGTCTTCAAGGTTTAGACCAGCAGGCAGTCGAACCCAGCAACTTCTTTTTCAGTCTTCTAGGGCTAGTAGCTTATATGCCTTTCCTAGGGGATTTGGACCAGTGTACTACATATATGGTGGTCTTGGTCATCATTAACATCAATTCCGGGTGGTTCTCAAATCTCTTCATAGTGGAGGTGGTCAAGTTCAATATCAGCCTCATCAGTATCCACTGGCAAGTCCATTTCTATAGCATGGGTAGTAGGTATATGCCCTTCCAAGAGGAGATGAGGAAATCATGGCCCAACCATAGGAAATTTTTGGTCTTCATGGACCTCAACCTGAGTGTGGTAATGAGGGTGGCCATCAGAAGTGAGGAAGGGGAGTTGGATTTGGATAGTTACATGTTATGGAGATGGTTGTATCAAAGGGGCCAAAGATCATCTGAGGTATTACTAGACTATCATCTACCCTTGTTTGTGTATTATTGGATTTATGAGCCTTATGATCCTTTGTTTCACCTACCTTGGTATATAATTTTGGATTTAATGTGGATATGTATCCTATTACACTAGTATTTATTATACCAGTCAGAGGCTAGACTAGCTTGTTTGATTTGTGATGGGGGTGTAGACTATTGATGGGGAAGAATTAGTCATGTGGGTATCTCTTCTTTCTACAGATATAGTTATACGATTTCATACTCAACATTTATTGGTTGTATTCTAGGAATTCATTTATTTAATTATTATAGAGGAAGGTTGTGTTCTCTGATATAGATGGTCAGTGTTCAATTTTCATCGGAATACATGGTTTTCATAATGGTAGTAGATGTGTGGAGGCCCTTCTTTCCTTATAATTATTAGTGAAATTGGTGTCTATTGGGATGGTGGAGGCTCTCAGTTTCATTGAGAAGTTTTTGGATGTTTTCCCTGAGGAGTTTGTGACACTACACCCTCAATGTGACATCGAGTTTGGGATAGAATTTCAATTGGGTCTCTATCATAATTTAATGGTTATTTATCGGATGGTTCACTCTAAGTTATGGGAATTATGGATTTAGATAGATGATCTGATGAAGAATCATTTCATCCAGATCATTGTATCATCCTGGTGTGATCTAGTTTTATTCACTAAGAAAGAGAATGGTAGTATGAGGATATGTATAGACTACTCAAGACTGAGTCAGGTGATGATTATAATTTCAACCCTTCAGTATCAAAAAAATTGACCAATTGAAAGGAGTTATTTGGTTCTCTAAGATCAGTATGGGGTATATATATCACTAGTTGTGAGTGAAGGGGAAGATATCTCAAATAATTCCTTTTGGTGTAGGTATGGGCACTTCATGTTCATGTTCATGTCATTTGGTGTTACAAATGCACTAGTTGTGTTCAAGGGACTTGTTTACTCTATGTAATATGATTTCCTAGACCTATTTTTAATCATTCTCATTAATTCCATATTTATTTACTCAAATTCATAGGAGGATTATACTGACCATCACAGAGCTCTCTTACAGATCCTTTGATTCCACCATCTCTATAAATTTTATCCAAGTGTATGTTTTGGATTCGGGAGGTTCATTTCATTAGGCATGTGGTGTCCCAATAGTCTATTTCCATGGGCCCATCAAAGATCAAAGCAATTGTTTCATGGAAATCACCCAATTATTTGGTAGAGGTTTGCAGTTTCCTCATTCTTATGGGATATTACCATAGGTCCATTTCTGATTTATCATGGATTTCAACGCTGTTAATAGATTTGACCAGGAAAGACTAGGATTTTATTTATACTAGTTAGTATCATGTAGCATTTCACTATGTGAATGGGATTTTGATCCATTATTCAGTTATTTAGTTTCCAAATGAAGGGGTAACATTTGAGGTTTTTTATGCTTCTTGTCTGGTCTTGGGATGTGTCTTAATGAATTAGAAGGTGGTGATTTCTTATGGGTATAAGCAGTTACACCCCCATGAGAATAAATATTCAACCCATGATATAGAGATAGTAGTATTTGTGTTTATACAAAAAATTTTGGGACATTTCCTTATCATAGAACAATTTGTGGTCTTTATAGATTGCAAGATATTGAGGTATATCTTCACTCTATGAATCATGAATCTAAGAAAACGAATATGGATTAAGTTTATTCAAGACTATGACTTTGATATCTCCTATACCTCAGGGAAGAGGAATTTATTGGATGACGCATTGATCGAGAAATCATGAAATCATATTGTTGAAGAGTCTACAGATTTCTAGAGGGATATGGATGAGTTGGTGGCCATACATCTAGATTTAGAGATAGTTTATGATGAAGGTTTCTTGTTTTAGATGATAGTACAGTCTTATTTAATACATTAGGTAGAAGAATATCAATGTGGATACTTGGTGGTAGAGGTGATATGTGACCATGTTGTCCATGGTGATGCCTTAGAGGGATATTAGGAGGACGTTCATAATTAGTTGTTGTTTCAAAAGAGGTTGTTCATTCTAGTGGTGATGTGTGAGGGAGTCCATCATTAGATTCACATATCATCTTTAGTTATAGACCCATGAGTATCTAAATGTACCATGGTTTGAGGATATATATTTTGTAGACTGGGATGAAATGGGTGGTGGAAGTGTTTGTGGATCGATGTATGGTTTTCTAGTAGGTTAAGGAATAACATGGTGTTCCTTGTAGTTTTTCTCATCCCTTAGATGGTCCCAAGTGGAAGTTGGATGAGATATTGATGGATTTCATCATAGTATAACCTAATATTAAAGTAGGATATTATTCTACCTTGGAAATCATGGATTTAATGATGAAGTTGGATCTGTTCCTAACAATCAAGTAATCAAGAATCATGGATGTTTTGGAAAGGAAGTGTGTGGATGAGGTTATGGGGATTCATGGATTTTTGAGGTCTATTTTATATTATTTGGATTATAATTTTATCTCATGAGTTTATAGAAGAATATAGAATGATTTTGGCTCTTAGTTATGCCTCAAAACCACTTTCCAATCTCAGACAACTAGATTGAAAGATCAAACCATCCAAACACTAGAGGGTATGTTTCAGGTATGTATTTTAGAATTTTTAATATCTTGTGAAAATCAAATTACTTTGGTTGAGTTCTCATAAAAAAATAGTTACCACTCATCCATCAACATGGACCCATTTGAGGCTTTGTATGGGAGGTTATTTCATTCTTGGTTGAGATGGATTGAGGTTGGGGAGTTGTCAATTCTCAGTTCTAATGTGGTGAAAATAATGACAGAGAAGGTTTAGGTAGTTAATGATAGAACTAAGGTAGCATAAAATAGATATAAATACTATGCAGATAAAAGGAGGAGATATTTATAGTTTAAGTTCGGGGACCGTGTGTTCTTAAAGGTTTCTCTTCATCATAGGAAAAAGAGGTTTGTTAGGGGAATTAATCTTTAGCCCTAGTTTGTAGGACCCTTTAAGGTGTTGGAGTGTGTTAGTGATGTGGATTATTAGTTATAGATTCTACTATAGATGTAAAATATCCATGAAGTCTTCCATGTGTCTCAGCATTTTCATATATTCATGATCACTCTCATGTCATTAACTAGGGAGAGGTGGATATTAAGGTTGGTGTGACATTTTTGAAGTGACCAATAGATATCCATGATGGTTCGGAGATGTTTTTTAATAGATTAATCATTACTTTGGTTTGGGTTCTATGGAGGAATGGTAGATTTGATGAGAGTACTTGGGAGTGTGAGACATAAATGCATGCCTAGTACCCAGAATTGTTTTTAGGTTTTCATTTTTCTGTTTTTCTTTAATGGTCTGATGCTCGAATATTTCTAGTTTATAAAATTTTCATTTTCCATTGACAATTATTTGTGTTAATTATTCAAGAATATTGAGAGGATAGAACCCATTCCTAATAAAAATTTATTATATTATGACATGTTTTAAAACCATTTTGGAAATTCAGTGCTTCCCAAAGAGGAAAATCTATTAATATGGAATGTGGATTTACTTAATATGTGTGTTTGGGTCCATGTTGGGTGATAGTTTTGGAACTAGTTTTCTTGGGTTTTGTGTAGGTTGGAATGTTTTTCCATATGGTTGTATGGGAAGAGGTGGATTTAGGATAGTGTGAGATGGTGTGGATGTGTTTGGGCTATAATGAGATCATTGAGACTTATCTCACAGGAAGGTTTTTTAGACCCTTTTATATATTTTAGATTTTGGTTTCCATTCTAGAGGAATAGAAACATTTGATAATTATCTGATTTAAGGGAACAAAACTTATGACCCATTACTTCATGAAAATTATGGTGATGGTGGTGTTTAGGGAATTTATAAGGGAGTTGGGGAGTGGATGGTGGATATGTAGCTGAGATTTTAGTTGGATATGGATTTTTCAGTTTAAAGGCTTATATTTCATCGTAAAGTAGGTCCATATGGATTGGAGAGGCCTTCTCTGGGTTAGGTCCTTAGAATTGTAGTTTTGGTGGTTCTTCCATTTTCAGCATGACTGTGGCATGGAAAGTGGCTGTAATGTGGAGTCTTTATGGATGTACTCTTATGGTTCTATTTTTTTCAAGGTAGCTATATTGTAGGGAAACACTACAGTAGATCCTTCCTTTGGTGGTTGAATTCTACGGTATGGTGTCTTGCCAAGTGATATACTACTTTTCCCAGTTTATCAAATCTATAGTGTGTTCTTCACTCTATTTCTTAGATGAAGCTTTGAACAGCCCCACTAGGCATCATCCCTTCCTTTACACCATAATATTTTCATGTTTAATGACTTGTGAACTATAGTATATTGTGTTTCATCGTGGTCTTCTATTTACCAATTATCCTAAAAATTCCCAAACCCCCTCAAAATCTATCATTATTCCACCTTTTCTCTTGGTCCTAGGGTGATCTAGGTGAATCCCTTGGAGGTCTTTCAACCTCCTTTAATTGGATTTCAACCCCATACTCCATATATAATCCCTTAGTGATTATTGTTGAGTTATATTCCCTTATCCTCATTGTTTTTATCCCATTATTCATCTATATAAGACTGCTATCAAGGTAAAAATTGGTTTTGGTGATGATTTGATAAGGTAATGTTGTGGGTTGATCTGTTCTAGGTTGATCAAAGGGTTTCCTTTCATTTTGGTGCTTGGAATTTTTCTTCCTATTATTCAAACCATGCATAGAAAATTATAAATCTTCATTTAATGTAGGGTATGCTTCACATTTTCTCCATTAAATGTGTATATGGGAATATCATGTTTTTTCTTTATTTGGATAAATAGTATACACCAGTTTAATGAAGATAATAAATTGGTAAAATTTAAATAGAATGGGAAGCTAAGAAATTGATTGAGTTTTACTTGTCTTTTTCTTTTTACCAATATGTTTGGAAATTATTTCTATTCCTTCCAACATTGGATTATATTGAATTTTTTTGGGTTGTTATAGTTTTTGAACTATTGAACCCTATTTTTCTTATTGAATTGGATCACCGCACATGAAAATGGCTAAGAACATATATATTTCTAATAAACTAATTACCCATGGAGTCTAGGTTTTTTTTATAATTGTTTTGAAAAAATAATGCAAATATGATGAAATCACTTTGTTAAAACTGAAAAGTGATCTATGATAAAATGTGTTGTGTAGTTTTTGTAATTTGTAGTGGATGTGATGTGTGGTGGTTGAAAAAAAATTTGGTGGTTGTGATGTGTGGATTTTTTGTGATGATATGTGGTTGTGATAGGTGGGGGTTTTGACATAGGTATTATTGATGTGTAAATAATGGGTGTTGTTGTGTTGTGATGTGTTGTTCTAGTTTACCGGTAGTGATGGAATGAAATTTTAATGATGAAACTGAAATGGTATGGGTTTGAATGGATAAAGAACTCTTTAAATAAAAATGGGAAGGGTATTTAAAGTGGTTATTGTTAAACATGAAATAAATTGGATTGATAAATAGGAATGATTGGAAATTAGAAAAATCTAGAAATTGATTAACTTAGAAGGGAAAGAAGGAATGTGGTTTGTGGTTTGTAGATTTCTTGTGTGTGGTGTAATCCATTTAGTGGTTCCAGTGAAAGTAGTGGATGTGTTGAGGCCTTTTGGAGATATTGTATGTTATGATGATTCCTTTTTTATGAACCCATAGGTTGTTCATGTGTGTGTGACTATTATATGTTGTATTTTATTTGTGATTTCTATACACACTCCACCCACATCAAGCATTATGTGTTGACACCCAAATGTTTTGGCTGGTTTTTTTACTAACATCCAAGATGTTGATGATGGAAAAATGGATACCCCCTCTTCATTTTTCTCTCTTCAAGTTTAGGTTCATATGCATGGGATATGATGGATTGTGAACGTAGTGAACATATGGTTTCTTTTTATTAGATTTATAAGGTTGTTCATAGTGAGGGTTATATATAGTAGGAGGATGAAATGAGGTTTATATCCTTAATGTTCATGATACCTTACTCTAATAGATATATGGAAGTGGTTATGAAATTATGTGGATGTAATGAATAGTTGCATGTAGGTTGATTGGTATGATGTGGTTTCCTTAGTGTCTTTTAGTGGGATGTGATGACTAGTTTCACATGGGGTTCTTGGTACAATTTAGTTGGCTAGGTATTCTGGGGTAGGATTCTATAGAAGGGATATGTGCACCAAGATAATCTAAATTGGGGTAAGAGAGTGGAAAATTCATGTTAAAGTAGTACAAGTTACCCTTTATCAATATGTTTCATAGTATTTTATTATACTATGACATGTTATTTGATGAGAGTACCATAGTGAGGATGAGGTGGGTTAGTTGAACTATTTATGTGTGTGTTGGTTCTGATGATTTTTCCATACTTCATTGGTATGATCTTTTCAAATGTGCATGATAGACCTTGGTTATGATCCTAATGAGTGTACATTTCATGATCACCCCATGTATATACAAACTTTTTTCAAGTTTCCAAGAGGACTTTGGGAACCGAAATGGTAGCCCGGATATTGGAGTTGTTGTGGTGTTAATGCCTTACAATTTATTTTGGATATTTATTTGGAGACACTTTGAATTTATTAACTTTATTCATGAATTTTGGGATGGTTTTTAGTTTTCATTTTTATTTATGATATGAATATTAATTGTGATTAGTATCCTATATCTCTATCCTAATTAATATATTTAGGGTAATTTCTTCCATATGTGATATTTTTATACCCTTGGTGCTAGTCTTCAACTTGGGGCCTTCTGATGGCGGGACTCAAGGGTTCATTATCTCTCTTCCTACATTTTTGTCTCAAGAGGGATACCTTTGGAGGGAGTTGGTCATGAAAAAATGTAACAGTTTTGTTGAAAAAGATATTAACAAAGTATAATAATGAGGTTTAGGTGAAGTTTATATGTATTAGATACATGATATACTAGATATAATATTCACAACATGACCCATTGGGGTCAGACCCATGACTACCCCAAGCCCATATCTAATAGGATAGGGGATAGCAACCAGTGTCGAGTAAGAATATCCCACAAATGGGAGGCATTGGCCTAAAGTATCTATATACATGCACACATATCCAAGCCCACGCAATGATGAAATGTAAAACAACTAAAACCAATGCATGTATATATCTAAGATCCCACAACATAGTATGAAAGTAAAGTACTACAAGTGAAAAAATGGTCCAAATACAAGCCCATAAAATAACTATAAAAATTATAACCTACTCCAAGGGAGAGAACTAAAGTAAAATTAAAGCACCCAGAAAAAACCTCAGTCTGTCATGCTCCATCTTTTCTTCACCTACTACCTATCCTCTAAGGACACTATAAAATGGGTCATCATCTGTATAAGACATGACATGTGTGGGAAAATACCATGAAAGGTTGAGTATAACAATAAATACTAGGACACCCTAAAAATACTAAACATGAAGAATCAAGTATAGTTAGATCAATATAAGATATAATAATCAATTTATAATAGAAACACCCATATATTCTCAAGAAAGAGACTACACCACTGGGAGGTCATAACCAACTACCAACCACAAGATTTTTTGTGAATAAATGCTTTTTCTGGTAGAATCCACTTCATGATCCATGCTATCACCAAAGACACTCGATGGAGAGGTCTAGATCATTGGTCTGCACTGATGAAATATCACTTGTCTTAGAAGACCCTGATACACATATAGGGGGTCATGCCCAGAACCACTGGGGGACACCACAAACCCAATATGGATCAAACTGTTATGTAGGGGATCATATTACAATGATACCAAAAACCCTACTGATATAGCCAGATATGTGGAGGATCAACTCCCTACTCAGGGAGGTCATGCTGATTCCACAAACCACACCTAGGGAACAAATATGATAGAGGATGGCACTTCAGACTCATGTAGGGAAACCGCTACTCTATCTGAGACTTGACCTCTAGAGGGAATCACAATCCTTTTATGTGGATTTAATGTCACATTTTTTCCTCCAGGGAATAGACTAAGGTAACAAACTCAACCAATACTAGTCAAAACTAAAGAAATTTAAAGCTACAAACACTCCTTAAGAGGGTACACAGTGTGTCTTAGGGGTACACGGTGTGTCCAGTTATCCCCAAGTTTGTCTGTGTGGTAAAGTCTCACATAGCATGTAAGTCTAAAAATATACATCATGTAGACGAATTTAATATCGTGTAGAGACACATGACACCCTACCCATGTATCTGGTCCATTTCCATGTATTGATCTACCCGTGTACTAACCCATGTAGAGGTGGCCATTTTCATGTACGAGTACATGGCATGTCACTGGCCATGTAATCTTGATCATGTCCCTATACTTTATGAGGTACGTGTTGGGATATCATAAAAGGGTAACATGGTGTGTGACCATGTCACGCGTTATGTGATATTTTTCTCATCGTACAACCCTATAACCACCCGGGGGGTCCCACAAGGCGTGCCTCACCAAGTTACACGTTGTGTAACCTAAGATTCCCTAGATCAGTCGGTATATATTCTATGTCATCTTGTGCATCATTGTAGATAACACCCTTGCTAGAACATGTAGGTCATGGTTCATCTAATCCTTTCCCTCATTTTCAACTAGAATCTAGGCTTCGAATCTATTCAAGAAATCATCCACCTGATCCATCAGTCACTTCACGTCAAAACTGGGAAGAATGGGAATTACAAACCCACATTGATCATCCTATGATCATAATCCCCCATCATCAATTCTTGAATCACAACCATCATCATTATCCATGACCATGGTTCTGATCTGTTGAACTGAATCATGGTCATGCAGTGATTGGAAACTGGGTATTGGTCGAATCTTTGGCCAAATAAAATAACAACAATGATCGAATAAAGAAATAGGGGATAAATCCATAAGCCAAAAAACATGAGGATCAAACCTCATTAGTTGTTCATTTGTCTTTGATTCATTGTCATAGAAGAAGATAAACTAAGAGAGATAAATCAAAATGAAAAAATAATCATTTCCATCAATTTAATTCTACCAATGATGTGCATATCAATTCTGTTTGTGGAATTGATTTACGTTTTTTTTCAGGATTAATAAAAGAGATGTAAAATAAAGAATAAAACATCCTACCTAGAGTTTAGATTTATCATTGACGAAGAACGGTTATGTATTACCATCATTGATGTGATCTATGAACTACATTGGCATAATGATCCATGATCTGGTCCTGATCTCTCATTGTTCACCAAGAAATCCCTCCTCTAGTTGTCTCTATTTCTCTAAGGTTTAGCATCCAACCTTAGGAAAAACCCTATAACCATGTACTTATAAGATAAATCAGTCACCACATCAAACAAAACAAAAAAAATTAATTAATTAATTAATTTTATTTATTTACACCCGCAATGAATTTTTCACAAGTGGCCCATGTTGAAAAATATTTTACTATGCCTTGGGTAAAACCCACATTCTAAACTATACAGTTCCCTCGGATTTCTAATTCGGACCCTGTTTGGGATTTATTCCACTTTTTTAGTAAAAATGATCCTATAAGCTATTTAATATATTTATTATATTTCTAAAATTTATTTTGGATAGACCAGGCCTTGTAATTGAACACCATCTTAGAACCTGGTCTCAAAAATAATCCATATAATATCCAAAAAATAGTACATAGAAAATATGAGTCATTACATTCTCCTCACCTTATAGATTTTTGTCTTGAAAAGTGAAAAACCTGCTAAAAATATGAGATTATTAGGCTCACATATGGTCTTACTACTCCAAAGTTCTCTCCTAAACATTCTTGTGCTTCCTATCAAGCTGATACTTGATCTCCACCGAGTATTATTAAAAGGTTTCTCCATACTTGATTTCTATCTCGCCCCAATAAATAATGTGAAAAAGGTCATGCACATACCTCCTCAGCTCTAACACATGGAATATGTCATGTACCCAGTCCAACTGTGGTGGTGGAGCCAAGTGGTATGCCTCTGCTTCAACTCTACAAGGTATCTGGAAGGGACCAATGAATCACGAAGATAACTTTCCACTGTGGCCAAATCTCCTCAATCCACATTGGGGTGAGACCCTCAAGAACACATGGTCTCCCTCCTAGAACTTCATATCTCTCCATAACTGGTCTTTGTAAGTCTTTTTATGGATCTGTGCAGTACCCATACACTCCTGGATGATATGCACCTTCTTTTTAGTAGCTCATGCTAACTCTGGGTCTATAAGTGATGACTCACCTGGATCATTCCAACAAATTAGTGACCTTCAAGGTCACCCGTAAAAATAATTGAATAGTGTCCTATTAATGGAGGAATGGTAGCTTTTTTTTTATGAAAATTCCACCAAGGTTAGGTGATCCTCCTAACTATGGCCAAAGTCCAACATGAAATCCCACTGCATGTGCTCCAAGACCTTATTGGCCCACTCTATCTGGAAATCAATCTAGGGGTGAAACATTGTGCTCAAGCATAATTGAGTCCTGAAATCCTCCTACAACCCTATCCATAATTGATTTGTGAAGCAATCATCATGGTCAGAGATTATTTTCGAGGGAACTCCATAGATTCATACTATCTCTTACATGTAGAGACGTCCCAAACACTCTACTGAACTCTGCTCTCAAATAGCAAGGAAGTGGTCCAACTTGGTGAGTCGGTTTATGATCACCCAAATAAAATCATTTACACTAGATGTATGTTATAATCATGTCATTAAGACCATGGATATCTCATGCCACTTCTAATCTATAAATTCAAGGTGTTGAGCTAAACCCACTAGAACCTGGGGCTTCACCTTCACCTGCTGACAAGTGAGGCATTGAGAGACAAACTCTACAACTCCATTCTTCACGTCTAGCCACAAAAACTAATGTTAGAGGTATTGGTTCATCTTGTCCTCACGTGGATGTACTGCCAAATGGGATGTATGAAAATACCACATCACCTCCTCCCACAACATCAATGGTACCATCATCCATCCTCTGAAAATTATAGCGTGCTCCCCAACATCAGAATATCTATTTGGAGTATGTCCAGTGGATATCTAATTGTGTAAGGTATCATAGTCTATATGTCAATGTTGATAATCCATGATATGTTGTAAAAGTGTTGGGGTAATAACCATCAACTAAATATATAAAGCACCATCCATGTCCACTAACGACAACTGTAATGAGACTAACTACTCTGACGCCTCAGCCAACAACTGATAATAAGATTTCTTGCTAAGAGTGTCTTACACCACATTCCCCTTCTCAAGAGTGTATAAAATCTCAAATTTATATACTTGGAGGAACTCTATACATAACCTCTATCACAATTTAAGATCCTTATGTGAGAATATATACTTGAGACTCTTATGGTCAAAGTAAACGATAAATCACTCGCCCATTAGGTAGTGTATTCATATATTTAGTGCGAAGAATACTACTACTAACTTGAGATCATGGGTCATGTAGAACTTCTCATTTGGTCTCAACTGATGTGAACCATATGAAATAACTACTTACCTTTACATTAGAACACAACCAAGTATGTTCCTTGATGCATTGTAGAAGACTACGTACTCGACACCCTCCTTTGGAAATCTTATGATGGGGGCACTCATCAACCTATCTATCAACTCTTGAAATCACTAATAGAAAATTTTATTCCACAAAAATTGATTACCCTTCAAATTAAAATAATTCAAGGGTTCTACCACTCTTTAGAAATTAAGTACAAGCCACTGGTAGTGTCACGACCCGTCCTCGGGGCCCGTGCCGTGACTACCCCAAGCCCGCCTTCCATAGGCCAGGGGCTGGCGACTAGCACCAAATGCGTAAAATCCCGATAACTGGGAAGGCATTGCCTTTATAAAAGAAAACAAGCACCACAGAGTACAAGCGGAAGTAAAACACTAAGTACAAAAAGAAGAGCTGAAAAGTAAAAAGGGGCCGGAAATACAAGCCCAACTGTAAAGTACAACTCGAAAGGGAAAACAGCGACTGAAAAGTAAAGCTGCTACGCTGAGATGTCCACTGGAAATCCCACCTGAAGGGTGGGTACAGATAGCTCCTCTGCTCCTCGGGTCCCGCCATCTGCTCCGAGTATGTCCCGCCCAGTGGTCCACCTCCGGTACCGCCTCGTCGTATAGTCCACCTCCAGGTACCGTCCAGTCCTCGAACCTTCGGCTTCTGTCAGCACTGTCCGTCGTCTGCAACCAACACAACGAGGTGCGGGCATAGCCCGTGCAGGGGTGAGTATAACGATACTCAGTAGGGACCCCGAGACCCTCAAGGTCTCACTAAAACCAACAAGGATAAACACAAGAAGATCTCAACAGATAAACTCTACTTAGGTATATGCCCATACATATACCTAAGTTATCAAGTAACCCATCTCAATCATGAGGAAACACAAGGATTGTGAAAACGACGGATAACCACTACTCGGGTATATGCCCATACATATACCAAAGTTAGCAAGTGACCCATCTCAATCATGAGGTAAACACAAGGTCAAAAGTCTCAGCTCAAACCAGGATTTTCATTATTGAAACCGTAACTGCTGAAGAGCTCCGTCTCTGGAGTGTGCAGTGGTCCTGTCACGACTCCGAGGTACTGCTCACTAACCTAAGACTGCTGAAGTACTCCTCCTGTCGAGTACTGCGGGTT
Organism: Viscum album; assembly: GCA_963277665.1. NCBI lineage: Eukaryota > Viridiplantae > Streptophyta > Magnoliopsida > Santalales > Viscaceae > Viscum > Viscum album. The sequence goes on along the minus strand of OY728121.1, from coordinate 1,215,921,492 downwards.
TGCGGCCAACTACCTGGCGCTCCGTCCGCTGAGGGTCTGTCGCCAAATACCGGGCGCTTCCCAGATAGCCTGCTGAGGTACTCTCCGGACGAGCACCGCGGGTCTGCACTGTCACACAGGTAGTGCTCCGTCCGCCATGGGTCTGCACCTCTGAAAGTAGTGCTCCGTCCACTGGGCTAGTCGACTCACTCCAAGTCGAGTCGGTCAAGCAGTCGTCAGGTCTCAGCCAGCTACACGGTCTCCGTACTCTGCACGCTCGTCTCCGGGAGGGTCCGCTCCACGAGCTACTGGTCGATACTCCAAGTATCACAAGGTCCCGCGAAGAAGTATCTCAAAAGTCCGTCTCGTCACAGGGGTCTCAACGCAACAGACGGCGCGTCGATCGGACGCCCGGTCTGTGAGTTATTAGCCTTTTCGTCCCAGGGGCCCGGTTGGTTTCGAGAGCGAAACCAATCCCGGCCGTATCTCAACTGTACCCCGAACTCCCATAGGGTAAACTCAAAGGAACCGTTACTCAACGTAACCACCAACGCCGCTGACGGTCCGTCAAGCGGACGTCCTGTCTGAAAGATAAAAGCTTTCCCGTTCCAAGGGCCCGGTTGGATTTCGAGTACAATCCAACCCGGCCATACTCCGACTGTATCCAAAACTCGGGCGGAGTATGTCAAAAGTTCCGTCTCATCAAGAGGAAGTCAACGAAACAGACGGCGCGTCAATCGGACGCCCAGTCTGTGAGTTATTGGCATTTTCGTCTCCGGGGCCCGGTTGGTTTTTAAGGAAAAACCAACCCGACCGTACTCCACCTGCGTCCAAACCTCGGGCGGAGTATGCCAAAAGATCCGTCTCATTAAGAGAAACGCAACGCGACTGACGGCGCGTCAATCGGACGTTCGTGGCTCAAGATATGAGCGTTTCCGCACCGAAGGCCCGGTTGATTTCGTGAACGAACCAAGCCGGCCGAACTCAAAGTAATCCGAAACCTTGAGTGCGATATACCGAAACGACCGTCTCGATCCAAGGATCGCGTTGCCGCAGACGGTTCGTCGTTCGGAGGTCCGAGGCTCAAGTTATGAGCCAAAAACCAAATCAGGTTCGAAACGGGGGGGTCCGGGTCCGGGCCGACCCGGCCCGACCCCCCCCCCCCCCCCCGGGCGGCGCGGCGGCCGGCGGCGGCGGACGGCGGCGGCGGATGGCGGACGGCGGCGGGCCGCGGCGGCGGGCGGCGGCCGCGGCTGGCCGCGGCGGCGGCGGCGGCGGGCCGCGGCTGTCGCCAGCGGGGAGGCCGCACGCACGCGGGGCTAAGCCCCGCGTTTCTTCTGGCGGCGCGGCTTAGCCGCGCCGTTTTTTTAAGTAAACCGCCCCCTCACATGAGGGGGCCTGCTTGAGCGGATCCGAGGGGGCCGGTTGCCCCCTCCTTCAAAGAACCCCCCCCCCCCCCCTCTCTTAAAGAGGGGGTTTTATTAATACGGCCGGGGAATTTATTTCCCCGGTTTTAAAGACTTCCGGCCGGCCAGCTGGCCGGCCGGTTTTCTCCAACGGGACCGGAAATTTCCGGTCCCCTCTTCGGCTTCCGACGCCGGCGGCCCGGCCGCCGGTCTTCCCTTCCGCCGCGGCCCGGAACCGGCCACGGTCTCCTCGTCTCGCCACGGCCCGGAACCGGCCGCGGTCTTCTCGTCCCGCCACGGCCCGGAACCGGCCGCGGTCTTCTCGTCCCGCCGCGGCCCGGAACCGGCCGCGGTGTTCGTCATCCGGCGCGGTGCGTCGGCACCACGCCCCTTCGCCGTGCTTTGATTCTTTTCAACGCGGCGCGACGGCGTCGCGTTCTTGAAGATTTTTCCTCGGCGTGGCGCGACGGCGCCGCGTAAAATTAATTGTACGATCAACCGCGTGGTGCGACGACACCACGCTACTTGCTTCCACCCGCATGAATAAAACAAGAACGATGGAGGGGGGGTTCGGCCGTGTTCGTGCGGTCCGGCCCCCCCTCACGTTACAATAAAACGCAACTTAAAATAAATCAAGTCACACGTTAGTCTTGATAGAATCAGATTCAAGAATAAAAATAAGGAAACCAAAAGAAAACGACAACCCCTACCTCGGGTTTAAGATTCGAAGAATCGTCTACGTCCCGCGGAAGACGGCGTCGCGGAGGTCAGGCGTCGCGGTCGTCGTTCGTCAAATCCGTTGACGAAGTGTTATGCCCGAAGAGACACGACGTTGGCGGATCTTCGTTTGCCGACGAAGAAGGTCCGAGGAGGAAGAAGAGGTCCGAAGATACCGGGTCGCCGAGTCGATGATCCTTGACGAAGTGTTGTCGTTCTTCGTTGAGGATGATGACGTTCTTCGCCGGAGAAGATGAAGAGGAGCTCTCAAAAAGACAAAACAAAGAACTCAAAATAAAATAAGACTACCTCTTATTTTATTAACACAACACAAAAGAATTTCAAAGTTTGAAATTCAAAAAGACTTAACTCCCATAATTAATTAAGAGTAACTTAAGCCAATTAATTAGGGGTTAAGTATGTTGAGAGAATTTGAAAAGGTTAGGGGTTCGTGTGGGCCCCACCACACTTAATCCTCCCAAGGGAGGTTAAGTGGGTGTGGGTCCCACTTCCAACCTCCTTTGGTAGGTTTTTAATAAGTTAAAATAAAATTTGTCTTAAACAAATTTTATTTAACTCAACTGAAAAACCCCAAAACTAACTTTCAACTCGCAACAAACGCAACTCCCGAAAAGGTCTCTTTAAGCGAATATCGGCGCTGCGAGTTCATCGGTGCCCTCGGATTTCAATTCCGAGCACCGGATCAAAAGTTAGAAATTCCCGCTCGTTCGTTCACTGAACGTACCCGAGCCAAACTTCGGAAATTAATTCCGGGCACTCCGGGCCTCGGAATCAGGTGCCGTCTGAAACCGCGCTCTTGTAAAATTCTAAAGAAAATTAAGAAAAAAATTCCCTTGAATTTTACGGGTCTTTACATTACTCCCACCTCAGGGCTTTACGTCCCCGTAAAGATACAACAAAACTAGGGAAACAAAAGAGGGTACTGAGCACGCATCTGAGCCTACCGCTCCCATGTGCTCTCCTGGAGATTCCCGTGCCGCCATCTGTTGCGCACAAGAGGAATCGATCGCCCATGTAGGACCCGCTCCTGTCGATCCTCTATCTCCACCGGGACCTCCGTAAAAGTCGCCCCATCGTCAAGGATGTGCGTCGGGTCGTGCACGTATCTCCTCAGCTGTGACACGTGGAAGACGTCGTGCACCCGGTGCAACTGAGGTGGTAGAGCCAGGCGATAAGCCACCTCACCAACCCTGCTGAGGACCTGGAAGGGTCCGATGAAGCACGGAGATAACTTGTCGCCTCGGCTAAAACTCCGAATACCACGTCGAGGTGAGACCCGCAAGAAGACGTGGTCACCATCCTCGAACTCTAGTGGCCTCCGCCTCCTGTCAGCGTATGACTTCTGCCGGCTCTGTGCTGTCCTCATCCGCTCCTGGATGACATGGACCTCCTCTGACGTGGCCCGGACCATCTCTGGTCCCACAAGAGCTGCGAGATTTCTTCTTTGCCGATAAGAGAAACCTGGTCTCATCCCCTGGATGAACCACATTCTTTGCCTAAAACAGTCAATCCTAACATGGATGATACTAATCCATACCAAGGATGACGTCGTAAGGCCTCGACGCTACTACTAAGAGATCCAACCGTTACTCTCGCCTCCAAGGGTTGAGTCACACTGTCGGCATCAGTGTGTGGTAAATGGTCTCCTCCATTAGATGTCTCACAAGTGAGGGTCAAGTCAACAGTCAACTGGAACCTCTTAGTAACATCACAAAAGAGGACAGGAAAGAAAACATCACAAAGGTATGCGTCTTTTATTATTGCAGCTCATATTACAAGACGCTACACAAAAGCAACATCAACATGGAACTAGAAGTACAAAAGACGTATCCACTAGTTCCTCCCCTGTCCACCTGCTCCCAGAGCTCCAGCATTTGTCGCTGCCTCAACCTCGGTCGCTCCCTCCAAGCCTGCGGATCGAGGAGTCGGACAGTCACGTGCCAGGTGACCCTTTCCGCCACAGGAGTAACATTGTCCGTTTCTGGCACGCCTGGCTCTGACCCCACCTCGGGTGCCCCGCACCACCGGTCCTAAAACCCGAGATCGCCCAACTGCTGGTCTGGTCCTCCTGGACCTCTGCACCATCTGTCTACTGCCCACAGATGACTCGGCTTCTGATCGAAAAACACGCGGCAAAGGCAGAATCTCCTGTACACGCTCGGGGTGTAGAGATACTGGCACAAACTCCACCCTGAAGAAGGTCTCGAAGTCTTCCCATGCGAAGTTCATCTCATCGCAAAACTGAAACAAGTGGCTCCACCACCTACCTGCTGCTGCCTGAAGGAGGCTGGTAGCAAAGATCACCATGAAGTCTGCCGGCGTCCCCACTAGCCTGAAGACTCTCACCACAGCCTCCAGCCAAACCTCAGCCGCCTGCGGGTCCGTCTCCCCCCGGAACCTGGGTGGCCTCTGGCGCTGGAACTCGTGCAGTGCGCTCAAGCGTCGTGCATCGCCTACTGCTGGGGCTGGTGGCATCGGTGGCCCAACGTATGGTAGTACCGCTGGTGCCTCCGCTGGTGCCTCAACTGCAAGAGGGCCCTGTACCGAAGCCTCGTCGCTCGACAGACTGTCAGCACGCTCATCCCTCCGGGCTCTAGCTGGTCGTCTGAGAAAAGACATCCTGAAAGAAACAACGTAACACGATCAAACGATTATACCTGGTGAGCTGACCTGGTTTGAGCTGTTTTAAGGGGAAAAACCTTTGAAAACACACACGCAATCAGTGTTTTCGTGCACAAAGTCGGAAATCAGTTGTCAGGGTCCTGGTGTATGGATACGTCGGCCGCCCGCACCAACACTGGACTCCCTGAACTGAAAACCACACTCGGTACTCTCAACACTATTGCTTCACAGAAAGAAAGATCAGAGTCTGCGGTAGAACCGACCACCTCTGATACCAATTTGTCACGACCCGTCCTCGGGGCCCGTGCCGTGACTACCCCAAGCCCGCCTTCCATAGGCCAGGGGCTGGCGACTAGCACCAAAGGCGTAAAATCCCGATAACTGGGAAGGCATTGCCTTTATAAAAGAAAACAAGCACCACAGAGTACAAGCGGAAGTAAAACACTAAGTACAAAAAGAAGAGCTGAAAAGTAAAAAGGGGCCGGAAATACAAGCCCAACTGTAAAGTACAACTCGAAAGGGAAAACAGCGACTGAAAAGTAAAGCTGCTACGCTGAGATGTCCACTGGAAATCCCACCTGAAGGGTGGGTACAGATAGCTCCTCTGCTCCTCGGGTCCCGCCATCTGCTCTGAGTATGTCCCGCCCAGTGGTCCACCTCCGGTACCGCCTCGTCGTATAGTCCACCTCCAGGTACCGTCCAGTCCTCGAACCTTCGGCTTCTATCAGCACTGTCCGTCGTCTGCAACCAACACAACGAGGTGCGGGCATAGCCCGTGCAGGGGTGAGTATAACGATACTCAGTAGGGACCCCGAGACCCTCAAGGTCTCACTAAAACCAACAAGGATAAACACAAGAAGATCTCAACAGATAAACTCTACTTAGGTATATGCCCATACATATACCTAAGTTATCAAGTAACCCATCTCAATCATGAGGAAACACAAGGATTGTGAAAACGACGGATAACCACTACTCGGGTATATGCCCATACATATACCAAAGTTAGCAAGTGACCCATCTCAATCATGAGGTAAACACAAGGTCAAAAGTCTCAGCTCAAACCAGGATTTTCATTATTGAAACCGTAACTGCTGAAGAGCTCCGTCTCTGGAGTGTGCAGTGGTCCTGTCACGACTCCGAGGTACTGCTCACTAACCTAAGACTGCTGAAGTACTCCTCCTGTCGAGTACTGCGGGTTTGCGGCCAACTACCGGGCGCTCCGTCCGCTGAGGGTCTGTCGCCAAATACCGGGCGCTTCCCAGATAGCCTGCTGAGGTACTCTCCGGACGAGCACCGCGGGTCTGCACTGTCACACAGGTAGTGCTCCGTCCGCCATGGGTCTGCACCTCTGAAAGTAGTGCTCCGTCCACTGGGCTAGTCGACTCACTCCAAGTCGAGTCGGTCAAGCAGTCGTCAGGTCTCAGCCAGCTACACGGTCTCCGTACTCTGCACGCTCGTCTCCGGGAGGGTCCGCTCCACGAGCTACTGGTCGATACTCCAAGTATCACAAGGTCCCGCGAAGAAGTATCTCAAAAGTCCGTCTCGTCACAGGGGTCTCAACGCAACAGATGGCGCGTCGATCGGACGCCCGGTCTGTGAGTTATTAGCCTTTTCGTCCCAGGGGCCCGGTTGGTTTCGAGAGCGAAACCAATCCCGGCCGTATCTCAACTGTACCCCGAACTCCCATAGGGTAAACTCAAAGGAACCGTTACTCAACGTAACCACCAACGCCGCTGACGGTCCGTCAAGCGGACGTCCTGTCTGAAAGATAAAAGCTTTCCCGTTCCAAGGGCCCGGTTGGATTTCGAGTACAATCCAACCCGGCCATACTCCGACTGTATCCAAAACTCGGGCGGAGTATGTCAAAAGTTCCGTCTCATCAAGAGGAAGTCAACGAAACAGACGGCACGTCAATCGGACGCCCAGTCTGTGAGTTATTGGCATTTTCGTCTCCGGGGCCCGGTTGGTTTTTAAGGAAAAACCAACCCGACCGTACTCCACCTGCGTCCAAACCTTGGACGGAGTATGCCAAAAGATCCGTCTCATTAAGAGAAACGCAACGCGACTGACGGCGCGTCAATCGGACGTTCGTGGCTCAAGATATGAGCGTTTCCGCACCGAAGGCCCGGTTGATTTCGTGAACGAACCAAGCCGGCCGAACTCAAAGTAATCCGAAACCTTGAGTGCGATATACCGAAACGACCGTCTCGATCCAAGGATCGCGTTGCCGCAGACGGTTCGTCGTTTGGAGGTCCGAGGCTCAATTTATTAGCCAAAAACCAAATCAGGTTCGAAACGGGGGGGTCCGGGTCCGGGCCGACCCGGCCCGACCCCCCCCCCCCCCCCGGGCGGCGCGGTGGCCGGCGGCGGCGGACGGCGGCGGCGGACGGCGGCGGCGGCGGGCCGCGGCGGCGGCGGGCCGCGGCGGCGGGCGGCGGCGGCGGCGGGCCGCGGCGGCGGGCGGCGGCGGCGGCGGGCCGCGGCGGCGGGCGGCGGCGGTGACGGGCCGCGGCGGCGGGCGGCGGCGGCGGGCGGCGGCGGCGGCGGGCTGCGGCGGCGGCGGCGGCGGGCCGCGGCGGCGGCGGCTGTCGCCAGCGGGGAGGCCGCACGCACGCGGGGCTAAGCCCCGCGTTTCTTCTGGCGGCGCGGCTTAGTCGCGCCGTTTTTTTAAGTAAACCGCCCCCTCACATGAGGGGGCCTGCTTGAGCGGATCCGAGGGGGCCGGTTGCCCCCTCCTTCAAAGAACCCCCCCTCTCTTAAAGAGGGGGTTTTATTAATACGGCCGGGGAATTTATTTCCCCGGTTTTAAAGACTTCCGGCCGGCCAGCTGGCCGGCCGGTTTTCTCCAACGGGACCGGAAATTTCCGGTCCCCTCTTCGGCTTCCGACGCCGGCGGCCCGGCCGCCGGTCTTCCCTTCCGCCGCGGCCCGGAACCGGCCGCGGTCTCCTCGTCCCGCCGCGGCCCGGAACCGGCCGCGGTCTTCTCGTCCCGCCGCGGCCCGGAACCGGCCGCGGTCTTCTCGTCCCGCCGCGGCCCGGAACCGGCCGCGGCGTTCGCCATCCGGCGCGGTGCGTCGGCACCGCGCCCCTTCGCCGTGCTTTGATTCTTTTCAACGCGGCGCGATGGCGTCGCGTTCTTGAAGATTTTTCCTCGGCGTGGCGCGACGGCGTCGCGTAAAATTAATTGTACGATCAACCGCGTGGTGCGACGGCACCACGCTACTTGCTTCCACCCGCATGAATAAAACAAGAACGATGGAGGGGGGGGTTCGGCCGTGTTCGTGCGGTCCGGCCCCCCCTCACGTTACAATAAAACGCAACTTAAAATAAATCAAGTCACACGTTAGTCTTGATAGAATCAGATTCAAGAATAAAAATAAGGAAACCAAAAGAAAACGACAACCCCTACCTCGGGTTTAAGATTCGTAGAATCGTCTACGTCCCGCGGAAGACGGCGTCGCGGAGGTCGGGCGTCGCGGTCGTCGTTCGTCAAATCCGTTGACGAAGTGTTATGCCCGAAGAGGCACGACGTTGGCGGATCTTCGTTTGCCGACGAAGAAGGTCCGAGGAGGAAGAAGAGGTCCAAAGATACCGGGTCGCCGAGTCGATGATCCTTGACGAAGTGTTGTCGTTCTTCGTTGAGGATGATGACGTTCTTCGCCGGAGAAGATGAAGAGGAGCTCTCAAAAAGACAAAACAAAGAACTCAAAATAAAATAAGACTACCTCTTATTTTATTAACACAACACAAAAGAATTTCAAAGTTTGAAATTCAAAAAGACTTAACTCCCACAATTAATTAAGAGTAACTTAAGCCAATTAATTAGGGGTTAAGTATGTTGAGAGAATTTGAAAAGGTTAGGGGTTCGTGTGGGCCCCACCACACTTAATCCTCCCAAGTGAGGTTAAGTGGGTGTGGGTCCCACTTCCAACCTCCTTTGGTAGGTTTTTAATAAGTTAAAATAAAATTTGTCTTAAACAAATTTTATTTAACTCAACTGAAAAACCCCAAAACTAACTTTCAACTCGCAACAAACGCAACTCCCGAAAAGGTCTCTTTAAGCGAATATCGGCGCTGCGAGTTCATCGGTGCCCTCGGATTTCAATTCCGAGCACCGGATCAAAAGTTAGAAATTCCCGCTCGTTCGTTCACTGAACGTACCCGAGCCAAACTTCGGAAATTAATTCCGGGCACTCCGGGCCTCGGAATCAGGTGCCGTCTGAAACCGCGCTCTTGTAAAATTCTAAAGAAAATTAAGAAAAAAATTCCCTTGAATTTTACGGGTCTTTACAGGTAGTACCCAGCCAACCCACGGAAACTCTGCATCTTGGTAACACTCTTGTGTGGATCCCAAGAAAGCACAGCCTCAACCATCACCGAGTCCATTGCTACTATAGCCAATGAGATAATGTGTCCTATAAATTAAACCTCAAAAACCCAAAACTAGCACTTTAAGATCTTCTTGTAATGCTGGTTCTCTCAGAGTGTGTCCAGGACCATCCCCAAGTGTCTTGCGTGCTCCTCCTTGGAAACTGAATACACTGGGATTTAATCTATGAAGACCACCATGAATCAGACTAAGAAAGGATTAAATATCTATTATATGAGTCTCATGAACACTTTTGGGGTGTTTATTACATCAAATGGCATCACCAAGTACTCATATTGACCATATATAAATATGAAGGTCATCTATGGTATATCATTGTTCTGTACTCACAGTTGGTGATAGCATGATCTGAGGTCAATATTTGAGAACCATCATGACCCTCTATACTGATCAAAGAGTTCATTTATCCTTGATATTGGATACTTATTCTTTATATTCACCTGATTCAAGTGTTGGTAATCCACACATAACCTCAGGCTCCCATTTGTCTTCTAGGAGAACAGCACTGGTGTAACACCCAAAGACTTTACAATATTTTCATTTATGAATAAACTTAATTTTATTGATTAATTTCTTTTTACACAACACCATGTTAATATTATGCTACAAAAAATACTTATTTGTCTTGTGTTACATGCAAGGCCTAGTTTTACCGTACAACAGCATATTAATAAAATATTATTATTTAATATGATATATAACCTATCCGTTAAATTAGAGGTTATGAATACTATTAACAAAATTTTGAATTTTATATATTCCATATAATTTTAACATTCATCTTATGTGTTTCTTAGACATAATATAAGAACAAATTCAATTTTTTGGATAAAAGAAGTATTTTTCAAAAAAAATGCAGTTTTTCCGCCTTTTGATGGAGCACCCATTTTAAATCCAACATTTAACACTTTTATATATTCAATTTGAAAAAAATAAACTTCTTATTTTTAATAGGGACATAAAAATTTAGTTTGGATAATTTTTTGGTGTTTTTCTAATAACTTTTATATTTTAATGAATAGTGAAAATACTAAATTTTAATTGAAAACAACTTTTTTAAAAAAAATAATTTATAGTGTCAAATTACACATTTTAATGGTTTTAAATTATAATTAGCTTATAGTTTTATCATTTAATATAATTTAATTCATTTTAATTATTTTCACATTAAAATTAGATTTAAACACATGTCAATCTTCTGATGGATTTTACTTTTGAAAAACCCATTTTCTTGTTTTAAAAAACGAGGATTAATTTTAAATTAATTACTAAAAATTTTGTGTTTTAAATGTTTAAAAATGGATTCCATATTTTTAATCTGTGGGTCCAAATTATGTTAATAGGATACTTTTATTTTCGAACATTATGAATAGTAACTTTAGTACTTTTTTATTACCAATGTTAAGGGTAAATCGGGTAATTAAAGGTAAAATTAATATTATAAATTACCTTAACACCTATCACAATCCCATTGGATGACTAAATTAGACTTTTATTATCTTTGGTTCTAAATTTAATCACTTAATGTCCAATTTCCCATGAATATGATATTAATATTATTAAAATCAATGAATGTGACAAAATGTCACACTCTCATGTTATATAAGTATATTAATTTTAATATAGGGATAAACAGGATATAACATAAACTATAGTTAGTCTATAGAAATATAAAATAATTAACTACATCATAGAAATTTATTAATAATTTTTAAATATTAAATAATTATCATTAATGATGATACAATAGTGATACAAAAATTATTTTATTAATAGAAATATCAAATAAATGGTTATAAAAATACTAAAAGAAATATAATTTTAACTAATTAAGGTGATCCACGAATTTTATAGGTGACTATGACATGTTAGGAGTATATTAAATATTTTGTTTTGAAGTTATATTCTGTGTGTAATTTATTTAAAGTCAAATAAATGAATAGTGTTAAAATTGACGCTATTGAAATTTTATAAAAATAACATATTATTAAATTATTTAAAAATCATAAAAATATTTAAAAATTAAAAAGTGAAAATTATAAAATCAATAATTTCATAAAGTTTCCAATTATGGAAAATTTACACAACATAAGTAAATATTTATAAACATTTAATATTTTGAATATTATTACCATAATAAAAATTAAATAGATTAAATAAGGATAAATCAAAATTTTAAGGTTTAAAATAAAATAAAAACACGTCCAAATTTTATTGGTTGAGATTATTTCAACTTATACTCATCTTATATTATAAATATTCTACTTTGGATCCATTTTAATATAAAAATTAATTTATATTAATTTAATAGTTTTGGTATTTCCAAAGGTGCCCCTCCCCTCTCTTATAAAAGGTCACATCTTCTTATCTTTTAATCACACCTCTATATCCCTATTTCTCAGAAAAACCCTTACTATTTCCTATTTTAACTTCCCTCACTTCATTATATAGTCCACACTTTGGGAATAAAATCATCTTAAGGAGTCCTTTTGTGAAAACCAAAAAGAGACACCCTAAAACGAGGTAATTGTTTTATCACCTCTTTCATAGTTCTTTTATTATTATAATTTTTATTTATATGTTGTTTCCATATAAATAAAATAAATACAATATAAAACATATATTTATATGTTATTATAATCATGGGACAACCATATTCCTCATTTTATCCATCATACGAATAACAACATCACCATGTGTGTGTACGTACGGCTTACCATCTTTACACCATGGTGTAATTTTTTATTCCAAAATAATTTATTTGGATGGGTATAATGATGATTATAATGGATTTAAATAATGCATATAAAATAATAATTATTATTTATAATTAATATACCATCCAATTCCATACAATTTAACCATCAAGTGAATGATATCATCGCCCGTGTGTGCGTACGACCTACCATCTCCACGATGCGGTGAGATTCATTCTCTATATTAACCAATAAATAATGATTATAAAATTTATATGATGAGTAAAAATAATAATTATGAACCTAATTTCATTCTAAATATGAATAAAATATATCCTATTCATAACAAACATTACTTACATAACAAAACAGGAATGGGAAAATGAAGCAGTTAACACCTAAAGCAATGGTAATACTGAAATATTATTAACAAAATGATAAAACAGGGTCATATATGATATCATAAATATGTATATGGTTCTGGTATAATTTAATTACATAATTTAACAATTATAAGTGAGGTTAAAACACCCTCTACTAATTGAAAGTACAAGTTAAGGGTTAATTTGACAATCTCATTATTATCTGAGGTTATTTATACGTAAGTATCTACTGGTAAATATTTATCATCCATGTCCATATTTTGAAAAAATGTATTTTCAAAATACTATTACTATTCTCCAATAATTTTTTAATTTCATTTTTACCCATCTTTTACTTTTTTAAATTTTTTTGAAAGGAATCTTTCGGTCATTTCCCAAACAAGGTACTTTATAACCTATACAAAAAATTAAGGAAAGAATGTTTTTTTAACTTATACGATGAAAGTGGTTATTTTCCACTGTTATGATGCCTTAAAATTTTGAATATTTCCTTATAATATTATATGTTTATTTTCAAAAGACATGTTTTCTTTTATAATTATTTGTCTTTTAAATGATTTCAAAGAAAAAAAGGGATATTTCCCTCAAAGAGTTTTAATTAATTTATTAAATTATTTTCATTTATGTCAACATCCTTTGTTGGATTTTATGCTTATTTGAGGTTGAATTATTATGATACAATCTTTAATATTGTATTGAAGGGTTTATGATATATTTCACTATGGATGTGCTATGTTTATATCATTCTTGGTTTATGGTTAAAGTATTAACATTTTTTATTCTAGTTTTAATATGAATGATTATGTTATGTTTCACCCTTTTCATAAGAGGAATGCATTAGACTTAGTAAGTGACGAGCGGGGCCCGCTATAGCCCCTAAATGCATTGGCAGGTCTCATGAGACAAACTAGTGTCTTTTCACAAGGCCATGATGGTATGTTAATGGTCTTGACATGAGGCCATGATAGTATGGTTTTGATGTCTGGTATTATGCATTTCTTCATTATAAGATTAGTTATTAATATTGCATGTGATTATTCATCTAGTAGAATATCCATGTGAAATTTTAAAAAGAATTATTTGATTTATTCTTGCCATATTGTGCTGAAGATTATGTTTAAAAGGCTTTTGTTTAATTTTTATACCTTTCCTTAAAATTTTATGCTTATTTATGATAACTTTCGCAATATTTTTTATCCTTAATGAGCATCTGAGATCACCCCTTTCATATATTTTATTTTTACTAGATTCCTAGAAGTGTATTATGATTTATATATAGGTTTAATCTAGGATAATAATTTCATTCTCAAAGAATTTTCAATGTTGCATTTTATGTTTTGAATTGTAATGTAATGTCCATGTATTTAATCTATTTTCCAAGACTCTTAAACTGATCAATCCTTTGGGATTTCATTCCTTATAATCATGATAATGTATTAAAATAATGCACTGGCTCTGGGCTACTGGGGTTGGGGCATTACAATTGGGCCTACTCGGGAGGAAATTTTGGGTCTCACAAATCCTTTATCTTGTAATTCCTCCAACAACACCCTCATATATTGAAGCTCTATGGGATCCATCCAATATACTGGTGTATATATCAGCATCATGTTGGGATGAAAGTCAATTCATAATTCTAGCTCTCATCTGGGAGGTAAACCTGGTATGTCCTCAGGAAAGACATCCTCATAATCTTTCACCACCATAGGAAACTAATAAACCAAAGAATCTACTACTCCAAGAGTCATTCTAGCCAACTGGTGAGTAATTGGTCGTACTCTCTTATGACTGATCTCTTCCATATCCACTAAGTTTACCTTCTCTCCCTCAAATAATAACCTTGTTCTATTACCGAAAACACACCACATGATCTGCCTAAAACTATTAATCTGGTAATGAACACTGGATAGCCATTCCATACCTAATATGACATCATAAGGCCTCATTGCTGCTACAAAGAGATCTCATACAAAATTCTCACCTCCAAGCTTCTAATCGCTCTGTTGGCACAAGTGTGCAATCGCCGAGTCACTTCTTATTAGGGTCTCCATCCACAATAGTCAAGCCAATGGATCAACCAGAATATCTAAGTCTTGAACCAAACAAGTGGAAAGTAAGTAATGAATCACACTTATTTCTATCAATACTTTAGCTAAAGTATAAAATGCATGGATCAAACCTCATATCATCCTTAGAGCCTTGGGTTCATAGGCCTCCATAGCCTGTGGCTTCATCCCTATCCACCAACTCCCTGAGCCTGGAATAGACCTCCTGGGGGTGGTGGTGGTAATATATTGAACCTTTGACCACCTCCTACTACCCTTATAACCCCTCTACTATGTTCACCACCCTACAGTCTACCCTTCTCCTACCTATGTCTCTATCTTGGTGGTCCCTCAACTATTTAATGATCACTTGTATGATGGGTCAAACAATCCTGAACCAGATGTACATGACTATAATAGGAGAAACAATGTCTATCCATCATCTAATTCGATCAACCCTAAGAGAAGTGTACCACTAACCCTGTGTCTTGGGATTGCCTCCTAAAGAGTCTTACACGCTTGGATCCCTGTAACTGACGGAGACTACCTACTTTCAAGGTCTCAGCTACTGGGTTCCCACCACTAGAACCCACTATTGGTTCCTTCTTTACTACAAATATCTCAACTACAAAGGCTTTATAAAGAACCCTAGAATATGTGGGAATGTAAAGGGACACCAGTGAATCCCTGATGTCTCGGTGTAATCCCTTCTCAAAGTTCCAAGATCTGAAGAACGGATCCTACACCATATCCAAGGAGTAACATGTGAGATCAGTAAACCTCATTGATTACTCCTCCATGGTCAAACTACCCTATAGAAAATATAGAATCTACTAAATGAATACTGACCATAACATGGCTAGATAGAAATCACCCCTAAATAGATTCTCAAAGTATGACCAGGAGAGATCTTTCTCATCATGTGAATGAGTCACTAAGATCCACCATTACCCAGCAGATCCCTGAAGAAGACTCGCTGTGAGGACCATCATCTGATCTGTAGGTATCCTCATAAGGCGGAAATTGTGATTGAATTCCTCTAGCTAGTCCTCATCCACCTGGGGGTATGGATCACCTCAAAACTGGGAGGGTACTTCCTCTGAAACTCGTGCAATGCATTCAACCTACATATATCCTCATCTGATACTTTTAGTGCTATTCGTTGCTCAACAGGTGGTGGTACAGCTATTAAACCACTCATATGTGCTATCTCTGATACAGGACCCTATATCGAAGCCTCATCACTAGGAAGATCATCCTCATGATCATGAAGTGGAACCCTGGTTGGTTTTCTGTGTGGAGGCATCCTGATATAATATAAGATGCACTATAGTCAAATGAGTATATCTAGGTAGTTGACTCAAGAAGGAAATGGAAAATACAATTCATTCATATATGATACATGTAAAAAAATTCCATGAAATTAATTTTTACATGCACCGAGTCGAAAGGAAGGTGATTAGAGTCCTGGTGTATGGATGTGTCAGCCGCCACACAAACACTGGACTCCCTAGCCTAAAATCTGAACTTGAAACACTAAACACTATTTACCCAAACAAATCTGACCAAATATAGTCCTAAGGTAAAAATTTCTCTGATACCACTCTTTTAAGACCTGACTCATCAGGGTTAGACCCATAACTACCCCAATCCCACCCCCAATTGGCTAGGGGCTGGCGACCAGTGCCAAGTAGACATATCCCACAAATGGGAGGCATTAGCTTAAAGTACCTGTACACACACACATCTCCAAGACCACATAATTTTGATATGTAAAACAACTAAAACTAATTAATGCATACATATATAATCCCACAATAGAGTATAATAGTAAAGTAATAAAAGTAGAAAAAGGGGCCAAATACAAGCCCAACCAATAACTGTAAATTATCCAACCTGCTCCAAGGGAGAGAAGTAAATTCAAATGCAATCTCTTGTTAAACACCTCAGTCTATCTAGTTCTAGCTATGATCCACCCACTCCTTGTCCTCCAAGGACACCATCAAATGGGTCATCATCTACATAAGACATGATAGGTGTGGGAAAATCCCATGCAGTGGTGAGTATAACAATACCTAGTAGGAAACCCCAAAAACACTAACCATGAAGCATCAAGTATAGTCATCTTGATAAAAGATATAAATATCAATTTTTAATAGAAACTTCTAGATATACTCATGAATGACAGCATGCCACTAGGCAGTCATAACCAACAGCCAGCTACAAGATTCTACTCAAAGAAATGCTCATTCCTGTAGAATCCACTCCATAATCCATTCTATCACCGGAGACACTCGACGAAGTGGTCAATATCATTGGAACCTACCCAAAAAATATCATTGGTCTTAGAAGACCCAGATGCTCAAATAGGGGGTCTCGCCCAGACCCCTTGGGGGACACCACAAACCCAATTTGGATCAACCTTCTATATAGGGTATTGTATGCCAAAAATTCCACAAACCCTACCAATAAGACCTTCTAGATGGAGGATCAACTCTATAATTAGGTAGGTCATACCGATTCCACAAGAACCACATAGTGAATAAAGTTGATAGAGGATCACACTCCAGTATCACAGAGGGGCACCACAACTCTATCTGAGAATAGGCCTATAGGGGGGATCATGATCCTATGATGTGGATGCAATTCCACACTATACCCTTGAGGGAATGGACTGAGGGAACATTCTCAATAAAGACTAGTCCAAACTAAGGAAACGAATAGTTACAAACACTCTTGAAGGGGGTACATGGTGTGTCCTAGGGGTACGCGGTGTGCCCAACTATCCCCAAATTTGCATGTGTGGTAAAGCCCCACATGGCATGTATATATAAAAATACACAACATATATAAGAATTACATGACATATAGAGACACATGAAACCCATCCTATGTCACCTATCCATGCCCATATACTAGCCTTCCCATGTACAAACCTATGTACATGTGGTTGTGTTCGTGTTTGAGTACACGACATACCACTAGAAGTGTCCTATTATCTATTTTTGTATAACCTATGAGGTAGACATAGAGCATCCATAAAAGGGTCACACGGTGTGTGACCATGTCACATAGCATGTGATATTTTTCTCACAATGGAACCCTATCACTACATAGGGGGGTCCCACATTACGTGCCTTACTGAGTTACACGCTGTGTAACCCGAAATTTCCTAGATCCATCAAGATCTCTTCTGAAACATCCTACACATCATTAGAGCCTCCTCCCTCATCAAAACATGTAGATCAGGGGTCATTCAAGCCTTTCCCTTATCGCTACAGAGAATCTGGGCTTCGAATCCACTCGAGAAACCATATGCTCGAGCCATTTTTCACCGTGCAAAAAAACTAGGAATAACGGGAATCACAAACCTATTTTGATCCTCCTCTGATCATCCTCTTCCATTTTCAATTATTGAGTCACAACCGCCTTCACAATCTGCACCCATATTTTTGATCTTTTGCATCAAAGAATGGTCACACAACGATTGAAAACTGGGTATTGGTCAAACTTTTTTCCAAATAAAATAAAAACGATGATCGAATGAAGAAATAGGGGAGAAATACATATGGCACAAAACATGAGGAACAAACCTCAACCATTGTTCATTTGGCCATGATTCATTATTTTAGTAGAATAAAAACAAAGAGGGTTAAATCAAAATAAAAAAATAATAAATTCTAACAATTTAATTATACCAATGATGCGCGTACCAATTTTGTTGGTGTATTTGATTTTTGTTTCTATGGTATTAAGGAATGGTATGAAAAACATAAAATCAAACATCCTACATGGAGTTTGGATCGATTTTTGATGAATAATGGTTCTACGTTGTCATCATTGATGAGATTCATGAACTCCATTGGCACAACGATCCATGATCCGGTCCTGATCCGTCATCGTTTGCTAAGAAAGATCCCCTCCAATAGTCTCTAGGTCTCCATGTTTTATCATCCAACCCTGGTAAAAAACCTATAACCACATAATTTTAGGATAAATCATTCACTACGTCAAAATAAAAAAAGTTATTTATTTTATTTATTTATTCCTGTGATGACTTTTTCACAGATAGTCCATGCCAATAAAGATTATGTTTCATCTAGGGTAAAAAATGAATTTTGAACTCAACAGTTCCCTTAGATTTCTAATTTGAGTCCCCGTTCAGGAGTTATTCCACTTTTTTAGGAAAACTGCATGTGTGTTCTATTTAAAATATTTAATATATTTCAAACATTTATTCTCGGAACATTAGACCTCAGAATCGCACATCGTCTCAGTGCTTGGTCTCAAAAATAATCTATATAATATCCAAAAAATACTTCATGGAAAATTAAAGTCATTACAGAAATGATTATTTTTAATGGGATAGTATCATGGTTTTATAATAAGGAAAATCTCTATTTATTATTCATGTGATCTGCATATGTTATATGAATAGTGTAATGATAAAATCCCCTCAAAGTATGGCTTTTAATTATCCCTAATTGATGATAATCATAGAGTATTATAGGTTGTGATGATATGTTATTATTAGTGTGAGTACAATATTGTATGCAATATAGAGTTTATATATGATATAATTAGTAGAGATTTATTTTCTGGAATAACATGCATAATTATATCACATGGAATATCATATGGTCATCGGGGGTGAATTATTAATTAAATCCCCATTATTTGAGGTTGAAAATATAGTTTTCATGTGAACCTTCATAGATTGATACCTTTCTTACACTATCCATTAGGCTGAGATAATCAAGATTGGTAGGCTATTTTGCTGACCATATCATCAACTAAGTTTAACCAATATGAGATTTGTTCTCTTGTAAGAAAATTATGAACTCTAGTCCCATGATTGAATTACACTGATGAAATTCATGAGCATAATTAGTTGAATGATATGTGTGTAGGATCAAAATATAGATTTAAATGTATATGAGATGACCTAATACAAGAGGGGTGAATTATAGGTTTAAAAAATTTTGTATTTAAACTCTTAAGAAGAAACTTAGTTTAAGAGAACTTAAACTTGTACAATTCACAAAGGCTCCTATGAAACAAAACAAATGATTGAACTGGTCCTAGATCTGTTGGATATAATATGATACCACATGTTATTAAAAAAAAATTTATTGAATACAATGATCAAAGTATAAAAAAAGTGAATGATTATACCATACAGCATATAGAATTTATTATTACAATGTAATGTGAATGAACTTATTATAATTAAAACAATTAAAATAGAAAAGAATATGAATATAAATAAGAAATAAAATTATTCCCTTTCTATTACAAATATAAGAAAAAAAGTAAAGTCTATTACAATTCTTTTACCCCAAAGAGTAGGGTATCCTTTCACCTTGGATAAAAGGTATGTCCTACCACCACCCGAGTAAGCCCTTGATATGATGATTGGCACGTCTATCTTCTTATCCACAGAATCCCTTGATTGATAAGGTAATCGGCACCTCTGTCTTTAAAATACTTGAAATCCCTCGATACAACAATCGACATCAGTGTCTTCCTATCCCTGAAATCCCTCGATATTTATCACAATGATCGGTCACACAAAGAAAAACAGACCACTTATTGAAATACAAGAACTAGGAACAAGTCGTTTTCATCTTGTATCTTCAAGGATTTTTTCACAAAGAAAGAGAGAGGTTACATCGTCTCTCTCTAGAATCACAATAGTGTGTCTTGTATGTTTAATCATCCAAGACTTGTACTCTCTGGTTTAAATTACTTCTAATTTATAATCCTTCTTTCCAACGGTCATATTTGATTTCAACGGCCATATTTTTCTAGAAAACTCATAGGGACTTGGACACCAAGTATTATAACAGTCAAAATAAAATAGAATACAAGACATCATTTGGATTATTGTATAAATAACTCCATGACATCGTTTTGGTTAGAAAAAAATAAGTACAAAAGTATGAAAGAATGATTATGATGAATATATAAAGAATGAGTAAAAGGATAATGTGAAACATGTATGAGGTATTAGAGTAAGACATAAGTATAATTCAATACATGAGTATGATGGGTGTGATGCATAACATGGATACGATGCATAATATGAATGTGATACATAACATGGTTATGATTCATAACATGTATACAATACATAACATGGTTACGATGCATAACATGGATACAATGCATAAAATAGTTATAATGCATAACATTATTACGATGTATAACGTGATTACGATTCATAAAAATACAAGTGGATACGATTAAAAACATCATATGAGGTTATGATGAAAAACAACATATGTGGTTATGATGAAAAATATCATATGTGGTTACGATGAAAAACAACACATGTGATTACAATGAAAAACAATTCATGTGATTACGATGAAAAACAATTCATGTGATTATGATGAAAAACAATTCATGAGATTATGATGAAAAACAACATATGTGGTCATGATGAAAAACAACATATGTGGTTACGATGAAAACATCATATGCGGTTATGATGAAAAACAACATTTGTGGTTACAATGAAAGACAGCATATGTGGTTATGATGAAAAACAACATATGTGGTTACGATAAAAAACAACATATGTGGTTACGATGAAAAACAACATATGTGATTATGATAAAAAAACAAGAAGTAAATTGTGATTTCTAAAACAAAAGTATGAATGGGAAAGACGAAACACATTTTGACTCAAAAATGTGATGCGCACAACTTCTTGGAGAATGGAATGTGATGTATTCATCCAAATTGTTCAGTCTATTTCATATAATCATGAATGTATGATATGAGTTATACTAGATTAACATATTTAATTTCTTAGTCAATAATGTTTTGGATAAAGAGATTATATAAAAATACATATTATGTAGATATATGTATTTTAGAGGACATGTTTATATAGAGATATGAATATTTTTGGTCGAAAACATACCAGGCCCCTTAATAGCTTGAGTATAAATGACATTTTTCTAAAGGTATCTCTTTACTTTCATTTATTACTTGGGAAATTCTTAATTAGTTTCAATGTTGTATAGACTTATAGGGTCACACATAAGGTTCTATAATGAGGATTAATTTTGATAAAAAGGATTTGAACAAGATTTGATAGAGATTAAGATAATCATATCCAAAATAGTTTAGACAGATTCACAAATAGTTGTGAAGTTTTGAATAAGTTTGAATTTTTTTTGTATTAGTGGGATATTATTGAATATTTTGTACCAAATAACAGACCAAGATGTGCTAAAAGTCACCATATTGTGGTTTTTTTCTTCTTGTGGTATTTTATTCCATGTTGTGGTGCTCGTGTGGAATGATATATGATATCATTGTGTGACACTACCATGTTGATTATTATGATGATTTTGATTATTAACACATCATATGTTGATGTGTATATAAATTATTGTTTGTTAAAGGATTTTAATAATTAGGTTAATCAATGAGGTGAAATCCTTTTCATAATCTATAAAACATTTCAACATCAAGAGGATTCCTCATTTATTGAAGGAGACCTATAAAATGGAGATTCATGGAGCTCATTTGGTACACTAGATATAATTATATACAAGCTAAAACTCTCTCTATTTATCATATCTCTATTTTCCTCTCATGATGAGGTGTTATTACACCATTATGAATAATAGGTCCTAATGAGGTGTTTAATGGTTTTTATGATTGGTGGATACCATAAGAGGTAGTAATCTATTAGTTTCTTCTAAAGAAACTCGATCAAACTCATTATCAATAAGGGTAAAAAGAATAGATAGTGAGGTATTCCCATTTTATGTTTTTCTCATTACACCAATTTTATTCCACTCTCGACCAATCTTGGAATAGGTTTTATTTTTTCTTCCACTACTTAGGGGCATAAATATATCCCATGAAACCTATCACTGAAAAACTAAAAGTATTAGTGAATAATGGAATTTTTCACTTGTTGTTTCCTCTTATCCAAAAGGGTTTGAAAATTCTATTGTACTTGTACAAAAATATTAGATATGATAGACTTATCTATATATAATTATAAAAAATAATACCAATGTTTTTATTTTGGATATTTGTGGGATTTTGGATACTATGGTCTACATGAATAGTTGTGGTGAGTTTATTATAACAAATGTTAATAAGATTTATACTCTTGTGATTTCTAAACCCAAGGGATGGAATAATTTTACTTTCAAGAATAATTTTCAATTTCTAGCTTCCTTTTTAAACATGAACCGGTAAGGATTGAAGAAGGAGGGGCATGGTGTTGGAAACACTAAGAACTATCCTATTAAATTTGATAATGGTTTCATTACATTCCTTAGGAGGGAGAGAAATAGTGTTTCATATAATGTTCCTCATTTTGAATTTCAAGGTGATGAATTGTTTTGAAAAAATATTGTTCCCATTTAAGAATGATGTTCAGTTCTTTTTTACTAATCATATAAAAGTTTCATTTTCCTTAAAAATGTAAATATAATAATTTAAATGAATAACTAATCTCATATAAACATCACACACTCCAAACACGATTGAAATAAAATACACATTAAATACCTCATACCAACTTAAAATAATACTTTATTTTAGCAATAACATGAATCTATTTTTTTAAATAATTTAAAATATTAACGCATAACATAAAATAATTTAAATTTTTGTAAAGACTCAATAAATTCCAACGATAATAAAAATAAACAACCTAAAGGGTTTGAGATAATTATTTAATGTTCATGATGTTTTTTTAATGATAAATGGTTTTTGTGTATAATTTAGAGATGGTGTACCCAATTATACATTCATCACTAGATTTTGAATTTCAACATGCACAATCTACTTGCCAATTTAACCTAATCATTTTGGATAGTTGTACATCCTAGTAAAATTTAAAAAAAAATCCATTTTCACTCAAATACAACTAAAATAATATATTTTTAATATTTATTAAAATTTTGTGTTACATATCCTAGGTTTCACTTTGTTCCAATTTTTTCAGTGCTAAAAAAATTACTAATAAAGGGGGTGTATTTATGAGTGCAAGTTAAAAGTGTTGATAAAGGCCACCTTTATCAATGATAAAAAAACATTAATAAAAGTACCTGATGTGCCTACACACATTTCTGAATTCACAAAGGCTAGGATCAGATTAGAAATTTATAGACCCAAACTAAACCTACCGCTAGGGAATATTAAAGTGGTAGTACAAGGTCAAACCCATGAGAACTACTGGTAGGTCAGCAACTAATTGAACAAAACCCTTGGAAAGGATTCCTCATGTTCACTCTTCTGTTATGGTTTTTAGTAAAGATAGGTATTTTGGATTTAATTCAGATAATAAAGGAAGGTATCATGGTCAATTTTAGATCTCCTAATGTAATATAATCCTAGATTTATCTTGGGATAGTCCTAAAGCATAGGTTGTGAAGTGGTGAAAAGATCACCAATTGGTTTTGGTCAAACCAATTGGATTTAACTATGATGAAACTATCCCATGGTTAGGGTAGAGATGAAAACCTAGGTTCATTACACTTAGCTTCAATGAAAAAAGTGTCATAGGCTAATGGTCATAGTTCTGCTGAACTCCAATTAGTCTAGGTTCATTCAATTTCACTTCCCATGGTCAAGGAAGTGAAAAATAATGTGATGAAAAATTATTATTAACCTAATTAATATCCATAGGGTTACCATGGTTTAATATATAGATTCATTAGTCTCATAAAAACCCCTACTCTCAACCCCTAACCCTAGGTGGATTATCCACACATGGCGGTGATGATCAAAAGAAAGGAAATAATAAGCATGATATGCATAATCATGAAATAGTTGAGAAAGAAGCAATCCACTATTAAAAAAATTAAGAACCAAGATAAAATAATTGAAAATAATGTAAATATAATAAAAAACTCATCATTCATATATAAATAATGATGAAAATTTTAATCATTGATGAAAAATGATGGGCGGTGATGAAACGGATGTCGAAAATGGAAATGGTATTGAAACAGACATAGAATGGGTGTAGAATGATTGAAAACTCAAAATAATTTTCTAAAATAATTAAAGGAATGATTTGAAATAGGTTTTGAATGAAAACAAATGAAAACAGAAGAAAATACTGGAAGAAAATGAGTGAAAAAAGAAACTATTCTGAAAATTATGTATGTGGAAGAGTGATGAAATATTAATAGGCCCGAAAAGTACACGATGTGTAAGTCATGAACGTCGTGTACTTTATTAAGTGACTTTTATCCCGAAATCTACATATCATGGAAGTTGGATGCAACTCATGTTTTTTAGATCCATAATTTCAACTAAATAATTAGTTAGTATCTTTGATTGGGTTAGCCTTCAAACTTTTCATGTCATGTAACCTCTACACGTCATGTATGTGGTTAAATTTTGGCGACATTCTGGTCATTGGAATATGCACGTCGTGTAATGAATGTACACCTCATTTATTTTCTTCACATCATTTAAAGTCTTCATGGGTTAATCTATGACCTTACATGCATGTTGTGAATGGGTTCTACACATAATGTTTGTGGTACATGGTGTGTAAAGTATGTTTTTTGAACTTTATCATCATCTTTCCTTTAAGTATAAAATTCCTAATTCCTATGAAAATAAACCCAAACCCAGTGAATTATAAAATAAATCATGAATAAAAATTAAATAAATGCATCTAATATGTATATATAATTTCATCTTATCAAATTCCCCCACACTTGAACAATTTCATATTCTCAAGAAAAAATCATCTCAATAGGGATTCTAAAAGAAACAATTTTGAAAACATGAAACATTCATTACAACCAGAAAAATAAAACTAAGTATAAGAAGACAAATTTAATCATCAAAAATAGGTCCTTTAGGTAAAACCATTCATGCCTCATAGTTCAATTTTTTATCCATATTCTTTATTCTTTTAGTTACAATATCATACTTGTTCCTTAAATTCTATACCCATTTTTTTAATTTATCTCAAAATTAATTTTCTCTTATCACTAAAGGTATAATGTAACTGGAGTTATGATCATGCCCTACATACATGTTCCTAACCATAGGCACGCATTGGTTCTATCATCTCTACTTCATAAATACAAATACAAAATCAATCATGAGGGATTTGGAAAAAAGGGTTCAAATGACTCTAAAGATGAGGGCAGGTGGGTAGAAAGTAAAAATCAAGCTCCAAATGAGGTCAATATCTAATATATAATACATGATAAATGTATATAGTGAAATGAAGTGACTCCTCTAATAACAAATGGTGTTTATGCTCTAAACAGCTCAAGGTGGGCCCATGAGTACATCTATTAAGTATAAAAAATGTACCCCATTCCTTTATTTTTCATTTCCTTTATTTTTTGAAATTCATGTTTAGGCCAGATATCACATCCATTCTCTAACCACATATAATCCATCATAGGATTCATCAGTTTAAAAATTATGATTTTTAACCTTCTTAATACACAACCTAATATTTTTTTCTTTTTCTTTCTATATTTTATTAAAAGGAATAGGGTAGGCATAGAAAATTACAAAAGTAATCATAGATCACATCATATCAATTTAATGAAATTTCCATAATACATATCCTCAATAACAACATCTCATGTCCACCAATGGTGAAAATTCCCCCACACTTGTTCAAAGTATAATCATGCATCATACCTAGAGTAGGGTAGGAAGGGATAATTGGATTAAAATAACTCCATCCTAACAAGGTAATTCATGGAAAATATGGGATAAAGAAAAAAATATGTACATGTGGGTATCAGAAAAAACTGGATCAAAAAAATGGCCTCAATCATATTAAAAATGTATTTGTTCAATCATAACCTCAATAATATCTCAATGGAAGTTCTGATAGGTTTATATGTCCCAATTATCACTCAAGAAATATGCTTAGAAAATAATATAAAATCATAGGTCTAGAAATATCTTAGGAATGGGAGTATAAAAAATTAACTGGAAATCACTCAGGGTATAAAATCTGGTAATAAGTCAATCAAAATAAATTTCAAGAGTTTATAAATAGAATTAAATCACTAAAATCAGTAATCATGCTAATAATCTAAATAATATTAAAACATTTATTTCAACAATTTACATCCTAACTTTGTATTTTATTTAAATGGGTGCAATGAGTTTTCAAGTTTATAGCATGCTTTCAATGAAAAATGTCTCCAAGATAGGTGAAAATAAGCAATAATAAAAGTGTATCAATAATAAAGCTCAATAAAGATTACCCCCACACATAAAATGAGATATTTTCTACACTATCCTAGAAATTTTCATTGGATAGATATAAATAACTGCATAGAAAAAATGAAATGGAAATTGAGAAGTGGATTTAGATAATCGATAGCTCCCTATAATGAGTTTCATTCCATAGGGAAACTTAGTGGATAATGATTTCAAAATGGGTAGGTGAACATAGTGAACAGTAAAGGAAAAAACTCATATAAATTTTGATAGGTTAGTATAGTGAAGTTTATAAATGTCCTATACTAAAATGAAATATGAGATCCTAGAACAAGATTGGAATAAAAGAAACCAAAATATAGGTTGTATCCCAATAAGTGCTAAAAAACTTCATCATCCAGATGAGTGGATAAAGGGATAAATCAGTGTCTTCAATCATCTTAGAGGTCTACTTGCTCCAATAAGAACTAGTGGTCGTATCATAGAGATCAAGTGGAAATTTGGCAGGATTAACCACATCAGGATCATACTGAACATGAATCTCATGTTGAAAGAATAGAATATGTGATAACTATTTTGGGGACCCATACTGAGGGCAGATCTCAAGTGAGAGATCCTCAAGCTATCACATGACATTATCCAGATACTGAGAAATATGAAATTGAAGTGAAAATGGTGGCAGGATAGGCACATCAATGACCATAGATGAGGTAGAAGAGGTAGAAAAGTATAAAGTAATACGATAATAAAATGAAAATAATCCAACCAACAGTAAAGAAAAAAATTGTATCCCATGTATATATAGAGTAATGATACATCAATGAGAAATGGAATACAAGAAGTACAAAAAATGTCACCTAAATAGAATACAAAAAATAGGGGAGGGGCAGGAAAAAACTAGGTATTAAACTCAAATTCATAAAGTTCCACATCCCCTCCCAAATAGTGGGTTCCTATAGTTCGATTTACCTATCTATATCTTCTATGGTGAAAGTGGTTAGGGTATCAACCATCACGGTGGGTTCCATGGTACTGAAAGAGATCTCAGTGGATGGTGGAGGCAAGGTGCTGATCCTGATAGTGGTCATGTATCTGGAAGCAAGTTCGATGAATGGAACCTCAGTAGAGGGTGGGATAGTTGGGACCTTACCCCATCGATCTAATCTTCTAAAAACTTCTACTCCGTAGCAGGGTCAATCAACTCGTAGGGGAAGTTGTCCTAGTTGGGAGGTGGTGCTGGGATAGAGGTGGATGAAGGTCCGAAAGAGTATGGTGGGTGGTAGGTGGTAGTGGTTGGTGGTGAGGAATGGGTGGTGAAAAGATAAAGGTTGGAAAATGGAACATCTTGGTGTGGAAAGACTCGTCATAGGTTCTCCAGCATACATTGGATACTCAACCATAAGTCGAATGGCATGTATGGGGTGGGTGAAAATATAGTACGTCCAGTAGTGGTGGTGGCTAAAATAGGGGTAAGGGAATGGTTTCGGTGGTGTACATAGTGTTGATAGGGGTGGAGGCTATGGTGGAGGTGGTGGTGGTAGTGGTTATAGTGGAAATAGAAGGATAGGATGGTGTGGTTGGGTCAGCCACATACTAAGTAAGGTCCTTGTCCGCATCCTCCATATATGTTATCATCCATTGGTAGATGATTCCATCCTTAATGAGCTTCCCCATATTGTGGAGTAGTAGTAGGTTGATTACCACTATATGTTCAAGGGAGGTGTGGGGATGTGCATCCTCTAAGGCACCAATATGCTTGGATAAATGGGTGATGAGATAGTTTCCCATCAAGGTGTTGTGATTCCTCTTCACTGGGGTCCTATAAAACTCTCTGAACTGTCTATCCATGTTGATAGTTGGGACACCAATTGCTAATGAGAGAATAATTATGGTCAGGGACCAGCGACTTTCTAGAAGCTGATAGTGAGTTTTATAGGTGGATACAGAGGAAGAGGTGGAAGAGGAAGATAAGGTGTAGGGATTGGATGGTGGTAAAATAGGAGTTATCTTCCACAATTTGGGTGACAGAGGTGTGTCATCGTGCTCAGGTGTGAGTTCAGCGTGCGGGGTGCGGATGATCTTGGTTCTAGACATTACAGATAGTGGGGAAGGTGTGTGGGTGGAGATGATGGGAAGGATGAGAGGAGGAGGAGAGGTGGTTGGAAGCATGGAAGGTTGTGGCATTGGACGATGGAGCTCATGGGAGGACATGGGGCATGCGGAATGAGGAGCATCGGGGGGGGGGGGGTCATTGTGAACCCTAGGTTCATGGGATTTAAAACCACCCCCAAAAAGTACACATCTTGTAATTGATACACGATGTGAAAATTTTGGTTTTGTTTTTTTTTCACTCACTCAACATTTACATGTCATATACATGTTACATCATATTTATTTTTCTATTTTTGCCCATGTTGTGGCCAGGTCCTCTCAACAAACTTCTAGCAACCCTTAATCTTCCTAAATAATATACTAACCTATCCTTGCCTAACCGACCATCCCTGGGTTGAATCCCAGTTATCACTTTATTTATTGTCCATATTTATCCATTTTTAAAGAAAAAGACATTAAATTTGATTTTATACCCCTTGTAGAATGATTCTTGAAAATAGAGAGGATGAAAGGTGGGACGACCTCCCTTGTCAGATGTATAGTGCAGTTTGAACTCTTGTGATCACTAGATCCCTTATTAATTTAAGTTCTTTTCTTATTGTCTTCTTCAATGGTCACATGATCATATTTCTTATTAAAAAGATTTATGGTTTGAAAATTTTATGAATCATTGATTTTATTAGCGACCTTCTCCAAAATCAAACATAACCTATTATTTACCAACTATAAAAATAAATCTCCCCAGGTTCACGCAATAAGCACCATTATAGTGGTGAGAAATAGTATTCCTAAAATTAAGGGAACATCGCCTTCCTCTTATATATCTATAATGAGGAAATTAGTATGTAAAATAAATTTACTAACTTTTACTAAGACATCCTCAAGTAATCCTTGAGGATTATTAATTGAATGGTCGGTGAGTTGGAGTGAAACCCTAGTTGGTTTCAATTTTTTGAGTCCTAGATTTTTTTAGATATTCATGGTTATTACATTGATACTTTTTCCTAATTGCATGTGGATCTCAAAAAATTTCGTGTTCTTATGGTGTAAGGAATTGAGAAACTTTCGGGGTCTCACATTGTTAGAGGCAGCTTCTACTAGACAACTACAAAGCACTCTTCATTTAGGGAGATGACTCCTAGGTCTTTCATTTTATTTTTTCATGAGGTAATTTATTTAAATAATCTTTCATAAGAGGGAACATTAGAAATTTCCTCTGAAAAGTGAATATTGATATGAAATTATTTAAATAACTAAATGAATTTTTTATATTCCTCCTCATTGTTCTCTTGTTGCATCTATTAAGGAAATGGGAGAGGTGGCTTATGTGTTGGTGGTCCTACATAAACTTTTTCCTTTTTAGGATATTTTTTGTTGGATCTTTCTCATTTGGTTTTATTTCTAAATTTTTTCCTTGAATAGCTTTATCAGATTCTTTAAACTACTTTTTCTTATCTCTTTATGGTTGTTGAAAGTCTATAATCTTTCCACTTTTAACAATTATAGCTTTATCCTCTTCCCTAGGATAAGCATTAGTATTACCGGGAAAGGTACCTAGTAGTAGATCAGATATATTTTTAGATATTTTACACATTTGATGATCTAGGTTGCATAATGAAGCCTTATGGTTTTTTATTTTTGTCTCTTGGGTTGTCATCCTTTGATATTCTTTCCGCATGAAGGCAGTGAGAAGGTTTTCAAGATTGATCTGGAGAGGTCAGGCTTGTTTTGGTGGTCTTTGTGGAGCTTTTTCGAATTGCTGTTGTTGAGTTAGTGGAAACTACTGAGCTCTTGGAAAAGGTTATTATAATTGTAGTTGTGGTAGAGGAGTTGGAACATGTGGTGGGTACCCACATGGTCCATGATTCCTTCATGGTACATGTACACTCCTTTACAGAAAATAACATTGGTTTTTCTATTGCGACTACTGATCTATCCTCTATTGATAGTATTGTTGTTGTTGGTACTATTGAGGCTACTGTAATTATTGATATTATTGATTTTAATTGACATAATTACAATCTTGAGCTTGGGGTTTTTTTATAAATTCTATGAATAATTGGTAAGAATTTTGGCCTCTACACATCTCACTAAATTGAATTTCCACCACCAGAGAAAGAGGGGGTGGTGGTGCAGTAGGTCACTAAAATGATTCATGCTTCTTTTTTAGGGCCTCTACTTGGGTTTTCCAGTGTGTAGTATCCTCTAGATAATCGATTTCACATCGAGGTGGTCCACTGTCACTTTTACACAGACTTCCATTGTGGGAGACTTAATCATGAATGGCTTAGGCCACTTTGGGCATCTTAATTATTAGTCTTCCATCGGCAGTAGCGTCTTCTACGGTATCGGCAGAAGGTTGTAATCCTTGGTATAATGTCTGAAATTGAATCCATGCATCTAGTTATTGATGTGGGCACTTTTTAGTTAGCTCCTTAAATCTATCACATGTATCCCATACTGATTATCCATCCTCCTAGTTGAAGTTTTGAATGTCGTTATGGATCTTCCAAGTTCAGATGGTTGAAAAATATTTATCCATAAATGTATTGGCTAGTTCATCCTAAGTTGTGATTGACTCGGGAGCTTGAATTTTTAGTCAACAATTGGCTTGATCACATAAAAATAATGGGAATACATGGAGTCATATTACATCTAATGACATGACCTGGTTGTGAAAGGTATCCCAAACCTCTAAAAAAAAGAAATGTGCTAATAGGGGTATTCACTTTGAAGCCCACTGAATTTCCCCATGTTCTAGATTATATGGATGAATATAGATTTTATTTTGAAAGTGTGTTCCTGAATAGGTTGGAACATAATGAGAACCACCAATGGATGACAATTCATAGTCCATAATGGTGTTCTCCTGCAATGTTGGTCGCTCACCCTAATTGTTTGGTGGTGTATATTGGGGGACTTGAAGGTGTAGTGTGCAAGATTATTCTGATAAACCATTGTGAAGTGGCGGTGTGTATAAATTGTTCTATTAATCTAAGGATCAAAAATAAGTAGTTATTGTGCGTCCAATATTCTTGAGCAAGTCAATGGTCCCGGGCATATGCACTAGCCAAGAAGAAGAGGGGGTGAAGGTGTTCCTGAAGTAGAAAAATGTAAAAAGGAAAAGAAAAGTAAAAAAAAATGGGGAGGGTGAGATAATATGAGGTTCGATCTGAAGGTCGTTTTTCCTAAGTAAAAATAATCTCCAGGAATGGTGCCAAAATTTGATGCACCCGCACATGTCATTGAATTCTCATGGGTGACAATCAGATAAGAAATTTATATTCTCATACTACACTTACTACTAGGTCATAGTAAAGTGGCGGTGCAGGGTCGAACCCATGAGGACTACTGGCAGGTCTGCAACCAATCAAATGAAACCCTTAGAAAGGATTCCCCATGTTCAGTCTTCTGGTTTGGTTTTTAATAAAGATATTTATTTGGTAATTAATTCAGATAATAAATTAAGATATCAGGGTCAATTTCAAGTCTCTTGATGGAAGATAATCCTAGATTTATCTTGGGATAGTACTACGTCTAAGGTTATGAAGCGATGAAAAGGTCACCAATTAGTTTTGGTCAAACCAATCAAATCCACCTATGTTGCAAATATCTCATGGTTAGTGTATATTAGAAAACCTAGGTGAATTATTTATAATTTTTTTGTATAAAGAGTCATAGGCTAATGGTCATAGTTCTTATCAACTCCAATTTGGTTAGGTTCATTCAATTTCACTTCCCATGGTCAAGGTTGGGAAAAATAATGTGATGAACAATTATTATTACCCTAATTACTAGTCATAAGGTTACCAAGGTTAAATCTATA
This sequence comes from Viscum album, assembly GCA_963277665.1. NCBI lineage: Eukaryota > Viridiplantae > Streptophyta > Magnoliopsida > Santalales > Viscaceae > Viscum > Viscum album. The sequence continues at coordinate 1,215,889,097 of OY728121.1, read as the reverse complement.
GATTCATTAGGCTCAAAAACACCCCTACTCTCGACCCTTAACCCTAGGTGGATTAACCACGCATGGTGGTGATGATCAAAAGAATGGAAATAAAAAAAATTATATACATAATAATGAAACAGTTGAGAAAGAAGCAATTCGGGATTAAAACAATTAAAAACCAAGATCAAACAATTGAAAGAAATGTAAATCCAATAAAAAATCATTATGAATGAAGAAAAAATGAAGAACATTACAAGAGTTGATGAAGAACAGTAAGAGGCCATGAAGAGAATTTCAAAAACAAAAACGGTATTGAAATAGGTGTAGAATGATTAAAAACTCAAAGGGATTTTCTAAAATAATTAAATGAATTAATTTAAATAGGTTTTGAATGAAAAAAAATGAAAACATAAGAAAAAGGTTGAAGAAAACAAGAGAAAAAGAAACTATGTTGAACGTTATGTATGCAGAGGAATGCTGAAATATTAATAGGCTGGAAAAGTACACAATGTGTAAGTCATACACTCATAATGCCCACCGAATAATAGATTTGGATCTTTGATCAGGCGAGATTTCAAACTTTTCACGTCATGCAATCTCTACACATCATGTATTTGATTAACTTGTGGTTGGATTCTAATCTTTGAAATGAGCACATCATGTAATGAATGTCCACATCATGTATTGTCTACATGACATGTAACATATCCATGGGTTTTTCGGGGGCCTTAAAGGGATGTTGTGAATGATTTCTACACATCATGTGTGTGATACATGGCATGTAAAGTCTGTTTTTGACACTTTTCCAGTATTTCATCCTTTAAGTCCAGAATTCCAAAGTCATATGAAAATAAACTAAAACTTAGTGCATTATCAAATAAATCAAGAATAAACCTTAAATAAATATATCCAATATGTATATCTAATTTCATCTTATCAATCCCCTATATCAATGCTATTTTTTAGCACTGATAAAGATCGCATTCATCAGTTATTTTTTAGCACTGATAAAAGGTAACCTTCATAAAAAATTATTAAAAATCATATTTTAATATAAAAATATACTTCTATATATATATAATATTATCTTAAAAATGATTTATATAATACTAAATATGAATTTAAACTTAATTTATAACATATTTAGTGAAAAATGTTTTATAAAATAATTAAAAATAAATATTAATTAATAATTTTCTAAATATTATCAAACAACAGACATTTTAACAAAAATTTAATTATATAAAAAATTAATAAACCAATTAATCTCTTAAAATAAGTTAAAATCATGACTTGAACTTCAAACGAACATAAATTTTTATTCAGGTGTCTGTTTGGGCTTCACAAAATGTAACATTAATGCTTGTGAAGAGATTTACGTCATATTTTTAGGGGGCACTTATTAGTTATTGTTTCTCAGTCAAAAAATTCCATAATTGCCTCCAAAACTAAGTTTTTAGTTGTGATTCCCTAATTTTTAATAGTCGATGTAATTTCAACTTCATTTAAGATGTTTTTTTATTTTTTTGGTGGAGATTGAATTTATTCTTAGTGCTTACTTTCTTATGGATATTATGGTAGTAAAATTTTATCTTTTTTAATTGTAGTATTATTTTCAATTAAATATATTCATATATATATTTATTTATTTATATATATATATATATAAATTTAATTATATAAATAAATATTTAAATATTTTTACATATAAAATATATTTTTAAATATATAAAAAATATAAAAATAATGATTATCAATTTTATTTGAAATAGAAATTTATGAATATGTATATACTTATAAAAATGTATATATAATGTTTATATATATATATATATATATTGTGTGGGTGTGTTTTTGTATTAACAAACACATATATATTATGTATATATTCTAATAATTTATAAATAAATATTAATATATAATATATGTAAGTAAATATATATATATAGACACACACACCTGTATGTGTGTGTGTAAACACGCACACACGGATATACACACATATACACAAACATCTTTTGTAAACATATTTAAAAATAATTATATAAATGTATATAAATGTATTTATAAAAAAAATGTATTTAAATTTACATAAATATATATATATCATAAAATATAGAAAGAATCTATATAGAATAGTTGTAAGGGCTTAGGTGTGGGCGGCTGGAGGTCTTGGGTTTAATTCCAGGTAGAGGTGTGTGTGGGTGGATGGGTAGGGGTGGGGAGAGGGTTGATAAAGGCATGGTGGGTAGAAAAATGTTGATAAAGCCCTATTGGGAATCATGAGTGAATAGGGGTGGGGGTCTTCAAATGTTGATAAATATGTTGGTGGTTTAGATCATTGAAAATATATTTATTTCATGCCGATATACCCTATTTTTATCAATGTTTTTTTAGTGTTGATAAATGATTATCTTATCATCGATCAAAAAAATGTTAAAAAAACTAGCACTGATAAAATTATTCTTTATTAATGTTTTTTCTAGCATTGATAAAATTGGTCTAATTTTAAAGGTTATTAAAACATCATCAACTTTTAAGCATTTATAAAATTATTTTTTACATGGTGACAAAGGTGAGATGTTCTGTAGTGATCCATACTCTTTTATTTAACTTCTTTTGACTTATCAAGTTGATTTTCTTTACTTATCTACTTAGGTTAACCATTGGGAAAGCTACCATTTTTTCTTGATTATATCCATTCATATATATAATATGTGATCTCTTCTATTTTTATGTCTATATTTCAAACTGAGTAGCCTGATTTTTTAAATTAGCTACCATGATTATCGAAAAATTCATTGATGCTTCCTTCTGAAAACTAGTTTGATTATTTTAAACAAAATTATGCTACGATTCCTGAAACCCTAAAAAACTGAAGTTCCTCTTTTAGGTTGAAATTATTTCCACTCCATACAATAGTATCATATAGACTCCACCTTTCATTTTTCTATGGAAATATTAATGTATTGACTCCCATTTTGACAGCCTCCATCTGTGCATCCATGTATCCATACCAACCCACCATGTCTATCATCTCTGTAGTCATTTCTGCTAACAAAAAAAGTGCATAGTATGTTTTAGTAGTTTATTTTTTTGGGTAGCTACATCATAGGGTTATGAATCATAGTGGCCTTCATTTAGTGGTTTAATTCTATAGTGTAGTGGATTTCCTAGTATTGTAGTCCTTTTCTAAGTTTATCGTATTTGTAGTAGTGACCTCATTGTGTTTCTCAAATATAAATTTGACTAGACCTACTATAATGTGTTCCCTTTATTTACACCATAATCATGTTATGTGTCACCACTTCTATGTTTTAGTATTGTTTTTTAGATTTTGGTCTTCTATTTCTCAGTTAGCCTATACATTCATGAACCCTCTCAAACCTTGTCATTCTTCCACATTTTCTCTTAGTCCTTGTGCATTCTAGGTGCATCCCTTGGAATAATTTCATCCCCCTTTTGTTGGATTTCAACCCCATCCTTAGAAGATCAACCATTGGTGATTCTTGTTTAGATCACTTCCCTTCTACTCCTTGTTTTCTTCTCATACTTATTCTGTACAAGGATTCTATCAAGGGAAAGACAAGTTTCGATTATGATTTGGTAATATAATGATGTGGAATGTGGTGTTCTAGGTTTATCAAAGTGTTTCATTTCATTATAGTGATTTGATATTTTCTTCCTCTTGTTATAACCTTATGAGAAAAATTAAAATGGAATTATTTGAGGTAAGGGATCCTTCATCTTTCCTCCTTTATATTTTTATATAGGAATATCATGATTTTTCCTTCCTTTAGGTAGATATTATACAATAGCTTAATGAAGATAATAAATAGTTTTTATTTAAATTGAAGGGGGAGGTAAGAAATCACATGATTTTTACTTATCCTTTTTTCCCTATATGGTTGAGCATTATTTATAGTCCTTTCAAATTTTTCTGATGTTGAATTTTGTTATATTATTGTGGTTGTTGAACTTTTTAACCTTATTATGCTTATTAAATTGGCTCACCACACATAAAATAGGATAAGAATGTATATCCGGATAATAAAATTGTTTCCCATAGAATATCAAGTTTGTGGGATAATTCCCTTGAAAATAAATAATTCAATATGATGAAATCACATTGTTAAAATTGTAAATTTATATGTGATAAAATGTATTGAGTATTGGTTGTAATGTGTAGTGGATGTGATTTGTGGTGGATATGATATGTGGTGGTTGAGATTTATGTGGTTTTTATAATGTATGGATTGGTTTTGATGATATTTGGTTGTGATAGGTGGTGGCTATAATTTGGGGATTACTGATGTGAAAATAATGGATTCTGTTGTGTTTTGATGTGTTTTTGTAGTATACTAGGAGTAATGGAATGAAATGTTAATGATGAAACTGAAATAGAATGGGTTAGAATGGAAAAATAACTCTTAAACTAAAAATAATAAGAGTGGTTAAACTTTTTGTTGTTAAACATGAAATAAATGTTCTTGATAAAGAGGAATGGTTTGTAATTAGAGAAATCTGAAAATGGGTTAACATGAAATGGAAATAAGTAATGTGGTTTTTGGTTTATTGAATGCTTGTGTGCAGTGTGATTCATTTAGAGGTGGCAGTGAAGGTGGTGCGAGTGGTGAGCCCTTATGGTTATGTTGTAATTTGTGATGGTACTCTTTTTGTGAACCCATAGGTTGAGAATATGTGTGTGACTATTATAAATTATATTTTCCTTTATATTTCTATATACACCCCACCCAAATTGAGCACTATGTAACAACACCCAAATGTTTTGGGGGTGTTTTTCCTATCACCCATGATGGTGAGGATGGATGGATGGCTACCCATCTTCACCAATCTCTCTTCCATGAAAGGTTCATATGCATGGGCTATTAAGGCTTGTTGAAAAAGTAAACATATGGTTTGGTTTGATTATATTAACAAGGTAGTTCATAGTGGGGGTCATTCATGGTAGGAGGAGGGCACAAGGTTAATGACTTTCATGTACATGATACCTTACTATACTGGATATATGGAAGCATTTATGAGAGGATGTGGATGTGATGACCAGTTTTACATGGGGTTCTTGGTATGATGTGGTTGTCTATGTGTCTTTGGGTGGGATGTGGTGACCAATTACATGTGGGGTTCTTAGTACGATGCAGTTTTCCATGTGTATTCGAGTAAGATTCTATAGAATGGATGGGAACACCATGACATTTGACATTAAGGAATGATAGTGTAAAATCAGTGTGAAAGTTGTGTGGGGAACCCTTTATCAATATTGTTTATATTATGTTACTATAATTAGATGTTTTATTTGGTGAATGTTCCATAGTGAGGATGGGGATAGTTAGTCAAACATTTTAGGTGTGTGTTGGTTCAATTATTTTCATACTAGTGCATTAGTATGTTTTTTTCACATGTGCATGAGAGACCTTGGGTATCATCCTACAAAGTGTACATGTTATTCTCACCCCATGTTTATTCAAAAAATAATAATTTTCTAGGATGAATTTTGGGACCGAGATGAACATTACTAGACTAAAAATTATAGTTTTTACCGATTCACTGCCTTAGGATTTTTTTTGGGTATTTATTTATAGATTCTTTGTATTTTGTTACTTTATTCATACATTGTGGGTTGGTTTTTGGTTTTCTATTCTACTTATGATATGGGGTTTCTTGGTAATTGGTATCTTATCTCCTGATCCTAATTTTTATATTGATGGTAATTCCTTTCATATGTGATATTTTTATACCCTCAATGATAGTATCTGACCCAAGGCCTACTAAAGGTGAGACTCGAGGGGGTCATTATCTATCTTCCTACATCACCAGACTAGGAGGATTACCTCTTCAAGGATGTGATCACGGTAGAGTCATATCAAAGGGTTAGGTTGAGAGATAGGATTGATTTTTGAATTAGTCACAGTTTTGATTTCATGGGTTTCTACGGAAATGGTTCTAGTCAATCTTGGTATATGAAATACGCTAGGGAGACTGGCTAGGACATGGTATTTTTAGTCCCCCCATGATCTGATGCAAGGAATATAAGTTTACTAAATAACCAAGTGAGGTGGTTATCTTATATGGTAGTTACTTAGGAGAGGTACATACATCATGATTTTTTGTGTTCTTATCTGAATTTTTTAGTCTTGAGAAGTTAAAATGAATTAATTTAATTAAACTTAATAAAATTTAATTCTATTAAGTTTATGATATCCATGTTTTCTCTTTTAGTTATTTATCTGGGACATATTTTGTATGTGGTTCAAGTTTGTGAGGTTAAGTAGGCTGACCTGGTTGAATATTGTAGGGTTATTCCAGCTAAGGAAGAGGATTATTGGTAATGTAAGTTTTGTTACTATATATGGAAATACCTATAAATTTATGTGGGAAGTGTATCAGGCCTAGGTACATAGTGTTTTATTAGGGAGCTTGATATCACTTTCAATCTAATTAGGGACTGTGAAAAGTACTAGGTCTCCCTCATAGTCAGTCAGAGGAGGGGTTTGGCATGTTAGTGTAAGTCGTTGTATCTTAGGTAGTAGAAAGAGGTGGATGTTTCTTAGGCATAATTTTAGAATTAGTTTTGAACAAAGTTTCTATCATAAACCATTAAGACTTTAAAGAGGTAAGAGGTGATTTATCTTCAGTAGGGGATTATTTCTATGTGGGATCTTTGGATAAAGTTCAAATATCTATTAGAGTTTTCCCCAATCTTTTCCCCAATGAGGAGTCTCATGTGTGGAATATAGGGGAGTCACACTATCCCCTTATACAGTATACAGTTACTCATTTTAAATTACTGAAAATTTTAGAGGTATAGAATAAGGAAGAGGTGATCAAGGATATTCACTCATGAGGAGGGTTACTCTGAGAAGGGAGATAGATAAGTTCCTCAAGGAGTGGATTTATTAGTGTAAGGTCTCAAGTTTTGAGGTCTTGGAGGTTTATACCAGCAAGTAGTCAACCCCATCAGCTTTTGTTTAGTCTTCTAGGGCCAGTAGCTTCTGTACCTTTCCTGGTGAAAGTTCCCAGTTAGTGTATTTGTATCACTGAGAGGGGGAGGGGTGAATCAGTTATACTCTTTTTATTCTATGTTTCTTTTCAATTGAAACAACATTTTCCTCCTATTAGATATTTTATTTCCCAGCTGAAAACAAATCCAACACACACCCAAAAGAACATAAAGATTTATAAGGTTCATTATTCAATAATAATAGATACATCCTTGGTATGGTTTGGAAATGATCAAATACCATACAATCCACTATAAATCAATCCTTCGATTATAATGCATAGGATATACCATTTCACTACTGTAGCACTATAAAACAATACCACTAGCGTGTGTGCACCCTCTTACCACAAATAGGTTAATAAAATTGTTATGAAACTACTCTTGTTACTTGAGCTTCTTTTCAATTCAACAAATTTATTCAATTGAAATAAAATTATTTATTCCTTTCCTAGAAGAAAGGTAAGAACCTCATAGACTTTGTTGCAGAAAACTCAGTCTGATTTTTCTGAGTCTAATTTTCTCAGTCTGATTCCTCTGAGAATGATTCTCCCAGTCCGATTTTCTTTCAGAATATAATAGAAATAAATCAGCACCACTTCACTTCATGAGTACGATTAACCTAGTATGATTCTTCCTCAGTCCGAGAAACCCAATATGGAAATCCCGAATCCGATTAATTCATCCTGATATGATGACCAGCCAAATACAAATGGAAAGCTGAATATCATGACCAGTTGAGTACAATAAATTCTAAGTATTATGATCAGTTGAATACAATGTTGTGATCTTTCCTCTTCTCTTTCACTTATCCATCAAAACTTCTTCAATATAGGATCAAAACAGTATCACATCCTCTCATTGAAAACTCGAAGCATCTCTCTCTGCTGCGGTGAACAGTACTTCGTTGTCTGTCAAGTACAATGTACTTTTTCCTTTTATAGGTAACCACAAATAGTTTTAGGCGAGAATCCAAAAAACTTTCCTACTCACCTAAATTCACCCAAATCTGAATTTCCCTAAAATCTCAGAGCAATTATGACTTTGTCAACACTTCTCAAAAATTCTTGATTCTTCTTCAAACTTCATCTCCTTCTTCAGACTTTCATTTGAATCTTTAGTATGATTTCAATACATGAGTTATATTTTTCTCAATCTGGTTTCTTTAATAAAATTCTCTATATCAATTGAAAACCAATATATGAGTAAATGGATACCATTCTGATTTGATGAATACAATTCTATGAACCGATTTGAATCGAAATATTTCATTTGAATGTTTAGATCCCCCTTGAAAATTCATTTATAAATCTATTTATCCCTTTTTTACACACTTGATATTCAAAACTTCATCTTATCCACTTCTCTTGACCCATTTGGAAACCTAAAAAGTGATTCAACCCTTTCTAAATGGTTGACTACATTTTTTATCTCATTTTCTCCTTCTCTTATCTTTACCCACTTAAACAAAACTTCTTCTTCTATTCTTCTCTTGACCCACTTGGAAAAAAACATCATCTCCTTTATTTATTTATTTTGACTCACTTGACAATTCACTTCATTCAAAGAAATGTGCTTTTATCATGACTTCCTTCATGACTTTGAATTTATTTCAGAATATCTTTAGCATTTTTAGACTTCATATTATTTCATTTCTTCTTAACCCAAGTATGATATTTTCTGAGTATGATCTTTTCTGAGTATGATCATTTCTTCCTCCACCTGGGTATGATCATTTTGAAAAACAATCAGCGCCATCTATTACTCTTATCTTCCACCCCGATATAATAAATTTGAGTATGATCATTTCTATATATGATCGATTTCCTCCTAAGTATGAGTAAGATCATCTCTGGATACGATCATTCTGGGTACAATCATTCTTTGGGTATGATCATTCTGGGTACAATATCCTGAGTATGAAAAGTTTTTATATCATCCTATGGAAAACTCAGATGCTATAGTAAATCCGGACCACCTCTTTAACCGGTACTACCTTTTTCATTGGAACTACCTTTTACTCATCTGTTATTCGGATACAATTGTTTTGAAAAAAAATCAATGTCACTTCTTTCTCCCTGCCACCTAGATATGATAAATATGAATACAATTCTTTTTTGGATTGGTAGCATCTCTTTCACTCCCCCTTTCTTCCATCACACTTGAATCATAGTTTCTCAAAGTCAACTAATGATTTATATGAAATATGAATCATCAAATCATCATCACAATTAATTCATCATAGTTATAGAAACTCTGATTCAAAACATCCACTTCATTCACATTGGTTCCAGAGTGAATCTGATGACATTTACTTCTAGCAAGATGTATTCACTTTCATTCCAGACCTGAGTCGAGTCTGATCAAAACCTTTTCTTCCAAAATTGCTTCTTCTCATTATGATGGATTTTCACAATGAGTACGATTCTATTGAAAACATGAGTCTGATTCTTTTCAAAACATGGATTCCATTATTTTTAAAACATATATCTGATTCTTTTGAAAATAATCCTCAATACAATTTTTTCAATAAAAAAAGTGAGGTGATTTCCAAAAAAAATACTTGACAACAAAAGAAAACACTTGAATGCAGAACACCTTAATCATTAGCTTGGTCCTAAAAATATCCCCCTTTGGATTTTTTTGTCAACAAAGTTTCAAAAATCACTAAACCTTTTGACCTCAATAAATGGATTACATATCAAAAATTCTAAGCCTACATGAGCTAAATCATTGTAGGAAACAAGAATTATTGACAGTAAATCCATTTTGTCCAAAATTAGTGATTATGACAACATCTTCATCTTTTCCAATTCTCATATCTTCATTGAACTCATCTTTTACTCATCCTTATTGGAATAAAAAATGGTTCTTTACCACAACCACTCCAACAAACAGTTAGAATAGTTTACTCCCAAAACAATGCTAAATTTAAAGCTTACCCATAACTCTCTCTTTTATGCAATAAATTTATGAAAAAAATAAAATTCTCCCCCTTGAAAATACAATACAAATGTAAGACTAAAGAGGGGAAAGAAACACATACCTCATACTTGAAATTAAAGAGGTTGGATACCCATGTTCAACCTCAATTTAGAAAATTATCCCTTTGGTAAAGGTTTTTTAAATATGTCAACAACTTGATCCGATATTGAAACATATTCCAGCTTCAATTTATTCTTATCCACATTCTCTTTAATGAAATGATATTTGATATAAATATGTTTTGAATGATAATTTTGGACTAGATTCCTTATGAGATCGATTATACTTTGATTATCACAACCCAAGAGCAAGGGTAACTTCACTTCAACAAATAGATCTTCTAATTGAGTTTTCATCCATAGGAGTAGAGTAGCAGCTTGAGTGGCAGCAACATACTCAGCTTCAACCATACTGAGAGTTACTGAATTCTATTTCTTTGAATTCCAACTAACATAATTCTTTCCAAGAAATAATAATTCACAAGATTTAGATCTTATATCATCAACATTTCCTGCCCAATCGACATCTTAATATCCAAACAAATCAATAATATCTGAGCTTCAATACCTGATTCTAAATTCTATTGTGCCTTTGATGTTCCTGATAATACTTTTTCCAGTAATAATATGTGACTATTTTGAAGCACAATAAAATCTTGTACATAAGGTAACAACATAAAAAATGTTGGGTCTTGAGGCAGTCAAATACAATAGGCTTCCAATCATCTTCTGATACTCTTTCTGATCAACTTATTTTCCTTATCCATCTTTACTCTACTTTGTTCCCACTAAAATCAGTGTGCAAATAGGTTTTTAGTTGTCCATGTTGAACCTATTGAGAAGTTCTTTATCATACTTTTATTGGGATATAAAAATGTATTCTTTCCTTTGCAATATTTGTAACCCAAGAAAATATTTCATTTCCCCTAGCATGGACATTTCAAATGACTTCTTCATCTCATTAAAAAATATTTCACAACTTCTTTCATCATTCCCAAAAAAGATTATATCATCAACATAAATGATTACAATGAGAAAATACTCTTGAATTTATCTGATATACATATTTTTATCCACTCTTCCTTTCTTAAAAATCGTCTTCCCTAATTAAGTATAAAATTTGGAATACCATTCCCTCGGAGATTGTTTAATCCCATACAAGACCTTCTTAAATATGAACACATAATTTTCATCTTTTACAACAACAAATCCACAAGGTTGTTCAATATAAACCGCTTCTTCAAGATCACCATTTAGGAATGTGGATTTAACATCCATTTGAAACATCTTATAACCTCATTGTGTAGCAATAAAAAGAAAGATTATGATAGTTACAATTCTTTCCAATAGAGAGAATGATTCATCAAAATAAATACCCTTAATTTGTGAATACCCTTTTCAAACCAATCTTGATTTGTTTCTTATAACCTCACCTTTATCATTCATCTTGTTTCAGAAAACCCATTTTTTGAAAATGATGTTTTTGTTTTTAGGATTCAGTATGAGTTCCTATGTATTTTTCTTTTCAATATAATCCAATTCTTTATTCATGGATTGAACCCATTCAATATGCTCAAAATATTATTTCACATCATTCTGTTCCACTTTTGAATACAATGAAGTATGTGTGATATCATTTTTTGTTCTTATGGTTTGAACCTTTTGATGATGATCACCAATTATGTTCTGAGCTTCCACATATTTTCTCAACCTTGTATGATATTTTTTAGAGTCTTCCTCCTCACTGGAAATAGTTGAGTCCCTTTTTCTTCTTGAGAAGTATTACAATTGTCTGTATCCTTATCAGAATTGTTTTCTTCAACTTCCTCAACTTCCTTTTCTACTTCAATAGGTTTTTCTTTCCTACTTCTTTCAATTACCTTCACATAAAAATAATCAAAAATTCTTTTTGTTTCTTTATTGAGTCATTTTTATCCTCTTCCTTCTATATTATATCCAAGGAAAATCCCATCTTCAATTTTCGTCTCAAACATTCCATAGTTTCCACCTTTCTTCTTCATAATAAAAGGACTTTTGAAAACTCTAAAGTGTTTCAAACTTGGAGTTTTTTCATAAAACAATTAATATAGAGTCATACCTGATTGAGGCCTTTAGAAATAATGGTTCTGAATATATATAGTAGTACTCAAGGCTTACCTCCAAAAGTAATAAGAGAGGTTATGTTCAAGTAGTATAGTTCTTCCCATTTCCACCAAGCTATGTTCTTTCTTTCAGCAATATCATTTTGCTGAGGAGTTTATGGGGAACTATACTCATAATGAATTCCATGATTCTCAAGATATTATTCTAACTCTTCACTTCTATATTCACCGCCATTATCTGTTCAAAAGTTCTTCACAAAATAATCACACTCCTATGCTTTTATTCTAAAACTTTTAAACATTTTCAAAGCATCTAAATTATGTTTCATTTACATGACACAAGTAATGAGAGTAAAATCATCAATAAAAGTAATGAAGTAATTATCTCCATTCATTTATTGTTTTCTCATTGGCCCACATATATTTTAATGAATCATCTCTATGGGTTGTTTTGAACAAATCTCAACATTCTTATGCTCAATACCCGTAATATTTCCTTTCTAGTAGATAGTCCAACACCAATATCTTCTTCTTGGAAAATTAGAAATGTATTGAACACTATATTTTTGGATAACTTTCTCATTTTTATATGACACATGTGTACCAGCCTTTTATGCCAAAATTCATTCTCTTCCACCATGCTCATTTAACAAGAGTTTTGTGGATCACCAACCTGAAACAAATTTCATTTTATATGTTGGCCTCTTGTAAAAATCTTAGAATCTTCTTCACTCTTCACAAAACAACCCATATTTCCTTAAGATAACTTTGTTACCCTCATCATAAAATTGTGAAATAGTTAAAAAAAATTGTTTCATCCCATCAACATACAGTGTTTTCTTTGATTTTATCTTTTCTTTTCCAGTGATGGATAACCCAACACATTTGATTTTTAATGATTCATCATTTCTAAATAACATGATACCTTCTTTAAAATATTTCACATTCTTAAAAAGTTGAAAGTATCATGTCATGTGAGAAGAACACCCGCTATCAAGTATCCAAGTACATTCTCTCTTTTAAGTTTTCAATGCAGTTTCAACAATAATAGATTTTTTTGATTTCTTTTATTTCTTAACTTTTATCTTTTGAGAATTAAGAATCTTTTTCTGATATGGTAACAAAACAAGACATCCTTTTTCAATATTTATAGGTTTATCATATCTCTCACAAATAGTTTCCAAGTGTTGGAACCTATTTTCAATCTTCACTTCAACCTTTTCAAGTTTATTCAAGGAAACCTTCTCAGTCTTATTTCTTTGAGAAGATTGAATCCCCCTCAAACTCTTCCTTTCACAACCTATGGGATAGTAGAAATATTTTTGGTTGAACCAAAACATACTTTTTTTATATCTAAATCCCTCACAATACCATAAATATCCATAGAATTAGTAATTTTCTCCGAAACTTTCATATTGATTGGAACTATGAATATATTTCTTAGACACCCTCTTCTCTTTCTCTTCTGAACTAGAAACCTTGTTGTTGTTAATCATATTATTCTTATTCTTTTCAACCTTAATATAATTAGAAGTATTTGAAACTTTTTTGGATTCAAATAATATTTTTTTAAACTCAGTATGTTTTGTAACTTCTAAACTCTTCACTTTGGCCACATACATAACTTTTCCATTTTTCTTCTTTTTAGAAACAATTCCATTTTTCTTATTCCCCTTTTAAGGTAACTTTTATTGAACCTTCTTAAGTTTCTAATCATAATAACATTCACCAACTTTAATGATAGAGTTTTGAAAACTTGTACTTTTCTCTTCAACTTTAGAAAGTTTTTTTTGGACAAGTTCTAACTCTTCTTCTTTTTCTTTAAATTTTACTTTCACATGCTCATTATGATTATTTTCTTCTTAAATATATTTCTTAAAATCATTGATCTCTTTCACCATCTTTTCTTTCTCATCATCAAAAACTTATTGATTGTTCATTGAAGAACATTTATATTCCAACTTTTTGTTTTTCTTTTCAATCCTTCTAATCTTTCTCAGACATTATTTCAATTCTTATTTCAAATGTATTTCAAGTAGAGTTTCTTCTTCTTCAAAACTATTGTTTCTGAATTCTTCATCATTCACTATTACAATACAATTATTTTCAATAACATACTCAACTGATTTTTTTGATTCAGAATCACTACCTTCTTCTTCATCATCTTTTGATATGAAACTTCTTCTTTTTTATTTTAATAATTTCTTTTCTTTCCCTATGTATTTTAATTTTTCTTTGTCTCCCTATTTCTTCCATGATCTTCTTGTATTTATTTATTCTTCATCACTATCATCTTCATTCCTTCTTCGAGGACAATTAGCTGCAAAGTGAACAAATCTTCCACATTCAAAACATTTCAAGGTAAGTTTCCCTATTTATTTACCTATACTAATTTTCACATTTTTAGAAAATAAGGATAAAATATCATTGAGATTTTTACATACCTCATCTTTAGAGTCAGAACCACCATCTTTTTCTTTAATAAGAATCTTATTTTATTTTTCTTTCTTTTCATCCATGAAAGACATTTCTCTATCAAATATTGTTTTTAGATTCATAGCTTTCTATATTAACATTTCATAAATAATAAGATTGTTATGCAATTCATCAAGAGAAAATGTTTCAGGATCTATGTATTCCAATAAAGAAACTTTTTCATCAAATTTTTCAAGTAGGATTATCAATATCTTTTCAAAAAATATAGAGTCATCCAAATCTTCACCAAGACATATAATAGTACTCACTATATCATTCACCCTGGTAAAGAAGTCGCCAAAAAATTCAGGCTCACTCATCTTCAAGTCTTCATACTTCAATCTCCAAATTTGATGTTTTTTCATCTTGACTTTTTTATCGCCTTTTTATATGTTTTTCAATTTTTCCCATATACCTTTTGTTGTGGAAACAGCTTTCACTCTCAAGAATTCACTTTTAGAAAGTGATGATAATATATCATTCTTGTCCCTTCCATCATTCTCTAGATTCTTCTTATCAATAGATGTAAGAGGAGCTTTATCATTAATGGGTTGAAACCCAACTGATGTAGCTTCAAGAACATCATAATTGATAAACATAAGATAAGGCGTCATTTTATCCTTCTAGATATGATAATTATTTGCACAAAAAACCATAATACCTTTACTGTTCAAACAATTCAAATTCTCCATTAGCAAAGAATAATGAAGGAAACCTGCACTCTGATACTAATTAAAAGTGACCAGTCATTGTATTTGTATCACTGAGAGGGGGAGGGGTTGAATTAGTGATACTATTTTTATTTTATGTTTCTTTTAAGTTGAAAAAACCTTCACCTCCTATTAGATATTTCAATTCCCTACTGAATCCAAATCCAACACACATCCACAGGAACACAAAGATTTACAAGGTCCACTATTCAATAAAAATAGTTATTTCCTTGGTATGGTTTGGAAATGATCAAATAATATAAAATCTAGTATAAATAAATCCTTCGATTATAATGACTAGGATATACCCTTTCACTCATATAGTACTATGAAATAATCCCACTAGTGTGTGTGCACCCTCTTAGCACAAATAGGGTAATACAATTGTTATGTAACAACTCATGTTACATGTGCTTCTTTTCAATTCAAAAATGCATTAAATTGAAAAACAATTCTTAAATTACTTACCCAAAATAAAGGTAAGAACCTCCTAGACTTTGTTGTAGAAAACTCGGTCATATTTTTCTGAGTCTGGTTTTCCCAATATGATTCCTCTAAGTACAATTCTCCCAGTCCGATTTTCTTTCAGAACACAATAGAAATAAATCGGCACCACTTCACTTCCTGAGTACGATTAATCCAGTATGATTCTTCCTCATTCTGAGAAACCCATTACGGAAATCCCAAATCCAATTAATCCAGACCGATACAATGATCAACTGAATATAAATGACAATCTGAATATGAATACTAACTGAGTACGATAAATTCTACGTATGATGATCATATGAATACAACATTGCGATCTTACCTCTTCTATTTCACTTATTCGTCAAAACTTATTCAATATAGGATCAAAATGGTATCACTTCCTCTCACTAAAAACTCGGAGCTTCTCTCTCTACTGCGGCTAACAGTACTTCATTGTCTAACAAGTACAATGCACTTTTTTCTTTTTATAGGTGACCCAAAATAGGTTCAAGAAGAGATCCCAAAAACTTTCCCGCTCACCTAAATTCACCCAAATATAAATTTCCTCTAAAATATCTGAGCAATTATGAATTCATCAATGCTTCTCAGAGCTTCTCAATTCTTCTTCAAACTCCATCTCCTTCTTCAGACTTTCATTTCAATCATAAGTACGATTTCAATACATGATTCCAATTTTTCTCAATTCGATTTCTTCAATACAAATCTATGTATCAATTGAAAAAAAATTATGATGAAATGGATACCATTCTGATTTTATGAATATGATTCTCAGAATTGATTTGAATAAAAAAAATCATTTTAATGTGTAGATCCACTTGACAATTAATTTAGAAATCTCTTTCTCCCTTTTTTTGACCCACTTGAGATTCAAAACTTTATCTTCTAAACTTTTCATGACCCAGTTGGAAACCTATAAAGTAATTCAACCCTTTTGAAATGGTTGACTACATTGTGTATCTTAGTTTCTCCTTCTCTTCCCTTAACCACTTAAACAAAACTTCTTATTCTCTTCTTCTCTTTACCCACTAGGATAACACATCATCTCCTTTATTTCTTTCTTTTGAATCACTTGAAAATTCACTTCATTCATATAATTTTTCTTGTATCATGACTTCCTTCATGACTTTTAATTTATTTGATAGTAGATTTAGCATCATTAGACTTTAGCTTCTTTCTTTTCTTCTCAACCCGAGTATGATCTTTTCTGAGTATAATGTTTTATGAGTATAATCATTTCATCCTCCACCTGAGTACGATCATTTTGAAAAATAATTGGCACTATCTCTTACTCTTATCTTCCACCTGGATATGATAAATCTGGTTATGATCATTTCTGGATATGATCAATTTCCTCATGAGTCTAAGTATGATCATCTCTGGATATGATCATTCTGGGTATGATCATTCTCTGGGTATGATCACTATGTGTACAATCTTATGGGTATGAAAGGTTTATATATCATCTGAGGGAAAACTTGGATGATACAGTAAATAAAGACCACCTATTCAATTAGAACCACCTTTTTCATCGACACCACCTTTTACTCTTCTTTCATCCAGATATGATTGTTTTGAAAAACAATTGGTGTCACTTCTTTCTATCTTCCACCAATATATGATAAATCTAAATATGATCTATTTTGGATTGGAAGCATCTCTTTCACTCCCCCTTTCTCCCATGCTCCTTGCATCACAATTTCTCAATTCAACTCATGATTTATATGAAATACGAATTAGAAAAGCATCATCACAATTAATTCATTGTAGTCATAGAGACTTTGATTAAAAACATCCAATTTATTCACATTGGTTCCCGAGTGAATCTGATGACATTTACATCTAGAAATATGTATTCAATTTCATTCTAAACCTGAGTCAATTCCAATAAAAACTTTTTCTTCCAAAACATTTTCTTCTCATTACGATGGACTTTCATAGTGAGTACAATTATTTTAAAAATATGAATCTAATTCTTTTAAAAATATATATTCAATTATTTTTAAAACATGGATCTGATTCTTTTGAAAACAATCCTCTATATTATTTTTCCCATAAACAAATTGAGGTGATTTCAAAAAAATGCTTGACAACAAAAGACAACACTTGAATGCAAAACACCTTCATCATCAAATTGGTCCTAACACCTAGGGGATTTAGATCAGAGTACTACATATGTGGTGTTTGTGTTCATTATTAACATCAGTATATTGTGTTTCTCGGGTCTTGGTATGGTGGAGTGTTCAGGTTCAGCATTATTCTCAGCTAGAGTCACCAGTGAGTCCATTTCTACAGTAGGGGTAGAAGGCCTATACTCTTCTAAGAGGAGATGGGGAAGTCGGGGGGGCCAACCACATGACACTTTCTTTCTTCAGGGACCTCAAACTGATTTTAGTCATTGAGGTGGACATTAGTAGTGAGGTAGGGGATTTAGATGTGGATAGTTACATAACATGTATATTCCTACCTCATTGGGAGTAGAGATCATCTAAGGTACGATTAGATTATTGTCTATCCTTGTTTGTGTATTTTTTTTATTCAAGCAACTCACACTCATTTTTTTCACCTTCCTTAGTTTGTGCTTTGGGATAGTATATTGATAGTATTCTCATTCCCCTGGTATTGACTATGCTAGTTGGAGGCTAGAATAGCTTGTTTCAAGCGTGTTGGGGGTAGACTAATGATGGAGAACCATCAGTCATGTGGGGATATCTTATTGATACTAATATAGTCATACGATGTCATCCTCAACATAGATTGGTTCTATTCTATTCATTCATTTATTTACTTCATCCAAAGGAAGTTTTTGTTCTCAAATGTGGATGGTCAGTGTAAAATTTTCATCAAAAATGTGGTTTTCAGAAGGTAAGTTGATGTGTGGAACCCCTTTTCCCTTTATGGTATAATTATTAGTGAAATTATTGGGTGATGTGATGGTGGTGGCTCTAGGAGTCTTTGATGATTTTTTTGGATGTTTTCCCTGAAGATTTTGTGACACTAAACCCGTGACATGATGTCAATTTTGGGATATATTTTCAACCGGGTATCTCCTAGATATTAATGGATCCTTATCAGATGTCTCCCTCTAAGTTATTGGAGTTAAGGATTCAGATAGATGATTGAATGTTGAATAGTCATATTTGGCCTAGTGTATCATCATGGGGTGCTCTGGTGTTATTCTCCAAGAAGGAGAATAGTATTATAAGTCTATGTATATACTATAAAAGGCTGATTTAGGTAATGATTAAGAATCCTAACCCTCCTTCGAGTATCAAAAATCTTTTCAACCAGTTGAGATGAGTTAGTTAGTTCTCTAAGATTGATCTATGGTCTGGATATCACTTGTTGAGTGTGAAGGAGGAAGATATCCCAAAGACTGCCTTTTTGTGCATGTATGGGAACTTCAAGTTCATGTTCATGTTGATCAGTGTTATGAACGTACTATTTTTGTTAATGGGACTTATGTAATCTGGGTTCTGTTATTTCCTATACCATTTTTTAGTCATTTTCATTGATGACATATTAATCTACTCAAAGTCAAAGGAGGATTATACAGACCATCTTAGAGCTATCTTATAAGTCCTTTGACACCACCATCTCTATAAAAGTTTTTCAAGTGTGAGTTTTAGATTTTTTAGGTGCATTTAATTAGGTGTATGGTATCCTAGTAGGGTTTTTCCATGGTCCCATAAAATATCAATCCATTTGGTTCTTGAAAATCACCCAATAATGTGGTATAGGTTCATAGTTTCCTTAGTCTCATGGGGTGTTATCAGAGGTCCATGTCTGACATATCATGGATTGTGACCCCATTGATAAACTTTTCCAATAAATTCTAGGATTTTATTTATACTAATTAGTATCAGGTAGCATTTCACTACATGATAGGGAGGTTGATTAGTGATTCGGTGCTTTTGTTTCCAAAATAAGGGGTGATGTTTGAGGTTTTCTATGACACTTCCTATATGAGATTGGGATGTGTCTTAATGTAACATAAGGTGGTGATATATTATGGGTCTATGCAGTTACATCCCCATGAGTATAACTATTACACCCATGATCTAGATCTAGTATCAGTTGTGTTTTCATAAAATTTTTGGTGATATTAACTTATCAGAGAACACTTTGTGGTCTTTGTTGATCACAAGAGATTGAGGTATATATTCTCTCTATGCAACCTAAATATGAGACAGTGAATATGGATGAAGTTTCTTCAGGATTATGAATTTGATATCTATTATGCCTCAGGGAAGGGGAATATCAGGGATGATGCATTGAGTTGGAAGTTTTGGAAGGATATTGTTGATGAGTCTGTATATTCCTAGAGGGAGATGGATAAGTTTGTGGAAATGCATCTAGACATACATATAGTTGATAATGTAGATTTATTATTTCATATGATAGTGTAGTATTCTTTAATATAGTGGGTGGAAGAATATTAGTTGGGATACTCAGAGTCATAGGTGATACATGACCATATTGGCCATGGTGATTCACTAGAGGGATGGACAGAGGATGGTTAGAACAAGATGTTGTTTCAAGGGAGGTTGTTCATTAAAATTGAGATATATAAGGTAATACTTTAATATTTTAATAGGTGACCTTTATAGGTACGCCTATGAGTATCTAAAATGTACCATGATTTGAGGATGTAGATTTGGTGGACCAAGATGAAATGGTAAATGGAATATTATGTGGCTCGATGTCTGGTTTTCTAGTAGATGAAGGTAGAACATAGTGTTCCTAGTAGTTTTGGTCATCCCTTGGATAATCCTGAGTGGATGTAGGATGAAATATTTATGGATTTTATCATAGTATTACCTTAGTATCAATTAGGATATGATTCCATCTGGGAAATCATGGATCTACTTATGAAGTTGTATCATTTCCTAGAAATCAAGTAATCAAGTGTCATGGATGTTTTATCAAGGAGATGTGTGGATGATGTTGTGTGGATTCTTGGAGTTATAAGAGGATTATATAATTCTCTTGGAACTCAGTTATTCCAAATCCCTGCTGGATATATAGATAGAAATATCAAACCATCAAAATGTTGGGGGATATATTGTTGGTATGAATTTTGGACATCAAAAGAAATTGGGAAAAGAAATTTTCTTTGGTTTATTTCCCCTATAATAATATCTAACACTCATCCATTAGCATGGCCCTATTTAAGTATTTTTATGGTAGGTTGTATCGTTCTCAATTGAGCTAGACTAAGGTTAGGGATTCTTCAACTCTTGGTCCTAATGTGGTGAAAATAACAATAGAGAAGGTTAATTTAGTTCATGATAGAATAAAGGCAGAATATAATAGAAATAGATCCTATACGGTTCATAGTAGGAGACCCTTAGAGTTTAAGTTTAGGGGGAATGTGTTCTTAGAGGTTTATCTTCAACATGGGAAGTAGAGGTTTGGCAGGGGAAGTAAGCTTTCTCACCGATTTGTGGGACCATTTGAGGTGTTGGAGCATGTTAGTGAGGTGGATTATCAGTTGGTGATTCCACTATAGATATAAAATATCCAAGATTTCTTCCATGTGTCACTGCTCCATCTATATCTTCACAATGAATCTCATGTAATTGACTGGGGAGAGTTGGATATTGAGGGTGACGGGATATTTGTGGAGTGACCAATAGAGATCCAAGATGGTTGGGAGAAGGTGTTTCATGGATGAATCATTCCTTTGGTTTGGGTTATATGGAGTAATTTTGTCTTTTAGGAGAGTTCTTGGGAGTTTGATACATAAATTCATGCCCAGTATCCATAGTTTTTTTGAGTTTTTCATTGTTTATATTTGATTTGATGGTCTAATTCTTGAATATTTATATTTTAAGAAATGTTAATTTTCCATTTATGATGAGGTTTATTAAGGATTAAATCATATTAAGATGCTATAACCCCTTTAAAATAAAGAATTGTTATATTACTACATGTTTTAAAACCACTCAGTTGATTTAGTTCTTCACAAAGAGGAAAATCTCTTAATATGGAAGGTTTATTTCCTTGATATGTGTGATGGGTACATGTTGTTTGATAGATGTGGTAGTCATTGTATTGGGTCTTTTGGAGGTTGGAATTTTTATTTGGATGCTTTTGTGGAAAAGAGGTGGCTTGAGGATAGTGTGAGATAGTGTGGATGCATTTAGGCTACAATAAGATCCTTGAGAGGTGTCTCATGGGATGGTAGTTCAAACCCTTCATTTCATTTTTGGTTTTGGTTTTGATTTTATAGGATGAGAATAATTTGAGAGGTATTTGATGTAATGGTCCAGACTTTATGACCCATTAATTTATAAAAATTATGGTGATGGTCTCATTTGGGGAATTTTTTATGGATTTGGGGAGTGGATAGTGGAGTTGTAGTTGAGATTTCATCTGGAGAAGGATTTTACAGTGTAAAGGCTTATGTGGCATCATAAAGTAGGTCCCTATTATAAATTCCCTAGCCTTTTAGAAATATTATTACATGATTTTAATAATAAATAGCCTTCAAATACAAACCAAGAATTGTAAATTCTAGTGTCATTGGAAGATTAGGTACATAGAACTGAAAACACATAACCAAAATAAAAACATATTTTATTTAATCTCCATAATAAGATCTTAACTTCTATTAATTTATTACATATTCATAGGATGACCTGGAGAAAACATGAACAATGGTATGATCTAAAAGTCCTAGTTGTGGAAAATAAACATAGGAATAAAGTATAGAACATGGGTTAGAAGGAATAACATGATGACATAAAAAAGAATGAATAAACATAAGGAAGCATAAAATGTATAAAATGGGATCATGTAATCAAGGAATCATAGGAATGTGGAAACAACATAAAACATGACATAAGTATGAATCAAGTATAACTTCCAAGGCCATTTCACATGGATGAACATGAGTCAAGGAAAACTGCCAAGACCATTACACATGGAAGACAAACTCCCATAAAGGATTTAGGTTCACTCCCTATTCCAAAATGATATCTCAAGAGACTGAACATTACCCAATGAATTATAAAGATATATGGGTTCACCCATCATAACATGTTCATTCATATGTTTTCCACATGAAGAATCAAACATAAGGTATAAAGATAAGGGTTACCCGTGAAATAAATGGGTATCATAACCATGTTATAAAGCATAAACAATGGGTGTATCATAAAGGTGTCCATGAAAGAATTGATTTAAATAATAAATAGAAATTAATAATGGAAAATAGTCATAGATAATGATAAATTATTTCTAACTTAATTAAAAACATGTAAAAATATTTTTTTTAATATACTTTATAAATGAGCACTTTAGTACGGTTTAAGAGAAAACATTAAATATTATTTAAAATTCAATTTGGATGGTTCCTAAATTTAAAACATGTAAAAATATTTTTTAATATACTTTATCATTTTCATGATAAAATTATTGATTTTGGAAAAATAATGGTTACTTGAAATAGATTATGGATGGTGCTTGAAAATGGGTAAGAATTTGGAAAGTTCCTTTCGATCGGGCTTGCTTATTGGGAAGAATTGAGAAGGGAACCTTATAAAACATGTATTTCCCCATAACTAACTGAATGTCCTGAAGGCCTTCTTTTTTTATTGATTTTTTAATAACCCCCCTTTCAAGGGATGAGGGGGAACCCTTACAAGTCTCATAGGCTTTAGAAATTACATTGCTCGTAGGCTTGGAGACATACATGACCCGTAGGTCTTAAGGAAATCATACAGACTATGACTACTTGAAACTGCTCCTCCCCAGCATCTGCATCATGATAATCTCTCCACCTTTTCATGACTATTCGGCTAGCATGTCCATGTGCAGGGGCGCACAGGCACGGTACCGATGGAAAATTTCATACCCTCTCATTATTCCAAAATCCGTTTAGCCCTACTCTGGTGGATGTACCCTGCTCTAAGTAAATATGTTTGGAAAATTCACAAAAAAATTATTATAAGTAAATAAGAAGAATTAATAATTACATTGGGTTAAAGATAAAAAAAGCATAACATAAAGGAAAAAGTGGAGGTTCATAAATAATTCCTTACCTTATGTCTGAAATTGTTCGGCACTTGATCTTAATGTCCTAGATAATCAAATTAGATGCATTTATTAATTAATTCAGAATATATTATATATATATTTGATTTATTATAATTTTATTAAGTTTATGGAATTTTTGATGAGTTATAAGATACATTTTCATCATTATAGGAGCGTTCGTTTCCTTGGTTTTCATGATCGGTTTACTTGTAGATATATATGAAAGATCATGTAAAATGAGAATAGTTGTTCAAAATTGAAATTATATGTTATTAATGAAATTATAGAATATTAAATGTTCTTATATATAATTTATTCATATGTGAGGGTGATTCGTTAGATAAAACATTAATAATAATCATTTAGATTATTTTGGCATTTTTTCGATCATCACGAACTAGTTTTGTTTTATTAATTAATATTATGTATATATACTAGTTAGAGAACATTAAATAAACCATAATAAAAATATTATAATATATTTTAAACATAAAAAGGTTTATAAATATCCTTAAATGTGTTAATAGAAATTTAATACTCGTCATCCTTGAATGTGATAAATCAATGTATCACAGACGATGTTTTCATTTTTAGAACAAAATGGGAGGGAAGAGAAATGATGATGGGTTATTCAATTAACATAATAAAATTACATTATATAAAAGATACTATAGTTATAATTTCACTTGTATAATGGGGGTGAGTATAGAAAAATAAAAGATAATAAAAAGATAATAAATGAAAATGAAATTGGATTTTACCTCTTGAATTCCTTCTCCTTAAGAACCTCCTTGAGGCACTTGAGTTTGGACTTTTATTGAGACCAATTTCTCCTAAATTTGGGGGGAGACTTGGAAATATTATTGAGAATAATTTGGAAAACCTTCAAGTATTTTGAAGTGTGAGGAGAATAGGTGGTGAGGGGTGGAATTTATAGTGGAGTAGTTGGGTGTTTTTTTATTATTTTGTTCATTTGTTTTTTATTACTGGCTGAAGAGTATGGATACTATTTATTCTTGTGAAAAAATATAGTAAATAGTACATTTGAGTTGTAATAAATGGTTATTAAATAATCCATACATCAACCATGACTCAATAATTTATGTATTTAGCTTATACTGTAAATTATCGTATTTCATTATTCGCTAAAAATTAAACTATTTTATAAAAATACCAAAAATTTACCTTAACCATTTTTCAACATGTAGAATTAAAAAATGGAATCAATTTTATGAAAATAATTTTCTAAATATGATAAATTAAATTTTTAATTAAAATTTTTATTTATTCGAAAGATACCAATTTTAAAATTATAACTATTTTTATAAAACTTTGAAATTTTAATTAAGGTCTCATAAAATTATCTTATAACCATAAGAAAACGAAATATTAATTTATGAAACTTGTTTACTAAAATAAATTTTATTTTAAGTCATAAAATAAATTTTAAATTTTAAATAAACATTTATGTTTTATAAAAATACCTATACTTAATTAATCATTTATTTTAAAATTATTTACTCATTCCATGATATAAATATATCATATTTTCATTTATAGGATGCCTAAATTTTATTTATACTTTCATATGTGAGGTTACTATTCTATTGTCTAGGTTACTATTCTTAATGGTCACATTGCTATTCCAAAGGTCATGTTACTATTCAATTTTTTTAGGTTTCTTAATTTCTATAAATACCTCTTATTTCATTAATTATTCATTTATAAAGTTTTTATTGTGTTATATATGATATTTTTATGAGATTTATACTATATTATAGAATTATAAGAAGGGAAATGTCATTGATATAATTGTGGGTCATTACATTCTTCCCCCCTTATGAAATTTCACCCTCAAATTTTTATTTTACAAACTAAGGGGGAAAAGGTGTGGGTACTTATCCTTAATTGATTACTTTAGTTTCTATGTTGCCTCTTAATACTAATTTTTCAACCGTAGTACTTGATCAGGTGAGTATTCTTGTTACGTAGAACTTTATCTCTACGGTCTAAGATATTCATCAGCTTCTCCTCATAAGAGAGATCATTTCCAAACTGTACCACCTCTAAATTAAGTACATGTGATGGATCTGGTATTTAATTATTCAATAGAGATATGTGGAATACATTTTGTTCTTAAGACATAGTTGGTGGAAGTTCTAGTCGATAGGTCATAGCTCCAACATGATCAAAAATCTAGAAGGGGTTGATGTACCTGGGACTAAGCTTTCCTTTCTTCCCAAATCTCGTGGTCCTCTTCCATGGAGATATGTAGAGGAATACCATGTCTCCAACCTTAAACTTCATGTCTCATCAACGATTTTCTTCATAGCTCTTTTTTTGACTTTGAGCTTCCTTGATGTGATACTGAAGGGTTTTCACCTTTTCCACCATTTTTTCGACCATTTCAAGTATAAAAAGCTTACGTTCACTGACTTAATCCTAGCATGTCAGTGTTCTACATATTATCCCATAAATTTCTTCATATAGATCCATTTGGTTTCTTGAGTGGAAACTATTTTTATAGGAGAACTTGACTAGAGGTAGGTGTTAGTCTCAACCTCCCTTGAAATCCATGGAACAAGATATTAACATGTCTTCCAGATTCTGAATTTTTCATTTAGATTGGACATTAGTTTGATGATGATAATCCATATTGAAGTTCAACTCAGTGTTCAGATCATGTTGGAGACTTTTCCAAAACATGGAGGTAAATCTCAGATCTCGATCAGATACAATTAATAGTGAAACTCCATATAGTCTCACCACTTCTTTGATGTATATCCATGCAAGTTCATCGAGTGAGAAGTCCTCTTGAATTGCGATAAGTGATCTTCCTTTATAAGACAATCCACAATGACCCATATAGAATTATTTCCTCTTGATGTATTTGGAAGTCTAGTGATAAATTTCATGGTGACATTTTCCCACTTCCATATTGGTATGGGTAATGGTTGAATCGTCCCCTTAGACTTTTTCCTTTTATCCTTCACTTTCTAAAATACTAGGCACCTTAATGTATACTCAGTGATCTCTTTCTTCATATTTTTCCACCAATAGTTCTCTCGGGGATCCTGATACATCGTTGTGCTCCCTGGGTGAATAGAGAAGGTTGAGCTACGTGCATCATTCAGAATATCATTCTTTGTATCTGGATTAGATGGTACACATAATTATGACCCAAATTTCATGACTCCTTCCTCATCCATTTTGAACTTTGATGATTTCCAATTTCTGATATCTTCCACCTTTTTTTGAATTTCCACATCATTTCTTTGATAATCTGTTATTTTCTTCATTAGGGATGGTTTATAAATCATTTTATAAAGGATTGATAATTTTCCTTCACTATTTCTATGTTCATCATTTTTATGTCTAAGAAGATTGGATCCTTCCCAATCCTCATCACTGATAAAGATGCAGGATCCTTTCTTCTTAGATCATATACTACCTTATTTTCTTTACTAGGATGGTAGTGGATTGATTAGTTATAGTACTTGGTGAGCTCTAACCATCTTTGATGGTGCATATTAAGCTCCTTCTATGTGAATATATATTTTAGGCTCTTATGATCGGTATATATTTCACACTTCTCCCCATAGAGATAATGCTTCCATATTTTCAATGCAATGATTATAGCTACCAAATTCAGATCATGCATGGGATAGTTTTTATCATGAATTTTCAACTTCCTTGAGGAGTAGTCTATCACTTTATCATTTTTTATCAGTACACATCCAAATACCTTCTTTGAAATGTCATTGTATACCACAAAGATTTCCCCACTTGTTAGTAGTGTGAGGACTGATGTAGTGATAAGCCTCTTTTTCAACTCTTTGAAGCAGTCTTTACATTTACTAGTCAAGATAAACTTCACTCCCTTTCAAGTCAGCTTGGTTATTGGGTTTGACAATCATGATAAGTATTTCAAAAATCATTGGTAATACCATACTAGACCAATGAAACTATGTATCTCCATTACTAATTTTGTCTTAGTACACTCTTAAATTTCCTTTGTCTTGGAAGAGTTCACATATATTCATTTTCTGGTGATAACATTCCCCAAGAATGAAACTTCTTC
This sequence comes from Viscum album, assembly GCA_963277665.1. Classification (NCBI taxonomy): domain Eukaryota; kingdom Viridiplantae; phylum Streptophyta; class Magnoliopsida; order Santalales; family Viscaceae; genus Viscum; species Viscum album. Next base: position 1,215,861,210 of record OY728121.1, on the reverse strand, counting down.
CATCCAGAACTCACATTTAATATACTTTTCTTATAGATTCTCCCTTCTCAAAGTCTTTTGAATGGTATTCAAATTCTCCTCATACTCCTCCTTTATTTTGGATTATATCATAATATCACCAATATATAATTCCACAAATTTTTCAATTTAATCTCTAAAGACTCAATTCATTAAGCCAGTAAATATTTCTAGAGCTTTAGTGAGTCTAAAGGGCATCACTATGAACTCATAGTTCCCATACCTCATTTGAAAGGAAGTCTTAGTAATATATTCCTTCCTCACCTTTAATTAGTGATATCCCAATCAAAGGTCCAGTGAGTTTGAAAGGCATCACTATGAACTCATAGTTCTCATACCTCATTTGAAAATAAGTATTAGGAATATCTTCCTTCCTCACCTTTAATTAGTGATATCCCAATCGAAGGTCCACCTTAGATAAATATGTATCCCCACATAGTTTATTGAACAAGTAATCTATCTGTGGAAGGGGATACTTGTTCTTTATCATGATTAATTAAGCTCATGATAATCAATGTAGATACGTATTGATCTATCCTTCTTCTTGATGAAGAGTACTAGAACATCCCATAGTGAAGAACTCAACCATATATAAACATTATCCAAGTTCTATTGAAACTTATTCTTCAGTTATTCTAACTTAATGGTGTCCATTCTATAAGGATTATTTGATATAGTCAAAGATCTAGGAATAAGTTTGATTGAGAACTCAACCTCTCAGTTGGGAGAAAGTCCAGACAATTCTTTGGGGAACACATCAATGTAGTTCCTCACATGGGTATGTCTTTGATCATGATTCTCTCCTTTTTCTCAATAATTTGATCTAGATATGATTTCTCATAAGGTAATAATATTCACAATTGAGATGATGATTCTAAAGGAGATTCATCCTCCTCATTACACTTGTACAAAATTAGATGATGCTTCAGGATATAGAGATTGGTCTACCTTTCTCGACCATTGATGTTCGATTTATATAAATATTTCCAATACATGCCTAATATAGAATCAAACTCTACCAAAGAAAGTATGAAAATATTTTCTGGGATGTTTAGTCCAAAAAAATTAATTGGGGAGGATTTATATACATATGATGCAATAATTTACTTATTTTTTGTTCTCATAGATAACTCAACCTCCATATTTTGAGGTGGTGTTTGAATAGTTCTATTAAACTTGCAAGATATGAAAGAATGCATATAACAAGAATCAAATAGTATATTTTCTATTCTTGAATGAATAATCAGCATACCTGTCACCACATCATTGTCCGACTATACCTCAGTAGTAGTGGCAAAATATTCCCTTACTTTCTACCTTGGAGGTTGTCATTGCTGATTGACTCCAACAACCCTTGGCTTAGGGTAGTGTCTCGTAAAATTCTAATGTTCCTTGTAGTTGAAACACTACACTACAGGCTGAGTGTTGATCTGAACCTTTCTTTCTTCTTCCACATTAGTGGGATTCTTCATATCCATTTGATAGTTATTAGTTAAATACCCCATTCTTCCTTATTTAAAGCATCTCCTGGTTCCCTTTAGACAGTTCTTAGGATTCTTCCTAACACAATTTTGACATATGGGATGTTGGTTTTTCTTTCTATCATGAGATTTATCTGTTGATCCTCCCATATTAAACTCAATTTTTATGATTTTTATCTCCATAACCATGAGACCACTGAAATTATTTGATCTCTATTTAGACCGTAATAGAACAATGGAAAATATCCTCATAGACATCAATGACTCAAATCACCAATGCTTATTTTAGACTCGGTTTTATTCTGTTAAAGAAGGGATCCACCTTTCTTTTGGTGTTCATGAAAAATATGGAGGTATATTTTGAAATTCTTTTTAATTTTGCTTCATACACCCCGATAGACTCGTCTTCCTTTTTCTTCAGACTGTAGAACCTCATCTACATCTTAAGATAGAGAGTTTGAGGAAAATATTTATGGACAAATATTTTCTTGAAATATTCCCATTCCATGGAATCATTCATCCTTGGACTTCATGTTCTTGATCAGTGTCTACCACTGATCATATTCCCCATAAAAATGATAGACCACCAGCACAACTTTCTATTCTTCTGATAATTAGAGGATAGATAATATATTATCAATAGATTTAATCCACTATTCTTCGATGAGGGGATGAGGATATTCACTGAATATAGGATGCATTTGATACATGAAGTATTCGACCACAAATTTCTCTCTCTTAGGAGAAGGAGGGAATTCCACACGATTAAAGTTATTATTTATAATATTAACCAATTGAGAAAGTACTATCATGATGTTTTTACAACCTATTCCCATAATATTCAGCATTTCATTAGGGAAATCTTCAAATTTCCTATAACATTGATTGTTGGCACATGTTATACTATTTCCATCCATTAACTAAGAAAATGAAATTACAATTAAGGGGGCTTAAATACTAAGCTAATATGTATATAAAAAGGAAACATTGAGCATAGAAGGATAAACTTTTAAATGAAAATTATATCATAAATTGTGATTTCTTAAGTTTTAATCTAGGTTATCCCTGGTGATATAATTATCCTTAAGGTTATTACTAAAGTTATTTGGTCTTGATATCCAAAAACAACTAGAACATGCTCTGATACCAACTATAATAGCCCTATACTTTTACACATATTATTATATTATTTTAAGCATAACTAGATTTCAAATACAACCCAAGGTTCATAAATTCTAGTGTTTTTGTAAGATTAGGTACATCAAACTGAAAACATGGAACCAAAATAAAAACATATTTTATTTAATCTCCATAATTAAATCCAAACTTCCATTGAGATCTTACAACTATATAGGATAACCTAGGGAATACATGAACAAAGGTATGAGCTAAAAATATTAGAAATGGAAAAGAAACATAGGAATAAATTATAGCACATGGGTTAGATGGCATAACATGATGACATAAATAAAAGGTATCAATAAACATAAGGAAGCATAAAATGTATAACATGGGATAATGTAATCATGGAATCATAGGAATGTGGAAACAACATACAACATGACATAACCATGATTCAAGGCTAACTGCCAAGACCATTGCACATGGAGGATCATGATTCAAGGCTAACTACCAAGACCATTACACATGGAGAACAAAGTCCCATAAAGGATCCAGGTTCACTCCCTATTTCAACATGATGTATCATGAGACTAAAAATTACCCAATTCATTAGAGTGATATATGGGTGTACCCATCATAACATGTTCAGGAATATGTGTGCCACTTGAAGAATCAATCATAAGGTATAAACATAAGGGTTACCCATAAAAAGAAATGGTTATCCTAACCATGTCGTAAAGCATAAACAATGGGTGTATCATAAAGGTGACCATGAAAGAATGGATTTAAATAATAAATAGACGTTATTGAGGGAAAATAGGCATAGATAATGATTAATTATTTCCAAATTAATTGAAAACATGTAAAATTATTTTTTAAAAAACTTTAGAAATGAGCACTTTAGTGCGATTTAAGGGAAACTTTTAAAGATTCGTTAAAATGGAAAAGGCATAATTGTTTGTATAAAACTACAAATGAACCAAGATATATTTTCATGATAAAATTATTAATTTAAAAAAATTCTTAAAATAGATTATGGATGGTACTTGAAAATGGGTAAAATGGGATGTTCCCTTTGATCGGGCTTTCTTATCGGGAAGAATTGAGAAGGGAACCTTATAAAACATGTATTTCCCCATCAAATAAAGAATAATTGAGCTAGGTAAATATTTTTGGAACATAAAAACATAATTTAGGAAGATTACAAAAGATTAATTAATGAATACATTTAGGTAAAGGGAGAAAAGGCGTAACCTGAAGGGAAAATGGAGGTTCAGAAAGAATCTTTTACCTTTGGTCTGAAATTGTTTTTCACTTGATCTTAATGTCCTGGATAATAAAATTAGACCCATTAATTAATTATTTCAGAATATATATTATATATGGATTTGATTTATTATAATTTTATGAAGTTTGTTTGTGGCCTTTTTTATGAGTTATAAGATACAATTTTATCATTCTAGGAGCGTTCATTTCCTTGGTTTTCATGATCGGTTTACTTGTATACATGTATAAAAGATCATGTAAAATAAGAATAGTTGTCTAAAATTGAAATTATATGTTATTAATGAAATTTCATAATATTAAATTGTATTATATATCATTTTTTCCATAAGGGACTTGCGGCGCTAGGGTTTCCCCCATCGCTGCCTCATCTCCCCCGTGGCAGATTTGTTGCGGACGTTCTGGTGCTCTCCGTGACGAGCTCATGGCGCAACCATCCTTCTATGGCATCAGATATCATGTTATGGGCTTCTGCAGCATTTTCAACTCATCATCCACGAGCGTAAGACCAATTTGCGATGAAGGTCGCTTTGTTCACCGGCTTACTCCATCGGAGCATTTGTGGGTTTGATTGGGTTTTGTCTGCGCGACGTCGTCTTATGGTCATGTTTTTTGGCATTTGAGGGTTGTCACCATGATCTTATAGGGATTGAGTTCTTTGAGAGTTTTTTGTGGTCTTCTCTGGTGGGATTGTTGGTGGTGACAGGATCTGGTGTTGGCTCGGTCCGATTTGTGGCATTACCTCCTTCCAGTGGTCGGCATTCGGGAGGCCGATCTTGGGTTGATGTTTCTTGGATATTTAATTTTTCATTTGGCTGCATATGCTTTTTTTTGTGATTATTGTATTTCTGATTTGGGTATGTTTATGAGTTTGGATGTGCTGGTTCAGTTCGTTGGTGTTTGCTGAATCTGCGGTTTGGTGTTGATTGTCTGGTTCATCAGCTTCTGCGAGCCTGTTATTTCTCTTGAAGTTTTATCACCTTTCATAGAAAAAATTTAGTTTGGTCTAAGTTTGATTTCACAGGAATCTATGTTGGGTGGAAGATCATCAGTTATGGTTCTTTGAAATTGTTTTTGATTGTGGCCTTGGTGGTCCGCGGCTCAAGGAATTCTTCAACCATTCTCATATAAGGAGATGATTTAGATGAGGTTCAGGCAAGAGGTTTCATTATTTCATGGAATCTCAGAATCGGATGTTTGAGAGGGTATGGCTATGTCCATCGGTACTATGCCCATGTTCTTTGGCATGGGACTGCTAGTCATGCTGCGATGAAACAATGAAAGCTGGACTTAATATTAATGTTGCTGGGAGGAGCTTCTTTCTTGTTGTGATGGTTGTCCTTGATCTTGAGTGTTGGTCCGTTGGGGTTTATTTTTTCCGTTTAAGTCTTGATGTCATGATGTCGTGAAGTCATGTATGGTTTCTCACTTTTTTCTCAAAAGTGTTCGAATAATAAAAATTTAATTTTCAGTCATATGTGAGTGTGATTTATTAGATAAAACATTAATGATAACCGTTTAGATTATTTTGGCATTTTTTTGATCATCGCGAAATAGTTTTGTATCATTAATTAATATTATATATATATATATATACTGGTTACAGAACATTAAATAATCCATAGTAAAAATATTATAATATATTTTAACCATAAATTTTTTTTATAACCATCCTTGAAGGAAAAAATGGAAATTGAAAACTTGTCGTCCTTGAATGCAATAAATCAACACATCACGAACGATGTTTTCATTTTTAGAACAAAAGGGGAGGGGAATAGAAATGATGATGGGTTCTTCCATTAACAAAATGAAATTAAATTATATAAAAGATACCATGATTATCATTTCACTTGGATAAGGGGAGGTGAGTATAGGAAAATAAAATGAAATGAAAATGGAATAAATGAAAACGAAATAGGATTTTACCTCTTGAATTCCTTCTCCTTGAGAACCTCCTTGAGGCACTTTATTTTTGTCTTTTATTAAGATCAAATTATTCTAGACATGGGGTAGATACTTGGGAATATTATTGGGTATAATTTGGACATGATTCAAGGATTTTGAGGTGTGAGGAGAAGAGGTGGTGAGGGGTGGTATTTATAGTTGATGAGAGGGGTGTTTTTTGATTATTTTATTCGTTTGTTTATTATTTTAAATCAGGACTATGAATAGTGTTTATTGTTGTTAATAGATATAGTAACTATTACATGTGAGTTCAAACCAATGGTGGTTACATCATCTATACATCAACCATGACTCAATAATTTGTGTGTTTAGCTTATACCATAAATTACTGTATTTCATTATTCGCCAAAAAATCAACTATTTTAGAAAATTCCAAAAAAAATAACCCTAACCATTTTTCAACATGTAAAATTCAAAAATAGACTCCATTTTATGAAAATAATTTTCTAAATATGATAAATTTAATTTTTAATTAAAATCGTTTTTATTAGAAAAATACCAATTTTAAAATTATAATTGATTTTATAACACATTGAAAAATTAATTAAGGACTCATAAAATTATCTTATAACCATAATAAAACAAAATATTAAGTTATGAATCTATTTTATGAAAATAAATTTTCTTTTAAGTCATTAAATTAATTATAAAATTTAAAATAAACATTTGTGTTTCATAAAAATATCAATACTTAATTTGTCATTTTTAAAAAAATTATTTACTTATTCCATGATATAAATATATCATATATTCATTTATAAGATTCATAGATTTTATTTATAATTTCATAGGTGAGGTTACTATTTTATTGGTCGGGTTACTATTCTTAATGGTCACATTACTATTCCAAAGGTCATGTTACTATTCCATTAGTCTAGGTTCCTTAATTTCTATAAATACCTCTTATTTCATTGATTCTTCATTTGTAATGTTTTTATTTTGTTCTCTATGTTATTTTTATGAGATTTATACTATATGATATAATTATAAGAAGGAAAATTTCATTGATAGAATTCTGGGTTGTTACACCTATGGTGTGGAGAGGTCGGCTCTGGTGTAGGTCCTTAGAAGTTGAGTTGTAGTGGTTCTGCCATTTTTATAATAATTTTGGAATAGATAGAGGTTATGGTGTGGAGTCCCAAAGGATTTATTCTTATGGTTCTGTCTTTTTAAGATAGTTGCACCATAGGACTGCACTACGACATAACCTTACTTTAGGGGTATAATTTGTTGGCATGGTGGATTTCCTAGTGTCATAGTCACTTTCATGGTTTATCAAATCTGCAATGTGGACCTCATTGTGTTTCTTGGATACTGCTTTGACCAGCCCCATTGGGCATGGTCCCATCCTTTACACTGTAATCTTGTCATGTGTTAGCACTTATGCACTATAGTAGAGTGTGTTATGTCATGGTCATATGTTTCACAGTTATCCTAAAAAATCTCAAACTCCCTCAAACCCCATTATTCTACCACCTTTTTTCTCAGTCCTAGGGTGATCCAGGTGCATCTCATGGAGATATTTCATCCCCCTTTTGTTGTCTTTCAACCCATACTCAAGAGATCAACCCTTGGTGATTCTCTGTGAGTTCTCTTCCCTTATCCTCCTTATATTCATCCCATTATTCATCCGGATAAGTCTATTATCAAGGTAACGACTAGTTTTGGTGATGATTTTGTAAAGGGGTGTTGTGGTTTGTTATGTTCTAGGTTTATCAAAGTGTTTCCTTTCATTGTGGTTCTTGGTTATTGTCTTCCTCTTATTCCAACCATGCACACCAAATTGGAAATCTTCGTTTGAGGTAGGGGATCCTTCGTCTTTCCTCCTTTTGATGTTTATGTGGTAATATCATACTTTTTCCTTTATTTTGGTACATAGTATGCACCATCTCAATGAAGATAATAAATTGGTTTAATTAAAATTTAATGGGAATGGAATAAATCACTTGGGTTTTACTTTTCCTTGTGTTTTTTCCTATATGGTTGTCTATGGTTGTTATTCCTTCCAATAGTGGCTTATGTTGAGTTTTGATATATTGTTGTGGTTTTTGAAGTGTTGAACCCTATTGTGTGTGATGAATTAGATCACCACACTTAAAAAAGACTAAGATTGTATATCTGGATAATAAACTGGTTGCCCATGGAATCTCAGTATGTGTGATAATTCCCTTGAAAATAATGAATTAAATATGACAAAATCCCTTTGTTTAAACTAAAAAAGTGTTTTTAATTTGTGGATGATGTGATTTTTGGTGGTTTATATTTATATAGTGGTTTTTATGTGTTTATTGGTTGTGAAGAGATGTGGTTGTGATAGGTGGTGGTTGTGACATCAGGCTTGTTGATGTGGAAATAATGGGGTGTGTTGTTTTGTGATGTGTTGTGCTAGTTTCCTGGTAGTGATAGAATGAAATTTTAATTATGAAACTAAAATGTAATGGGTTTGAATGTATAAATAACCCTTGAAATAATAATGGGAACAGTGGTTAAAGTGGTTGTTGTTAAACATAAAAAAAATGGTCTTAATAAAGAGGAATGGTTGATAATTAGAAAAATATAGAAATGGCATAACATGAAATGGAATAAAGGAATGTGGATTATGGTTTGTGGATTTCTTGTGTGTAGTGTAATGAATTTAGAGGTGGTAGTGAAATTGGTGGAGGTGGTGATGCCTTGTGGTGATGTTTTATGTTATGATGGCACTCTTGTTATAAACCCATAGGTTGGTCATGTGTGTGTGACTATTATATATTGTATTTCCTTTGTGATTTATATATGCACCCCACCCACATCGAGACCAATGTGTAGAAACCAAATGTTTTGGCTTGTTTTTTTCCAACATCCAATATTTTTATGATGAAAAAAATGGTCACCCCATCTTCCTCGCTCTCTTTTCTAGGTGAGGTTCATATGCACGGGTGATGATGGATTGCGAACATAGTGCACTTATAGTTTGGATTGATGATATTAATAAGGTTTTTCATAGTGGGGGTTTTCTATAGTATGAGGATGGAATGATGTTTATGTCCTTAATTTTCATGATACCTTACTATACTGGATATATGGTAGTGGTTATGAAAGGATGTGGATTTGATGACCAGTTTCCTACATGGTGTTTGGTATGAGTTGGTTGCCCAGGTGTCTTCAGGTGGGATGTGATGACCAGTTTCACATAGGTTTCTTGGTATGATTCAGTTTCCCAAGTGTTTTCGGGAAAGATTCTATATAAGTAATATGATTTCCAGGATGTTCGATGTTGGGGTATGAGAGCGGAAAATTTGTGGGAAAGCGGTGTGGGGTACCCTTTATCAATATGTTTCATATTATGTTACTATACTTGGATTCATTATTTGATGAGTGTGCCATAGTGAGGATGAGGTCGGTTAGTTGACCAGATTTTGTGTGTGTTGGTTATACTATTTTCCCACTGGTTCGTTAGTATGCTCTTTTCACATGTGCATGAGAGACCTTCTGTATGATCCTAATGAGGGTACATGTCATGCTCACCCCACGTTTATACAAACTATTTTTCAAGATTCCAAGAGGACTTTGGGAACCGAGCTAGACATTACTAGCCCAAACATTAGAGATATTATTGATTCAAAGCCTTGTAATTTCTTTTGGGTATTTATTTAGAGACACTTTGTATTTTTTTTACTTTTCATGCATTGTGGGATGGTTTTAGTTTTACTTTTTATTTATGATATGGATTTTCTTAGTGATTAGTATCCTATCTACCATTCTTATTTAATCTATTGAGGTTAATGTATTCCATATGTGAGGTTTTTACACCCTCGGTGCTAGTCGTCAACTCAGGACCTTGTGAAGGTAGGACTCAGGGGTTAATTATCTCTCTTCCTTCATTTTTGACCCAAGAGGGGTACCTTTAGAGGGAGGGGTCATGAAAAAATGTAATGGATACATTGAAAAATATATTGACACACTAGAAGCATGAGGTCCATGTGAAGTATTTGTGTATTAGATACATGGGAGACTATATGTAATGATTGTTGTTCTTGGGATAGTATCATGGTTTTCTAATAAAGGAAATCTCTATTTATCATTTATTTATGTGAGATGTATATACTATATGAATAGTGGAATGATAAAATCCCCTCAAAGTGTGAATTTTAATTGTCCCTAATTGATGATCATCATATAGTATTATAGGTTTTGATGATATGTTATTATTATCGTGAGTAAAATCTTGTATGTAAAACAGAGTAGACACATGAGATAATAAGTATAGATGTATTTTCTAGACTGACTTGCAAAAGTATATCACATGGAATATCATATGGTCATTAGGGGTGAATACTTAATTAAATACTCAATATTTGATGTTGAGAAGATACTTTCATGTGAGCCTTGATAGTTTGATACCTTTCTTACACTATCCTTGAGGCTTGTCTAATCAAGAGTGGTTGGCTATGTTGTTGACCATGTCATCAGTTGAGATTATCCAATATGAGATTTTTTCTCTTGTATGACAAGTACAAATTCTGGGCCCATGATTGAATTAGGCTAATTAAATTCATGGCCATGATTAGTTGAATGATATGTGATGTGCACAACTACTTGGATGAATGGAATGTGTTATATTCATCCAAATTGGTCAGTCTATTTCATAGAATCACAAATACAGGATATGAATTATACTAGATTGAAATGTGTCATTTCTTTTGGTCACTCAATGTGTTGGATAAAGAAAATATATAATAATATATATGATGAAGGTATATATCTTGTGGCAGATATGTTTATATAGAGATATGAATATGTTTAATCGAGATCTTACCAGACCTCTTTATAGCTTGAGTAAAAATGAAATTTTTCTAAAGGCTGCTCTTTGCTTGTATTTATAGATTAGGAAATTCATAATTATATTCAATGCTACATAGACTTATACAGTCACATATAAGGTCCTAGGATGAGTATTAATTTTGGTACAAAGTTTTTTTCCAATATTTGAGAGAGATTAATATAATCATATCCAAAGAATTTTAGACTGATTCAAAAATAGTTGTGAAGTTTTGAATAAAGTTTGAATGTTCATGGTATAAGTGGGAGATTTTTTAATATTGTGTACCAAATCACAAACCATAATGTGCTAAAAGTAACCATATTGTGGTTAGTTTCTTCTTGTGGTATTCTATTCCATGTTGTGGTGTTCATGTGTAATGATACATGATATCACCGAGTTACACTCCCATGTTGATTATCATGTTGATTTTTCTTATTAACACATCATATGTTGATGTGTAGATAAATTATTATTTGTTAAAGGATTTTAAAAATTGGGTTAATCAATGAAGTGAAATCCAAAGAGTTTTTCCTTTTTATAATGTATGAAACATTTAAACTTCAAGAGGATCCTTATTTTAATAAAGGGGGCCTATAAAATGGAGATTCATGGACCTCATTTGGTACACTAGAGATCATTATCTACAGGCAAAAGCTCTCTATTTATCATCTATCTATTTTCCTCCAAGGAGGTTCTATCACACCGTTATGGTGAATAGGTCCTACTAAGGTTTTTAATGATTCTAGTGATTGTTTGATACCTTCAGAGGTACGATTCTATTGATTTTTTTATAAAGAAACTCGATCAATTTTATTATCAATAAAGGTCAAAAGCATGGATAGTGAGGTATTCCCATTTTATTTTTTTTTTCTTAATTGACAATTTGATTCCACTCTCAACCAATCTTGGCATAGGTTTTATGTTTTATTCCACTGTTTATGGGTATAGAGATATCCCGTGAAACCCATCACTGAAAAACAATAAGGATCAGTGAATAATGGAATTTTTATCTTCTTATTTCTTATTATCCAATAGGGTAGGAAAATTATTGTGTACTTGTAAAAAAATATTAGATATGATGGCCTTCACTGGATAGAATTCTAAAAATTAATACCAACACTGTTATTTTGGATATTGGTAGCTTTTTTGGATAGTATGACCTACATGAATAATTTTGGTGAGTTTATTCTTACAGATGTTATTAAGGATTTATGATCTTATGATTACTAAATCCAAGGGATGGAATAATTTCACTATCGAGACTAATTTTCAAGTTCTTGTTTGCTTTTTAAACTTGAAGCGGTAAGGATTGAAGATGGAGGGGCTTGGTGTTGAAAAAATTAACAACTATCTTGTTAACTTTGATAATGGTTTCATTGCGTTCCTTAGGAGAGAGGGAAATAGTGTTGCATATAAGGTTTCTCATGTGGAATTTCAAGATGATGAAATGTTTTGGAAAAATATTTTTCCCATTTAAGCTTGACGCCTGGTTCTTTTTTACTTATCATATAAAAGTTTCATTTTCCATAAAAATATATATATAATAATTTAAATGAATAACTAATATCATTTGAACATCACACACACCAAACACAATTGAAATAATATACGCATTAAATAACACATACCAACATTAAATAATACATTATTTTAGTAATAACATGAATCTGCTTTTTAATTCATTAAAATATTAACCCACAGCATAAATTAATTTATTTTTTTAAGCGTCAATAAAGTCCTTTGATAATTAAAATAGACAACCCAGAGGGTTTGAGAAAAAAAAATAAAGTTCATGAAATTTCATTAATGATACACAGTTGTTGTGCATGATTTAGAGATGGTGTACCCAATTATACATTCATAATTAGATTGTGAAATTCAACATGCAAGGTCTGATTTCCAAGTTTACCTAATAATTTGGGCTAGTAGTGCATCCTAGGAAAATTTTACAAATTTTTCCATTTTCATTCAAATACAACAAAAATAATATATTTATAATATTTATAAAAAATGGGTATTATATATCCTATGTTTTACTTTGTTCCGCCTTTATCGATGCGAAAAAAAATCACTGATAAAAGGGGTGTGTTTATGAGCACAAGTTAAAAGTGTTGATAGAGGTTGCCTTTATCAACGCTAAAAAAACAGTGATAAAAGTTCTCCTTTATCAGTATTATTTTTTTACGCTGATAATGGCCTCTTTTATCAACTATTGTTTAGGGTTGATAAAAGATAACTTACATAAAAAATATATTATTAAATATCATATTTTAATATAAAAATATGTTTATATATATATATGATATTTTTTAAAATATTATTTATATAATACTAAATAAAAAATTGAGTGCAGCCGTGGAAGCGGCACACGCGTAAAGAAGAAAATAGAGATAAACCTGATGGCTCGGAGACTTGACCTCATGACCATGCCCCAAAAAAAGATTTATAAAATAATTATATAAATTTATAACATATTTAGTGAAAAAAGAATTATAAAATAATTAAAAATTAATATTAATTATTAATTTGTTAAAAATTATTGAGTAATAGATATTTTAACAACAATTTAATGATGAAAAAAAAATTAATAAACTAATTAATCTCTTAAAATAAGTTAAAAACATGACTTGAACTTCAAATGGACATAACTTTTAATTCGGGTCTCCGTTTGGGCTGTGTGGGATGTCAAATTGAAGCTTGCAATGAGATCTACACCATACTTTTAGGGGGAGCTTGTTCATTATTTCTTATCAGTAAAAAAAGTCCAGAAATACCACAAAAACTGAGTTTTTAGTTGTGATGCATTAATTTTTTAACATTTAATGGAATTTCAGCTTTGTTTAAGAGGTCTTTTTTCTTTTTCAGTGGAGATAGAATTCATTCTTAGGGATTACTTTCATATGGATATTATGGTATTCAAATTTTATCTTTTTTTATTATAGTGTTATTTACAATTAAATATATGCGTATATATACACGTTTTTATATATTTACATATTAAAATTTAATTGTATAAATAAATATTTAAATATATTTACATGTAAAATATATTTTAATATATATAAACAATATGAAAAATAATTATTGTCCATTTTATTTGAAATAAAAATGTATGAATATGTATATAGTTATACAAATGGTTATAGAATGTTTATATATGAATTTACTTTGTGTGTTTGTGTTTTTTTATTAACAAACACATATATATGATGTATGTATTCTAATAATATGTAACTAAAAATAAATATATAATGTGTAAGTAAATATATATAGAGGGGGGGGAGAAACATATGTATATATATGTAAACACACGTATGCAAATACGCGCACATACACAAACATATTTTATAATTGCATTTAAAAATAATAATAAATAAATATATAAATATATAAATAAATATATGTTTAAAAAGATGTATCTAAATTTATATAAATAAAGAGATATATCATAAAATATAAAAGAAATCTATATAGAGCAGTGCTAAGGGCTTAGGCGTGGGTGGGTGGAAGTATCAGGTTCAAATCCAGGCAAAGGTGTGCATGGGTGGCTGGGTAGGGGGTGGGGCGAGTGGTAATAAATCCAAGCTGGGTGAATAGATGTTGAAAAAGTCTTGTTGGGCATTGTGAGTGAGTAGGGGTGGTGTGCGTGCAAATGTTGATAAAGGCGGTGGTGGGTTAGAGCATTGAAAATATTTTTATTTAGTGTTGATATATCCTAGTTTTATTAGTGCATTTTTAGTGGTGATAAAGGATGGGTATATCAGCACTCAAAAAATGGTAATAAATCTAACACTCGTAAAAGACGTCTTTATCAGTGTTATTTCTAGTATTGATAAAAGTGATCGGCTTTAAAAGGTTGTTAAAATATCAGTGTCTTTTTAACACTGATAAAATGCATTTTTGTGTTGTGACAAAGGTGAGATTTGTGGTAGTGACCCGCCCTTCTTTTATTTGCTTTATTTATCCAATTAGGTTAAGTAAACTCTATGCTAGCATCTAATGTTTCTTGATTATATCCATTCATATATGATGTGATCTCTTCCATTTGTACCTCTATATTTCAGATTGAGAGGCTCGATTTTTCAAAGTAGCCACCATGATTATCAAGAAATTCATGGATGTTTCCTCCCGAAAACTAGTTTGATTGTTTTAAACAAAATTATCCAGCAATTCATGAAAACTCAAAAAAACCATAGAAAGTAACTGAACCTCATTTTCTAGGTTGAAATGATTGCCACTCCATCCATAAGTGTCGTGTGGCCTCCATCTTGAATTTTTCTACAGCTATTTTAATGTGTTGACTCCCTTTGTGTGAGGCTCCATCACTGCATCCATGTACCCATACCCAACCCACCATATCGATCACCTCTGCAGTCATTGCTACTAACAACAAAAGTACATTCAAAGGGGAAAATATTAAAGCCTCCATAAATTTGATAGACAATTGAGCATACCAGGTTTAGAAATTTATTTCACTCTTTCATCAATTAAAATGTTGTAAGTGGAAGTCTAATGTTAAACCCATATAGAGGAATGATCCATTCTACATTGATTCAAAAGTTTAGACTTTTCAATTTTTAGTGCACTTGATTTTTATTTGTAAAATCTAAATAAATGAAAATGAAAGAAAAACGGACCTTCAGGAGATAAAATTCCAAAGGGTATAATATCAAGGATAGTGTTTTTGTAATGCAGAAATAAATTAATGAATAGCTGATTGTCATGAAAAACAAGTCCAAACAAGTTCTTGTTCAGGAGATTATTTTCCCTTTTGATTAAAATACCACAGATTATGGTGAGGTCTATTTTATTCATTGACAATCATTATCATGATATGGGAACCCACCAGTTAAAAATGCAAAACGGCGGAAATTTGCAGGTTTCAGTATAAATTGCTAAATGCACCTCACACACACACACAATATAAGAATCATGTTCATACCAGAGTAAAACATGGCATGAAACGCGGAGAAAATAATTGTAAAATTACCTGAATTTCCATGGATTTGGGTTTCTTGAATAGAAGTTCCGGATCGGTGGTATTGAAAAAAGCATCGACCTCACTATTTGGAATGAGTGTCAAAGACACACGCTTGCATCCGAGATTCTGAAGATGATTTCTTGATATGTATTTGAGAACGAGTTCAAAGCACTCCTTTATTTGGTCCTCACTGGATTTAAGAACGCCCAAGAGACTATTCTGGAACTCCGCTGGATCACAAATCTGATGCTTGGTGACGACACCCATCAACGTAGCAGCAGCCATTACAGATGGAAGATGATCGGCAAACCCTGAATCGGGGACAACCAAAAGGAGGAGGCGCTCAAACTTCCCCAGGCATTCCCTCCGAAGTTGTGGCTTGAAACCCAGTCTTTTCATGATTGGATCAGCGAAGGATAATGGGGTCACCGGATTCATCTTCCACTGAAGCGCGGGCAGCACCCGAAGCTCCATTCTTAGGATCGGCTTTGCCTCAAACAAATACTCTGGTCCCTCAACTTGGAGATCTAACGGAAGTGGCACCCGGGTCTCCTCCATTTTGGCGGCCACAGAGAGACAGGCCATGGCAATGAGCTGTGCCAGCCATGGCTTCGGTCCCTGGAACACCCCGGTGGGGCTCAGCCTATCCAAATAATCCACTGCAAGAACAGCAGTAAGGGCAGAAAAGCCATAGTGGGAGGTGACCCTGACCATCCACGATACACACTCTCCGCGAGCCGCCGCCAAAGAACCGTCTCCATTCAGCTTGCTGAAGCAAACACGGGCCTGTTCCTCCTTTGCCGCGAGCCACGGAAGCACGTCCTCCTCGGCTTCCTCTGCGCTGCTGTCCGCCGCCAGATTCAGCTGCCCTTCCTCGCTGGGGAGGCCGTCGAGATGGGAGTAACGGCCTTCAACCTGCGGAGCCATATACGTCGTTGGTGGAACGGAAGTGACGACGTCTCCGTTCGAGTTGGTGAAACAGAGACGGGTCCGTTCCCCCTCTGACGTGAGCAACAGAGGTTCGTCGTCATCGTCATCGTCTTCGTCCGCCGCCAGAATCAGGTCCCCGCAATCCTCCTCGCACCAGAGGCCCTCCATATCCAGCTGTGTCGCCCTTTCCGGCTCAGACATCGTCGTCGGGGTGGAAAGGAAGTTGTCGGCCCCGCTCATTATAAATGCAGCGACGAAGGCCCCAAAAATCCCACTGCCGCGGACCCTGGAAGAAAACGACAGTCGGCAGGGGCGGGGGCGCGGCCGGATTTTATCTGACATGTGGGCCCGCTCTGTCCTTTTTATTCTCCCTCCCTCAACCCCGTCTCCCATGCACCCAATTCATACGTACCCTCTCTGTCGCTTTTCTTCTCCCTCGATCGCCCCGTGTCCCATGCACGGAACGGATATATTTCATTTTTTAAGATTAAATTATAATTCTAAAATCAGTTGTTAAAAATATTTAATATTAATTAAAAATTTATTTATTAATTAAGACTTTTTTTTTATCAATGTCATTTTTTTCAATTGGATATATATACAGACATATCAAATAATAAACATTTAATTATTAATTAAAAAAATTGACTAAATATGTTACACTTAATATGACTTACAATAATCACACACGTATATATATGTGGAATTAATTCAATTTTAAAAAGACAAACATACAAAAATAATATAAATTGTTAATATAATCATTTTATATTTTTATTAATTAATATTTAATATTTAATATTTAATATAATATTGTTTTAATTATTACATTTGATTCATTTTCTATATTTATATTTAATATATACTATTGAATACTATTAATAATTAATTAATATATATATATACATATATATATAATTTATTCATTTTTATTAAAAAATATTTCATTAAAAAATATTTTTGTAATTTATTCATTTTTAATTTTTATTTGTTTAATATCTTTTTAATTTTATTCATTTTTAAAATTTATTTATATTTATTAATTAACATTTAATATTTTTGATACGGTTGCAATTTACATAATTGATATATATTCATTTTCATTTAAACATTTATCCATTTTTATTTATTTTTATTTTATATAATTCATCTCTTATTCATTTTTTAAATAAAACCCAAACAAAGGTCCCCATTGTTCCGACCATTCAAGGTCTCGTGGAATTGAAACTTTGTCGCTACTCTCCCTCACTCTCTTTGGACGAATCAACACTTTCAAAACCCACGACATGTGACATATGATCCCTTGTTCAATCTCTTTCATTGTTTCAACATTTTTAGTTCTTTTTTGGACGTCTTTAATTTTTCCAAAGGATTTGAATGGTGCAAGAGTGATCTTATTTTACCTTGATCCATTGTTCCTTCACCCACACATTTTGTTTTCCTCAATCAACCTATACCGCCCCTTATGAGAGGTTTTGTATATGTTGTCTCCTTGCTCTACAATCCCACATGCCCACTATCCCCAATCCACTACTCTGAATGACTCCATCTCAAAATTGGAAACTTATTTTAGTTTCTTTATTATGTTACTATGCACTTTAACTATTGATATATTTAGAAAAAAGTTTTACAAAATCCTATAAGATCATATATAATATTAATCATGTTTGTAAATATTTCCAACTTTTAAATTAATCATATTAATTTAATTTATACTTGTTAAAATATTTATTGATTACCCCGGCAAACATTATAAAAAAGAGTTTTAAATTGGAGTTTTTCCAATTTGTATAGAGTGAACCTTTAAATAGGATGAATATTTTTTTTTTAAAAACCATGTTGATTAATTTCAAAAGAAGCGTATATGGTATTGTTTTCTAATTTAAATCATTTTAAAAAAAAATACCTCATGCCTAAAAAATATTTGGAGATCTTATTTTTTACTAATTTATGAGAATGTAATTTGTAAAAATTTTGTTATTAAATTTTTTATAACTACATGTAAATTGATTTATATTGATGTATATAATTTATTTAAAAATGTATATCTTTAGTCCACATCACCTATTCACCTTTATCAATATCTTTATCATTGTGATATTGTCCTCGACATGCATCACCTCCCTCGCGCATACCTGATATGCCACCACGATCACACACTACATCCTGAAGTCCTGACAATGTCCACATCAAGTGGGGCAATGACCCAATTCACCACTAAACTCACGCTTATGCCGGTATGCTCTATTCTTCACAACCTTACGATTTTCTTTTGATTTCAAGTTCAGGTGACTGATACTTGTCAGTGGCCAAATTTCAGGTATCATTTCAATTGCTCGCTTCTTTTTTTGGATCTTGTATGTCAAATCATATGAGATATCTTTGAATTAATCATACGTGAAATTTGGCCACTAACAGGTGTTGGTCACCCGAACTTTCCCACTCCTTCCACATCCCAAGGTAATTTTGGAGTGAGGGCTTGGATCGAACTTCAAATGCAAGGGTGAAGAAGCCAAGTTCTGGATATCCTTCTTGCTCTCATGGATTAAAACCAAACAATTCTGTCTTGCTATCTCCGCAAAGAGAAGGGTATCAAACAACCTTGGATAAAGGTCTCTTGATTTATAATTTCAAGAAAGTATGTCTTACCCACACCAGGGTAAGCCCTCGATATGAAGATCGGAGTCTGTCTTGCTATCTCCGCAAGCCCTCGAACTTCAAGGTAGTCGGAACCTCTGTCTTCCAATCCACAGAATCCCTTGAATATACTCAACAACATTCAAAGTCGCACGAAGCAATTATGAACAATATGTTTAATACGCACCAAGTTTGATTGGAGTACACATCCAGGTGGGAATTTGGGGGCACACACAGTGTTCTAGGTATACAGGCTATGTATTGTCCCTTGCTACTCTTTTTTAGGGTTTTTCATATCATTATCTCCATGAATTAGAATTGTACACATGGTTAGTCCATTTTTATCATCTTTCTACATTGATCATGATGGTAAAACCCTTGAGGTTGTTTGAGGACTCTTAGGCGGCATTTTAGGAATTTTATTAAACGGAGAGGTTCTTCCTCCGGTAATCGAATCCAGTTGTCTCCTAAGAGCGAGACCTTTGATCTAAGATGGGCCATGACCCATCTCCCATGATAATGCTTTTGTAGATTTCCCCTTGAGGACACATCCCTTGCGAGATGTGCCCTCTTGGCCCAAGAGGTCATGAGGTTAGTTGATTCCGAGGATCCCCTATAAGATGCCTCTGTTTACGTTTCAATCAGGAGGATCCTATGTAGGATGCATCTATCTTTTTACTATTACCAATGGTACCCTATGGGATGCCTTTTATTACATGATAACCTATGGAATACCTTATAGGATCCCTTTACCAGTATACCATTCTAAGGATCCCATGTAGGATGTCTCTGCTTCTTACATTGTTATTGAGGGTCCCATGTATGACACATCTTCCTAGGTATTGTTCCGAGGATCCCATGTAGGATGCCGTTGTTCTATTACTGTTATAGGATTCCATGTTGTATTCCTCATTTTACCTTCACTACTGAGGATCTCATGTAAGACGCCTCTCTTGTGTTATGACTTGAGGGACCTAGTGAGTGTCCGGTGTTTGAACGACCTTGAGCTAGTACATCGAGCATTTGTAGAGATGGTAGCATGTGTCACTTTAAAATATATTCTGAACTTATAATTGTATTAGTCTATAACAATAGTGGTGGGTTTAGGTGTTCACCCACCCTCACTCCTTTATTTATGCATTCACATGGTTACGGATGATGCAACTATGATAGTTAGATATGCCTTTTCATTTTTTGGATTCTCTGATGTATTTCTTAGGAACTGGATTTTGAGCCCTTCTTTTTTATATTGGGATGCCCAAATGTATTCCCTAGGCTAGGGTCTGACTTCTTATTCAATGTTTATGATATTTGGGAATGACGTCTCCGTTCGAGTTGGTGAAACAGAGACGGGTCCGTTCCCCCTCTGACGTGAGCAACAGAGGTTCGTCGTCATCGTCATCGTCTTCGTCCGCCGCCAGAATCAGGTCCCCGCAATCCTCCTCGCACCAGAGGCCCTCCATATCCAGCTGTGTCGCCCTTTCCGGCTCAGACATCGTCGTCGGGGTGGAAAGGAAGTTGTCGGCCCCGCTCATTATAAATGCAGCGACGAAGGCCCCAAAAATCCCACTGCCGCGGACCCTGGAAGAAAACGACAGTCGGCAGGGGCGGGGGCGCGGCCGGATTTTATCTGACATGTGGGCCCTCTCTGTCCTTTTTATTCTCCCTCCCTCGCCCCCGTCTCCCATGCACCCAATTCATACGTACCCTCTCTGTCGCTTTTCTTCTCCCTCGATCGCCCCGTGTCCCATGCACGGAACGGATATATTTCATTTTTTAATATCCTTTTAATTCTATTCATTTTTAAAATTTATTCAAATTTATTGATTAACATTTAATATTTTTGATACAGTTGCAATTTACATAATTTATATATATTCATTTTCATTTAAACATTTATCCATTTTTATTTTTTTATTTTATATAATTCATCTCTTATTCAATTTTTAAATAAAACCCTAACAAAGGTCCCCATTGTTTGGACCCTTCAAGGTCTCGTTGAATTGAAACTTTGTCGCTGCTCTCCCTCACTCTCTTTGGACGAATCAACACTTTCAAAACCCACCACACATGACATGTGATTCGCTGTTCAACCTCTTTCATTGTTTCAACATTTTTAGTTCTTTTTTGGATGTTTTAAATTTTTTCAAAGGATTTGAATGATGCCACAGTAATCTTATTTTACCTCGATCCATTGTTCCCACACCCACACATTTAGTTTTCCTCAATCTACCTAAACCGCCCCTTCTGAGACGGTTTGTATATGCTGCCTCATTGCTCTACAATCCCACACGCCCTCTATCCCCGATCCACTGCTCTGAATGGCTCCACCTCAAAATTGGAAACTTATTTGAGTTTCTTTATTATGTTACTATGCACTTTAACTATTGATATATTTTGAAAAAAGTTTTACAAAATCCTATAAGATCATATATAATATTAATCATGTTTGTAAATATTTCCAACTATTAAATTAATCATATTAATTTAATTTATACTTGTTAAAATATTTATTGATTACCCCAACAAACATTATAAAAAAGAGTTTTAAATTGGATTTTTTCCAATTTATATAGAGTGAACCTTTAAATAGGATGAATATTTTTTTTAAAAACCACGTTGATTAATTTCAAAAGAAGCGTATATGGTATTATTTTCTAATTTAAATCATTTTTAAAAAAATACCTCATGCCTAAAAAATATTTGGAGATCTTATTTTTTACTAATTTATGAGAATGTAATTTGTGAAAATTTTGTTATTAGATTTTTTGTAACTACATGTAAATTGATTTATATTGATGTATATAATTTATTTAAAAATGTATATCTTTAGTCCACATCACCTATTCACCTTTATCAATATCTTTATCCTTGTGATATTGTCATTGACATGCGTCACCTCCCTCGCACATACCTGATATGGCACCACCATCTCACACTACATCCTGAAGTCCTGACAATGTCCACATCAAGTGGGGCGATGACCCAGTTCACCACTAAACTCACGCTTATGCCGGTATGCTCGATTCTTCACAACCTTACAGTTTTCTTTTGATTTCAAGTTCAGGTGACTGATACTTGTCAGTGGCCAAATTTCACGTATGATTTCAATTGCTCGCTTCTTTTTTTGGATCTTGTATGTCAAATCATATGAGATATCTTCGAATTAATCATACATGAAATTTGTCCACTAACAGGTGTTGGTCACCCAAACTTTCCCACTCCTTCCACATCCCGAGGTAATTTTGGAGAGAGGGCTTGGATCGAACTTCAAATGCAAGGGAGAAGAAGCCAAGTTCTGGATATCCTTCTTGCTCTCATGGATTAAAACCAAACAATTCTGTCCATTTTCTTCCATTAATAAGAAAAATAAACCCAATCCTTTTAATATTTGCATTACCGTGAATATCTATGATTGGAATTTTGCAACACAAACCGCTAACCTCATGTTCAGTTAAAAAAATCCTTCTAGTAAGAATGATAAAAAAAGTGAGCATACACAAAAAAATGTTTCAGATCATTATAAAGTAGGTTAATTCACATATTTTTTCATTCATAGTGCCCCAGTTCTATAAATTTTCACTCGTAGTAGTTTCTTCCCCCTGCCGACCCATTCAAAACATCCATATTTGCTTCCATCTTGTTTAAACATCGCTCTCAGTTTCCACTTTGAAATTTTTTCAAATTTGATTCTCTCTGTTGGTTCCACTGAGTTTGAGTTTTGTTTTCAGGTGATCCTAGGTAGCTGGGGTTATACTCTAATGATTAGTTTGAGATGAGCCTTTGTTCTGATCCCATTGGGACACTTTTACAACTTGTGTTGAATTTTCTTGTTTCATCATCTAATAAAAGATCATCAACTTTAGTTCCTAAAAATCCTATCTCTAAAACACCAGCCGACCCACCACGTACCAAGGAAAGAAATGAATAAACATTAACTCCTCCCTCTAGTTGGACTCCCACCTAGAAAAGTTACTGAAAATTCATAGAATTACTGGCTTTCTGTTCCAGAAAACATCAAATCAAGAACCTGGACCAACAACCACATGTTTACCACATGTTGTTTCTTTTCATGTCACCCTTATGTAAAATGGTTACATGTTAGGAATCATCACCAATAACATTCAAATGTTGGGTTCCCCTTATTATAAGTATCTATAACATTCTCATTTGATTATGGATAACATATTTGTATTTATTTATATTTTTTAAAAAATAAATATTTTGCGTACCAAATAGGATGGATATGAATCAAAAATGAATGAGCACTAATCGTATGATGAAAGAGTATGAGGATGGAGTTAAAGAGTTCATCATGTTTGAAATGGAGCATGCATATGACCCTTATCAAATCCTTTTCCTATGTTTATGTTGTTTTTTTAAGAAAAATTATTTTAGAAGAGTTAGAAGAACATATGATTTGTCATGGAAGAGATCAGAGCTATAAATACTAGACGAAGCATGGGGATGAACTGAATGTACAATCTGATTGGGATGATACTATGATTTATGTATCATTTGATATGAATACCAGTGTAAATAATTATGGGGATCATATGGAATAAATGATAATTGAAATTGAAAATGGCCTTCATGATTGTCCAAAGTTGTATGGGAAGTTGAATAGCTGTGAAAAGAGACCATTGTATACTGGTTGTTCTAAATATACAACATTTTTAGCTAAATTGAAGTTATATACTTTGAAATCTAGCAGTGGATAGTGAGACACAAGCTTTGTAGAACTACTTGGTCTCTTGAATGACATACTAACAGATGATGGGAAACTATATCACCGAGTAGACTCTCCTCAATAGAAGAAAATTGATTATGAGTATCCTGAATTTGGAAATGAGCTGAGAAACCTTTGTCTTGTGTTATCTACAGATGGAATAAATCCTTTTGGTGTATAGAGTAGTACTCAAAGTACATGACTCATTATGTTGGTAAATTATAATTTTCCACCATGGTTATGCATGAAGTGTAAATACATTAAATTGTCTCTATTTATATCTGGACCAAAACAAACCGGTAATGATATTGATGTCTATTTGGATCCATTGATCGATGATCTTGTAGGATGTTCATAAAAGTGAAGAATTCACATTGAGATCCATGTTATATAGGACCATAAATGAATTTATTTCTTATGGAAAATTTTCAGGCTATAGTATTAAAGGAACATTAAGGTGTCCCATTTGTGAAGAATACACACACTCAATTTGTCCAAAACATTCTTTGAAGACTGTGTTTTTAGAAAAATTAGAAATTTTTACCCCGATAACCTACCGATCTTGGGTGATATCATTCAATGCAAATACATAACATGGTACAACACCATATCCAATAACGGGTGATCAACTATGAGTGAAAGTAAAAGACATTGACACTTTTTTTCTCTCTAGCTTCTTACACTCTATATAGATAAGAAAATTTTCTATTTTTCTGAAAAAAAATGATGGCATCAAAGCTAGGTTGTACATGACTGACATGGGGATAAGGGAATAGTTGGCACCGGTGAAGGGTGAAAGGCAAATTTTTTTCTCTCTAGATTCTTACACTCTATATAGATAAGAAAATTTTCTATTTTTCTATTTCCTTAATGGTGAAAAAGTTCCAGAGGGGTATTCAAAAAATATAAACAATGTCGTTTCAATGACTAATTTTAAGTTACAGGGTCTAAAATCAAATGGATTTCTTGTTTTTATGTAAGATTTGATAACTGTCTCTTTACATTGCATTCTTCCTAAAAATTCATGACATACATTAACCAAACTCTGCTACTTTTTCAAATCCATATACATAGACCCGATAAATTTTTGAATCCTGAATAAGGAGATTGAATTCATATTATGTGAATTAATGATGTTCTTCACACCATCATTATTTGATATAGTGGTCCACCTAATGGTTCAATTGGTTAGATAGGTTCAAATATGTTGTCTAATCCATTACATATAGATATACCCCATTGAATGATATATGGAGATTTTGAAAGGGTATGTCAAGAATTGAATTTGGCCAGAAGGTTGTATTGCAGAATGATATATTTTTGAAGAAGATATTGAATTTTTTACCAATTACCTATAATATTTTGATATAATCGGTCTCCCAAAGTCTCATCACACTGGACCCCTTATGGGTAAAGGGATTTTCTAAAGAGATGTTGTTACAATTACCATCACAAATTGGGATCAATATCACCTTTACATTTTACATAATAGTGTAGTGGTTTCTCCTTACGTTGAAGCCCACAAAGTTATTCTTAGACATTTAAATCCGTCAAGGGATGAAGGATGGATATAAAATACACATAATCCATGGTTTATAGGATGGTTACAAGATCATATTTATAAGGAGTCATCTAAAAATCCAAATTCAATTACCGAATGACTTTGATGGATATCTAGGGGACCAAATGTAAATGTTATATATTACACTGATTTTGTAATTAATGGTTATACATTCTATAAAAATGAATATGATGCACACAATATGATGAAAAAATTAGAGTTATTCTTGTGGAGGAAGTGGTGCACATATCCGGTTCCTAGGATAGAAATTCGATTTATATGAATATTTCATATTTCAGAATCATTGAAAGGAAATAAAATTTCGGTTATAAAACATTTCAAGTGACAATTTTCCATTTCAAATGGGTTGACAATAGAAGTGCAGTGAAAGTTGATGAATTGGGCTTCATGAAGGTGAATTTCAGTGTGGAAGAGTATAAGGATGATCCATTCATAATGGAATGACAAGAAGTGTAGGTATTTTAAGCCCTATATCCAAAAAACAATAATCATTTAATTTTCTTATTGGTAGCTAAAAAAATAGCATAGTCAGATGAAAATTCAATTGAGGATGACCCTTTCATTGAGAGATCATAATCATTTCACAGTGGTCCCAATGTAGACAATTCATTATATGTTAGAGGGGACCACAAATAGGGGATTTGGATACTCATTAGAGGATCGAAATCCATTCAACCAATAAAGAAAAAAAGAGATTTCAATGAGAAGGATGAAGTGTTTTTAACATACCATGATTTTCCTCATAATATTATGTATTCTCTACTGAATTTACATTATCTAAATTAAAATTTTGACTACTCATGTAGATAATGACTTCTACACATGGTGATGTTACCAATCCCAAGGAAGAACAAATGATTGATGATGAAATTATAAAATTATTAGGGTATCAACAACATGTTTATAAAAAAGAAGAATGATGTGGAATCACTATGTTAGATAAAATTATCAAGGCAATAATAAAGGGTATACAATTTGAGGTTGGTTGGAATCAATGCGGCTAACCTGTGACCTGAACATGTCAATACCCATTAGTTATGATGGGATCACAATGAGAATTCATGTGCCAATTGATATAGATACATTTCACTTTTTATTTCATGTATTAAAGGAAACCCTTTGGTAATATATTAAGGTAGAGTTATGATACACTTTCTCTGTTTTATTGAAAAATTATGTAATGAAACTTTGATTTACTTTTCATTATCCTTTTTAGAGTTTGTTTATTTTAGATTATTTCAATAATAAATATGACTTAATGGTCACTAGAAAAGCTTATAGTGGCTTCCAAACACTTCTTATAGTGCATCATCTCAAGGATGCTGAGGGGAAAGTAAACCCTCGCCCACTAGTTATGTTTGAACACATTATAAAACATGATACGTGGAAATATTTTATTAGTTATAACAATGAAAAATCATTTTTGGTTCAATGTAGCCACTAATATTTTATTTTACATTATTTATTTTATCCACTTTGATTCAAAATTATTAATTTATAAAATAGAAAAGGACTGATAAAAATAAACAATATGATGTAAAACTAATGTACCCCTACCGTAAAGTAAGGATAAGGTACTCTTCACTTGAAAAGAAAATGGTATTTATTTGAAATCTATAATAAAATTTTTATGTGATATGAAATAACATATGTTCCTTTTTTTATTTGCATATTGATGAATTAAAATCCTAAGGAACTTCCATCCCACATCATGTGCTATGAAAGGAGGCCTGTGTAAATAAAGAGGGTAACCTAGTTGATGAAAACACAAGCAGTAGGGGAATAATGTGTAAGTATCATATAATAGAAATTAATTATTCTTTATAATATTATTACATAAAAATATCAATTTATGTTTTTATTTTTTTTAAATAGTTTAGACACAAGAATCAATATCAAATTTACCTTAAGAAAATCTACATTCAGTGGCTTTGAAGCGACGAGAAAAATATGGCCATGTTAGTGGTGTAGGTTTTAGAGTGTCACCTCAAACATATTTTGAGAAGACAAATATATAGGTAAATACATATGTGATGATGAAAGGAATATAAGCATAGATATATGATTTGAAAGATATTATTGTCCGATCTAGTTTGGCAGACTAATATATATGAAAGGATCAAAGAGAACTAGTAGTGGAACAAAGATCAGTACATGAAGAGATAAATAAACCCACAAGCTTGGATGATTTCCATTCCCATCAACCACTTATCTTAGTCGAGTTAATAAATTTTTTCATTACACTTTCTCATAAATGTGAATTAAACAATTTTGACAACTCTATATTACTAAAATTATATAGGGAGAAGTTGTATGTGATTTAAATATATCAACACCCACACATAACCTTGTTTTGGGGGGTATGGTGTATAATATACCATGATACATGTTATGAAATAAAAAACTCACAAAAGATCAAATGAGTGTGGGGACTTAAGTAGCTCACGAGATGAGTGCTAAGTTTCTTGTTCTTCTTGATGATCTGGATGTTACTACGATCGATAATGCTATTGGAACTTTCATATAAGGACTATATAATCTTACAAAAATAAATTATGCATATCCTTAAAAAAATTTCAAGTGAAAAACCTTTAACAATTGATAAAAAATGTCTAAAATGAGGTATGGTGTAAGGACCCATATTTGTATAGAAATAAATTTGATAAAAAATTTGAATTCCTATTTTTAGATGCATATAAGGGATAAAAAAATCAGTTTCTTCTATAATATAATCTCATATAATTTTTATGACCACTCCATTGGTCCAAGAATATGTTTTTTACCCTACGACATGAGTTTGGTATAATTTCGAACCGTTCCAATTTTTATGGAATAATTAATATTTAATATTTAATTAATTAAATACCAATTTACTCTCACACATTCATTCAGACATATATTTTTAATGGAGAATCAGATTGGGATTCCATCTCCTCCATTGAGTCTTGAATGGAAATTTTTTCCTAGATGGGGCATAAACTAAGGTCGGGCACCGGCGATGGGGTCAGGCCCCTTTTTCTTTTTCATTTTATTTTTCTTTCTTATCATTTTCCTTTTTCTTCTCTTCATTCTCCCCTAGCTTATCACACATGTACCTATGTGGATATATTTTTTCATTATCAAGATAGGATATGGATATGGAGAGAGATAAAGAGGTATAAGGGAAGATGCACACCTGTATAGATCCCGGGAGGAGCTAAATCTTCATGCGACAACCATGGATTGTGGAAATGGGAAAACTTTGTTGGATTAAACCCAAATGTAGGATGTTTTTAAGTTTTACTGTAAATTAGATTAGATTTAGCATTTTCAAGTTTTAATGTTTTATTATGACTATTTAAGACCCCTTTTGGGTCGATCTATATCTTTTGAGGAGAAAACAAGGGTTTTGGGCATTTTGAGGGTTTCCCATTCAGAAATCCTGATCACACGGTGTGTAGTTAAAGAACACACACCATGTGTTCTTCCTGTTTGTGGAATACGATCTTTTTAGAAGTACAGTCCATGTATGGGGTATACATGTCATATACTGGGTCTTTTCCATTTAGCCAATTACCTGACCATAAAGCCTATGTAAGGGGCACATGGTCATGTAGAGTACATGGCCAGATCCTGTGTGGGTTGCACGCCGTGTAGAAGTACACAACCATGTGAAGTACATGGCCAATCCATGTGAGGTACATGGGAAGGTACCTCATGTAGGGTACATACCATTTACATGATCATAGATTCACTTGGGTTTTTACACACCAAGTTTGGCTGGAGTACACATCCAGGTGGGGATTTGGGGGTACACACAATGTACTAGGTATATAGGCCATGTACTAACCCTTGCTACTAATTTTTAGGGTTTTTCATATCATTATTACCATGAATTATAATTGTACACATGGGCAGTCCATTTTATTCATCTTTCTACATTGATCATGATGGTAAAACCCTTGAGGTGGTTTAAGGACTCCTAGGTGGAATTTCAGGAATTTTATTAAATAGAGAGGTTCTTCCTCCGGTAATCGAATACAGTTGTCTCCTAAGAGTGATACCTTTGATCTGAGATGGGACATGACCCATATCCCATGATAATTATTTTTTAGATTTCCCCCTAAGGATTCATCCCTTTCTAGATTTTCCCTCCTAGCCCAGGAGGCCATGAGGTTAGTTGTTTCCAAGGATCCCCTATAAGATGCCTCTTTTTACGTTTCAACCAGGAGGATCATGCGTAGGATGCGTCTATCTTTTTACTTTTACCAAGGGTGCCCTTTGGGATGACTTTTATTACATGATAACATATGGAATACCTTATAGGATCCCTTTACCAATATACCATTCTAAGGATCCCATAAAGGATGCCTCTTCTTCTTACACTGTTATTGAGGGTCCCATGTATGACACCTCTTCCTAGGTACTATTCTGAGGATCCCATGTACGATGTTGTTGTTCTCTTACTATTATAGGATTCCATTTAGTATTCCTCCTTTTACGTTCACTACTAAGGATCCCATGTAGGAATCCTATATTGTGTTATGACTTGAGGGACCTAGTGGGTGCCTGATGTTTGAACGAACTTGATCTAGTACATCGAGAATTTGTAGAGATGGTAGCAGGCATCACCTTAAAACCTATTTTGAACTTGTAATTGTATGAGGCTATAACAATAGTTGTGGTTTTAGGTGTTTTCCACCCTCACTCCTTTATTTATGCATTCACATGATTACTGATGATGCAACTATGATCGTTAGAGGTGCTTCCTAGTTTTTGGCCATTGTCCCATGCGTGATGCGTTTTCCTTATTGGGATTCCCTGATGTATATCCTAGGAACTGGATTTTGAGCCCTTCTTATTATATTTGGATGACCAGATGTATTCTTAGGGTTTGAATTCTTATCCAATGTTTATGAAATTTGGGAATGACATCCCAATGTTTGTGATGTTGGGCATGGTGTCCTTATTATTGTGTTATATGGGAAAGGTGTACCTTGATTAAGATACATGATAATGTAATCCCTATTGATTATAATCATTGATAATTAAACTCTCCCAAGATATGGGGATGATTACGCTCTCCCATGATCGATTTCTAGATCGTGGTGGTAGAAATGGAACTCCTCACTATTGATGTGACATATAATCATGGATGAATACACTTTATTGAGTGATGGGGATGATTATATTCTTCCTAATTAGATACCTCAAGGAGTGGGAATGACGTCTCACCTGTGATCTATCCTTAAACACCACCTAAGGATCAAAACCCTAGGGATTATTCGAGTCACATTATCGTGACCGCCTACGAACTTGGACCTAGGGCTATACATTGGACTAGATTTACATGGTGAACATGGCATGACATCCATCTCTATACCATATTTACAGGATTATTTGTTGGTATATGGAATTATTCGTTATAATTATTGGAGGAGAGTACGAGTGAACCTAAGGTAAGGAAATATACCCCCCTGTGGTGATGTATCTTTCTCAGAGACATTTCTATCACTAGCTAAATTAGGTATTGTCTATCAGGATTACAAAGCTAGAGGTTGACTTAATTATACATATACAACATCCAGCTCAATTCCCTTTTCATAGGATATCTAGACGATTGTGATTATAGACCCAATGATCGACTATCATTGATTATGTTATGTTCTACCTTACTCATGTGTATACATATTTATGTATGTATATATATATTTATGGTAATATATATATATATATATATTTATACACATGATGTCACATTACCTAGTTGATCGGGATCATAGACCCAATGATCGACTGTGGTTTCACTTGATTTATTAATTTATCTTTTCTAGTAATGTCTCAGCTAAGCTAAGCATATTGCATGAGTATGCACTTATGATAGAAGATTTATAGGCTCATCGTTGGGGTGACCTACTGAGATTATTTCTCATCCTTTTACGTGCACCTAAGTTTTCATTCAAACCTTATGTCTGCTTTTCAGGTTGATCATAGATGCATGATGGATAGGGATAAGGCCTCGAGTTGCATGATTGATCATTGATGTTCCTGTGGTTCATTTCGATTATTCTAGAGAATCTTGGCAGTTTCATTGTCATGAACCAGCCCGAGTCGACCTTGAACCGATCTCCCAAGACAGCCTGCGACAAGTCCCGAGAGGAATTCCCGATACTCCCGAGATGGCGACAAGCACCAAGGGCATCAATAGAGTACACATGGGAATGATTTCGCCCATACATAATCGATCAAACACACAACAGAAATAAATGGACAACCCAAAATACATTTATATAAAAATTGAACTGAACATTATTTGTACAAGAAACTAAAAGTACAACTCAACTAACCAAACCCGATAACCAAATAACTCCATGTGACCCCACTATTCACCCTCCAACACAATTATCACACATCTCCCAAGGAGATTGAACTCAAGTTGAAACCTACACAAGGGATAAAAACAGAAGAAGACTATAGGTGTGAGTATTAAAACTCAGTAGGTTAACCCGATATTCTATTCCCAATGCACATCCTTTAAAATAAAAGAAAAATCAATTTAAATTTTGAAATATAAATATAAAGTTATGTTTTTAAAATGAGGTCCCATGCTGTAAAAAAATTTACCATACAAAAACTTGCATGTTTTATAAACAAGAATGCAAGTAACAATTTTCAAAGAGGTGCAACTTCAAAATGAAACTAGTTTTCAAGACGGCTACTTTAAAGAATGTACACTTTTATATAAATCACACACACTGCTGAATTTACCAACCAAACACACCATATGTCGATGGTGATTACAAAATAGCCAATGAGCACAAGTCACGGGAACACCCCTAGGCACTAGTTAGTTGTGAGCCCCAGGTACCTCGTATCTCGGTGAAAGTAACCATAATAAATATCTGTTCTCATGCACACGAGCCACTAGTAGGGAGCATACCAATAACCTAGAAGTCCCCCCAACAACATCATCATCATAGTTTATTTAGTATTTTCATCATCAAATTTGCTACGTAAAATAGGGGCCAAACCCCACGGAATCACTATCATACTAGTACACGTCCGCTCACCTAGAGACCCGAGATTTCCTTTAGTGCTCAATCAAGTTACACATAAAATCCAATACACTTTACACATCAAAATTCCATTACCAAACCATAAACACACAAAAATCCCTCAAACATGATTCACATTTCTTTCACAAATCAATAAACCACTAAAAATAGTCGTAAAAAAATTTCAAGGAGTATAACGATACCTTGCACATAAAATCCATTCAAAAATGCTCTTTTAAGGCCAAAAACCCATAAAAACACAACAACCCAGATTTTTAAGCCCCAAAACCAATTAATAAATCATTTTCATGGACCATAAAATTTCCCCAAAATATAGAACATGAAATACACATGGAAACCATTTTTTCAAAAAAAAAAAAACAAATGCCAAACATGCCTTTAAGCCTTTCTCAAAACTAACATTTGACCAAGGTATACATTTACCTTTTATTAAGGAGGTTTATAAACACCATTTACATCAGAAAACCACATTCATAAATCCCTTAAAACATTCATGTTACATATTCAAAACACAACCATTTTCATAAGGATGTGAAACGGGCCATTTTCCAATAACTCGAGCTAAAACATGTTGTAAACCAAAACCAATTTGTTTGTATAACCAAATAAAAATTATAAATACATATGAGGACCCAAAATAACATTTATAATTCTTAAAATTCATTTATAAATCCATGAAAATAATTTTTAAATCAAACATAACACATAAAAGCCAACCGGGAAATTTACCGAACACATGACATGCCCTTTTAAACAAAACAATTTATTTTAAGCACTTGACAAGGAATAAAACACCAATTTCATGAAATATTTTATACAAGATACTGTAACATATTCAAAATACCATAAAATAGGTTTTAAACCTCACAAAACAGTTGAGAAAGATAAAAGAACATTTAAACAAACACTTGGTGTGCACTTTTATTACAAAACAACTCTACCTTTCAAAAAACAAGGCTCAAACAACCATTTTTCACACCAAGAAAATTATCCAAAGGATGAAAAACAATAAAAAAATATATATCAGATGTGAAGAATAATAAAATGATGAAACTTAAATGATAAAGGTATGTGTAAGGGATATCCTACCTCAAATCCTTGGCGTAATGGAAACGAACACCAAATATCACTATCCGAGGGTTTATAAACTCTAAACCTAGGACAAACAGACCCAAACGAAAAAAACACAAATAAAAAATAATGGGATAACAGAACCCTAGGTTAAAAATGACTAGGAGAGAATAGAAAACCAAGAAATAATGAAAGGAGGAGGAAGAGGGAGGAGAAAGGAGAAGGAATCTTACCTTTCCACCTAGAAAACTCTTCGTATTCCATTAGATCTGCACCCTTAGAGAAAAGTTAATGTCTTGGAACTTCTTGTAGATATCCCTAAGGTCTGGATGAACCAAAAAAAGAAGATTTGTGGGGAAAATAGTACGAATTGAATGAGTTGTGGTTGAATCAATTTACCTTCTCAATTTTGGACGTTTTGAGGAAACCTGATAACTTTCTCCCTAATATGCGATGAAAATGAGCTCCAAAGAGGTAAAATCGATAATGGGTTTGAGTCTAGGTATTTTTGATTCTAATGGGAGGTAAAATAACCAAAAAAATATTAAAAAATGAAAAATATATAAAAGACACAAATTATTTTTTTTAAACTGAAAATGGGCCCACGACCTGGCCTAATGCCTAAATAAGTAACCCAAATTCACCATGCTTATGAATTTATAAGAGGTCCAAAAGGATATGGTAGTTTTAATATGTCAGTGGAGGACAAGTGGAAATTAAAATTAATGAAAAATGTTGAAAAATTAAGGATTTATAAAAGAAACAAATTTGGTTTTTAAATTTGGAAATGGGCTCACAGTTGGCCCTAATCATGAAATAACCACCCTTTCTCCCAAAACTCTTAAACAAGTAATGGGGAACCAAAATTAGTGTGATTAGACATATATGGTGGTTAAAACCTAAAAATTAATCTCACCCAACACCCATGAAAAGTATCGGGATTTTCAATGAAATGGATCAAAACAAATGACATGAAAAGAAAAAAAACCGGGTGTGACAATTCTCCCCACCATTAAAGCTTTCCGCCCCCAGAAAGACATAGCATATTCCAGCTGATTGATCAACACCTAAGGATTATTTATCAATATGGTCTAGCCTCTTAATCCAATGACACACCATAAACCATTAATGGAATTTAATCCTCTTATCTCAACCAACACACCAACTCTCAACCACTTCCTGAGAATCAACCAAAAGATCGAGTCACTACCTCCACAACCAAACGAAGAACCCGGTTGTTGGGCCTTCTACCTATGAACCCAAAAATCACCCAAACCAAAGAGAACTCATGAAAACCAAAGATTCGAGTGGATTATGTAATGGAATCCCCACCATTAAGAAACAACTAGCACTAGATAAGTTCTTAGGAGGAAAAAAATCAATGAGACCCATGGTGGGTCTCCCCACCATTAGAACCCAACTTGTAATGAACAAACAAGAATTAAAAAATAACTAGAATTGGGAATAACTTATATAGGACCACCAAAACTCCCCCACAACAACCTACCAACCCATGTTAATAGGGTTACAACATGAACATATAAGCCACCCACTTTTGAATGGAGGGGATAATAACTGGGGCAACACTTTTAGTACTTATTCGGACCCCCACCACTTGGGGAGGGGAGGGAAGGGGACCCAATAATTATTCCACTGAAACCACAAAATAAACAAAGGAACTACCCATCACTCTCCACCTACGAACATGTAACACCAATACCGCACCCGATTTTCATAGGCGGTCCACATAGGGACATTGATCGAAAACCCACATCCATGAAGGAATAACCATAGACAATGTGTGAGGGGTAAGTCCACCAAGATTATTGCGACAAAGGGAAATTCACAAAAATGAGGAACCACAATAGAGACATAGAAACTACCATACCACAATGGTGGAGGTATGAGCCTGGTCAAGCTCCCCACACCTCTGGAGATTTCCTGACTACGTGAAAAGCTTCACTCTGAGGCCTATGGATGGAGACCTGATTCTTGAAGCATCTTCTATACTACAATCAGGGTTCTAAGGATCACACCACTCAAAAAAAAAAAAAAAACTCACATACTCAATAAAACACCTTCATCTAAATAGGAACTCATAGATACATATCAAAATTCTATCTCACTTCGAATGAGGGGCAGAATGGACAAGGAATACAATGAAACACATCAACATCATTCAACATAACTGCTATGTCGAAAAGAGTTATCACGACCTGGAAGAACTTTAAATTGATCCCAAACAGGTCTCTATTCCAAAAATCAGGTCGAGGCATCATCTGAAGAGGTGGATTTAACATTTTAAATGAATCCTTAGGTTGATAAACATGGAATATTTCAAACGGAGAACTATCCATGGTCACATCACAACATCAAACACATCTTTAGAAACCCAATAAACATTACTCCAAAACCGAGCCACCAACAAGATCTCATATCAAGATACAACAAGATTATGAATTATAGATCACAAGGAAGCTAAATGAATAAACAATTCTTCTAAGACATAGAAAAAACTAGCCACACAACCATTGGTTTATAAACAAAGGCCACCGTTTTTCAGCTCAAAACAGTTTTGAAAAACAAACTAACTTGGTGGGTTTCCACATTCACCAATGGTGTTTCCTCAAGTCTTACCCACATGCACATTTACATTCCACCCCAAGCACCCGACCACCATGCCATATATGTCATCCTTCCAGATATCAATAAAACCATGCATGTTAGAACCCATGAAAACACTAAAGGCTAAAACAAAACAACATCATTCCAAAAATCATGTACCTTCAAAAGGAACACCAACCACCAAGTCAAAAACCCTTTTCATATTTCACAAAACAAACCACACTTCATCAAAAACCTATCCCTTTTCATTTTTAATAACTTTTAAAACAACCAAGCTACTCCAAATAACTCATTCCTATTTTCTAAAATTCAGCAAGGTATTTTTTCATAATCTGATGGCCATTGAGACCAATACCCTTTCTAGGAAAACACAAACCACTCAAAACAAATTTCCAAAACCAATTAATCAGATTCAAACACTTTTCAACATCTCAAAACACACCATTTAAAACAAATATTCAGAATCACCTTAAAATTATTCACACTTTCAAAGAATTTTATTTCAACAAACCACAATTTTAGATTAGGGAAAATCCAATCCCATTAAATCATTTCCACTTCCTCCCAAAACATTTTTTCACAAAAAAGCACAACCTTCCAAAACCATTCTTATATTTAATTTTTGAAAACTCCATTTTTACTTTTCAAAAACCAACCAATCCTTAAAAACTCATTTTTTTACAATTCTCACACAAGGATTTTCAAAATAAAAATTCAAAATTCAAGAATGGTCTAAGAGACCCAAAAAAAGGAACTAGGGTTGGTGGGTGAATTGACCATATATGGTTGCCAGCCATATGTCAAACACAACACCAACATAGAGAGACTTGTTAAGACCATGCCCTGGCTCCACATGACTTTCCAGGCCATGCGAGCTCATGGAGGCCATTAGTCAGACTCCCCTTTTTTATATCCCAGCACCAAACAATCAACAAGAACAAAAGACACTAATAAAACCAGACTTCCCATGGAAACCTGAGGATCAGAATAAGAAAGAGTTCACGACACTCTTCCCGCACTTACCCCTCATGTACCAACAATACTACTCCATATAACTTAACATCCCCCAAATAACAAGGGCTCTCTAAAAAGAAAGGTCTCCTAAGAGTCGACCCCCTCTGATACCATTTTTTCACGAAGCAGCCCGAGTCGACCCTGAACTGGTCATCCAGGTAAGCCCGCGAAAAGTCCCAAGAGCCATTCACAATCCTCACGGGATGCTGACAAGAACCAAGGGCATCAATAGAGTACACAAGGGAACAATTTCTCCCATACATAATCGATCAAACACACAGCGGAAAGAAATGGACAGCCCAAAATACATTTATATAAAAATTGAACTGAACATTATGTGTACAAGAAACTAAAAGTACAACTCAACTGAAAAAACCCAATAACCAACTAACTCCATGTGCCCCACTGGTCACCCTCCAACACAATGATCACACGTCTCCCAAGGTGATCAAACTCCAGCTGAAACATACACAAGGGATAAAAACAGAATAAGACTATAGGCATGAGTATTAAAACTCACTAGGTTAGCCCGATATTCTATTCCCAATGCACATCCTTTAAAATAAAATAAAAAACAATTACAAGTTTTAAATACAAATATAAAGGTATGTTTTTTCAAATGAGGTCCCATGCTATAAAAAAAATTACCATACAAAAAATTGCATGTTTTATAAACAAGAATGCAAGTAACAATTTTCAAAGAGGTTCAACTTCAAAATGAAACTAGTTTTCAAGAGGGCTGCTTTAAATAATGTACACTTTTAAATAAATCACACACACTGCTGAATTTAACAACCAAACACACCTTATGCTGACAATGAGTACAAAATAGCCAATGAGCACAAGTCACGAGAACACCCCAAGGCACTAGTTTGTTGTGAGCCCCATGTACCTCTTATCTGGGTGAAAGTAACCATAATAAATATCTGTTCTCGTGCACACGAGCCACTAGTATGTAGAATACACATAACATAGCGGTCCCTAAACAACAACATCATCATAGTTTAGAGAGTGTTGTCATCATCAAACTTTCTACGTAAAATAGGGGCCAAACCCCACATAATCACTAGCATACTAGTACACGTCCGCCCACCTAGATACCTGAGATTACCTTTAGTGCTCAATCAAGTTACACATATTATCAAATAAACTTTCAAAATAAAAATTCCATTACCAAAATATAAACACACAAACATATCGCAAACATGCTTCACATTTCTTTCACGAATCAATAAACCACTAAAAAGATTCGTAAAACAATTTCAAGGAATATAACGAGGCCTTGCCCATAAAATCTATTCAAAAATAATCTTTTAAGGCCACAAACCCATAAATAACATAAAAAATCAAATTTTTAAGCCCCAAAACCAATTAATAAATCATTTTCATGGACCATAAAATTTCCCCAAAAGATAGAACATGAAATACACTTGGAAACCATTTTTACAAAAAAAAAACAAATGCCAAAAGAGCCTTTAAGCCTTTCTCAAAACTAAATTTAACCAAGGTATGAATTTCAATTTTATTAAGGAGATTAGTAAAAAAAATTTAATGTATAAAACCACATTAATAAATCCCTTAAAACATTCATGTTACATATTCAAAACACAACCATTTTCATAAGGATGTGAAACATGCCATTTTCCGACAACTTGGGCCTAAACATGTTGTAAACCAAAACCCATTTGTGTGTAAAAACAAATACAAATTGTAAATACATATGAGGAATAAAAATACCATTTATAATTCTTATAATTCATTTATAAATCCAAACAAATAATTTTTAAATCAAACATAACACATAAAATGCAACCGGGAAATTTACCGAACACATGACATGCCCTTTTAAACAAAAAAATTTATTTTAAGCACTTGAAAAGGAATAAAACACCAATTTCATGCCATATTTTATACAAGATACTATAACATATTCAAAATACCATAAAATAGGTTTTAAACCTTACAAAACAGTTGCGAAAGATAGCGGAACATTTAAACAGACACTTGGTGTGCACTTTTATGACAAAACAATTCTACCTTTCACAAAACAAGGCTTAAACAACCATTTTTCACACCAATAAAATTATCCAAAGGATAAAAAACAATAATAAACATATATATCATATGTGAACAATAATAAAATGATGAAAATTAAATGATAAAGGCATGTTCAAGGGATATCCTACCACAAATCTTTGGCGTAATGGAAATGCACAC
Source organism: Viscum album (assembly GCA_963277665.1). NCBI lineage: Eukaryota > Viridiplantae > Streptophyta > Magnoliopsida > Santalales > Viscaceae > Viscum > Viscum album. The sequence continues at coordinate 1,215,821,695 of OY728121.1, read as the reverse complement.
CAAATATCACCATATGAGGGTTTATAAACCCTAAACCTATTAAGACCAGACCCAAATGAAAAAAATCAATAAAAAATCATGGTATAACAGAATACTAGGTCTAAAATTACTTTTGGAGAATAGAAAACTAAGAAATAATGAAAGGAGGGGGAAGAGGGAGGAGAAAGGAGAAGGAATCTCACCTTGCCACCTAGAAAACTCTTCGTATTCCACTAGATCTGCACCCTTATAGAAAATTTAATGTCTTGAAACTTTTTTTAGATACACATAAGTTCTGAAAGAACCAGTTAAAGAAGATTTATGTGTGAAATAGTACAAATTTAATGAGTTGTGGATGAAACAATTTACCTTCTCAATTCCGGATGTTTTAAGGAAACCTGATAACTTTCACCCTAATATGTGATGAAAATGAGCTCCAAAGAGGTAAAATTGATAATTAGTTTGAGAATAGGTATTTTTTATTCTAATGGGAGGTTAAATAAGTGAAAAATATTAAAAAATGAAAAATATATAAAAGAAACAAATTATTTTTTTAAAACTGGAAATGGGCCCACGGCCTGGCCCAATGCCTAAATAAATAACCCAAATTAACCATGCTTAGGAATTTATAAGAGGTAAAAAAGGATATGGTAGTTTTAATATGTCAGTGGAGGAAACGTGGGAAGTGGAATTAATGAAAAATGTTAAAAAATAAAGGAGTTATAAAAGAAACAAATTTAGTTTTTAAATTTGGAAATGGGCTCACGGTTGGCCCAAATCATGAAATAACCACCCTTTCTCCAAAAACTCCTAAACAAGCAATGGGGAACCCAAATTAGGGTGATTATAAATATATGGTGGTTCAAAACTCAAAATTAATCACACCCAAAACCCATGAAAATGATTAATATTTTCAATGAATTGGATCAAAACCATAACATGAAAAGAAAAAAAACACGGGAGTGACATTCATGAAGACAAGGTATGTGGTCTAGATCAGAGTTAGTTTTAGAGCCTTGTACCTTTTATTTCAGTTTCCTTCATGTAATATTGTATGTATGGTCTGCCTAGTGGATGACCAATTTTTATGTATGAAATAGATTTTTGGGATTTTATAACATTTCATTTATTATTACTGCATGATTTATTTCAGTTATTTATAGCTTCCGCACTCAATTTATTTATTTATTTGGATGATATATACTGATTTCTGTTGTTTTTTACTAAGAGATGATGGCATATTATCTCCATGAATACACATTATGCCCTCATTTCTAGTCAAAATCCTATGTAATTTGGATAGGTACACTTGAGGACTTATGGAGAACTGGCTTGGAGCATTGGTTTAGTGGAATTTGGTTCGGGACATTACAAATTTGTATTAATGGTGATTCTTCCCTTTTATTTACTATTTAGGATATGGTAGATAAGAGTATTAAGAATTTTTCAGATCCTATGAAAGATATTAGTTTGTTTCATCAAGAACACTTGTTCTGATAAGAATTCCTAGTTGTGAGGTATATGGGAATGTTGTTTAGATCTATGATGTTATAATTGTATATGATTTTTGATTTGAGTGACACACATGTTTTGTGAATGTGATGGTTTATTATGGATTTCTAGATCTTGTCCCATTTCCAAGAGGTCAAGGATGGATTTTTAATATTTTCTAAAAAAGGAAATAGGTGTCTCATGCATCATATTTGGCATGCTATATTCACATGTTATAGTCCTTAAAGTGTGTGATTATTTCCGATGATAGAGGCCGATTGTTTAAAGTTTCAAAAAAACCTAATTGGTGTTTTCCCATATTGGTTTTTCGTGGAATTATACTCATTTGGGCCAACATGAATATATATATATATATATATATATATATATATTATTTTGATGGAAGGCTATGTGGATCTATGGTGAGACGTTTACCAGTGAGGTTGAAGACTCAATCCTCATGAACAGGTGGTGAAGTGACCCTCATAGGTCTATAGGGAACATGATTCCCATATGTTGTGTGAGGAAATGACCCCAGAAACCTGGATCCGGTGCCTAAAACATGGTGTGTAATTTTTTTTATAAATATATTTTTGATAAAATTACACATCACATCTCATCACATAGAATCTTCTCGGTCTAGGTTTTGGAAAACTAGATACAACTAAAACTTTTCTTCAAACTGTATAAGATAAGATTCATATTGTTGCCATCACATAGGTGAACTCAAAGCTGAAAAATCTACTAACCCTAAAAAATAAATTAAAAATGTAGGCTGATCACAAGAATTCCCAGTAAGAGGTTTTAAAAACAATCAATAAATTCCTTCTTATAAACATCCTTTTAAAACAATTATAAATTTTTTTCTTAAAAGTAAACAGCATTTCATGAAGTATGTCATCATTATTTTTTAGAGGTTACTTGAAATCATTTTTAGGTAAATATCATACTCAAGAACTTATATATTTATTTGAATGCTACAAATAAAATACTTTTCATAATATGCATACTAGTATAAAAATTCATGGAATGATGCATATAAGACAGGAGTTGATCAAACTAAATTAGGGGTGACATGCAAGAGTGTAGGTAAAAAATTAGCACATGTAATAATACTTTCTTATAATTTCACAAGAAACAAAATCATAATTCACTTAACACATAAAATGAAATTCATGAAATGACAGACGTATTTCTAACTTCTGTATCAAAGTTTTGAAAATAGATGCTACACTTTCTTTATAGATGACTTTCCATGTATATACATTATCATGCGATGTGTAGTTATTTCCATTATCATAAGTAAAATATTCTTAACCAAGGATATTCTACTCGTGGAATAATCACATGGTTGGTTAAATAGTAATCACATATTGAGGAAATGAATAATGTCAGATAATCTTAAACATTCTGTCAAAGCCTCATGCCAAGTCCATACATAATCATTCTGTCAAGGCCTAATTCCAAGACCATAGTTTCTCTCATGAGAGCTACCGATGCATCGAGATGCTATAGTGGGCCTCACCCATCACATAATAAATCCAATGAATTCCTCATATGTCTAATAAGTATTCAAATCAAAGTGTCCCATACCACTTTGATTTATTAAATTATATTTTATTCAAAGTGTCCTATACCAATTTTAATAATTAAATTATGTCTTTTTATTCAAAGTGTCCCATACCACTTTGAATAATTAAAATTATGCCTCTTATTAAAAGTGTCCCATACCACCTTGAATAATTAAATTCTTAATTCATAAGTTATCATAAGGGATAAATTTCATTTTGCAATTACTGTTTATATTTACAAATAAATTGAATCATGCATTAAATGTAAACATTAATCTAAAAACTACATGGTTTCTCAGTTATAAATTAGGCTATGGCTAAATAAAAATTATCAATGACATGAATGGAAAAATAGAAATACATTTTTACATGATATGATAAATGGTGCACATAAAATAATTTATTTGTTGGTTTGTCACATAAGATAATAACTCTTAAACTCAAAACCCTTATTTCATGGAAATGAACATTTTATATACAAAAATACATGTTTTTAAATTTAAGATAGTTATCATTCATATTCACTATACACTGATAAATAGGTGTGTCAATTAAATCTTAAAGTTCAATAATTAATTGTATTATTAGTGAAAGATTTATCATGAATTAAAATATAATATTTGTAAATGTATAAAATTCATTTCATGAGAGATATTGTTGCATAAAATAATTAAACACACTTCACTATGAATGTATATGTATATTTATTATAAAAAATATACTTCCTACTATTTATCATAAAATTATAAATTAAGATCCATGCAATGTCAATTGCAATAATAGGGTGGTGGCTTATTTTAAAAATTTTAGGCACAAGATAACAAAACAAAGTTTTTGTTATTGTTTTCCAATATCAATTTGAATTTTTTATCATTAAAACATGCATATATGTAATTGTGGTACTTATATATACATATGGGTTTTGAAATCAGAATTAAAAGAATATGTATAAGGGTAAGGATCACCTTTAAAAATAATTGCTTATCTTAAGAAGATAAGAAGCTTAATTAGATTAGGATTAAAAAAAATTAAACACACACACACACACACACATATATACTTATACATATATGTATTTTTTTATCAACTCAAAACCACTCTTAGTAATACCTTTTACAGGTAGTACATGCATAAAAATATTAGTTGATTACTGATAATTATCACTTGAAAAAAACGAAATTGATTAGGTATTGAAGATTATATAAAACCGTATATATATTATATATAATGTGTATACATGGGATTTTAATAACCAAAACAAGGTTTGATAAACCCTTATAAATATCATACACTTCAAAAAAATTATTTCATCACTTAATATAAATTATATGAAAACCTAATTCAGATTAAAATTAAAATCTATATATATATACATATAACTGTATATACACAAAGTGTATATATGGAATTTTCATAACCAAAACAAGGTTTGATAAACCCTTATAAATATCATAAACTTCAAAAACATTATTTTATCACTTAATATCAATTATATGAAAACCTAATTTAGATTAAAATTAAAATCTATATATATATATATACATATAACCGTATATACACAAAGTGTATATATGGGATTTACATAACCAAAACAAGGTTATCATACAATTCAAAAACATTATTTCATCACTTAATATCAATTATATGAAAATATAATTCAGATTAAAATCTTTATATATATATACATATAACTGTATATACACAAAGTGTATATATGGGTTTCTCACATAAAAAACGATGCTAGTTTAACCCTTTGAATTACATGAATAAAGAACATCATTTAAAACCCAAATATTCATCATTCAAAAAATATAAAACAGAATAGGTTTGTTATATAAATATAAACGTATATACACATATAAGTAGATATGGGTTGATCAAACAAAAAATATATAAACCCTGACCTATCTTCAAGTGAGATTGAGTTGAGTCGTGGTTGGAAGAAGGTTGAGGAGAGGAAAATCTGTAGGGTTAAGGTGAAAATGGAGGCTTATATAAATGATTTATAAAACTGTATATATATAATTTTATATACTACGGTTAAAAATAAAAATATAAACAAAGAAACATAAAGAAAACCAAATATAACTATTTAGATAGAAACAAAAAAAGTGATCAACGCAAATCTTAAATGGATCGGTTATCCAATAATATATATATATTTTGTGGAAAAACATTCATGGAAACAATTTGGGTTTTTATTAAAATAAAGAACCCTTGAAAACTCGTGGAAAGAAGAAAGTGGACAACTGTTCGATAGAGAAGAATAAGAGGACTCATAGGATAGGAAGAAATAGTGGAGAAGCATGGGGTGACGTCGACTGGTGCGGTGCGAGGAAGAATAAGAATAAAGGAAGAAGTGGAAAATGATGGAAGACCATGATCGACTGAGCCTAATCAGATGACTGTGGTGGCTTCTGTGGTTTTTAAAAAAGAAGAATGGTCAAGATTAAATGTGGCTTTGATCGAATAATCGCGGGGAAACCGTAAGTTTTAAAAGAGATGTACGGCTAAGATCAATTGTGTCCCGATCAGACAGTTGATGAAAATCATAGTAATAAGAAGCGGTCGGCAAAGTTCAAAGGCTAGACCAGATCGGATGGTTGAGATCTCACGTAGAGAGATCAAATGGCTCAGATTATATCTTCCATAAAAACAGTCATCCCACATAAAAAAGGAAGCGATTTCAGGAACACCTTATATACCTCGACGCCACTTCCATATTCCAATAACATAGCACACACCACAGGATCCTTACACAAGGGACCCCCACCTACGGGCCTTAGCCCACCCTTACCAGTACTGGTGTGCGACATGCCTCACCCCAGGCGTGCACCTGACCAGGACCTACACACAGTTCTTGCACGCGCTTGGCCCTCACTATGCACAACCTATGCGCGACTCAGCATGTACCATGCATGCGCTTCTTTGAGGGTTCTATGACCTTGGATGTCTATGTGAGAACCCAATTAGACCTTGAGGGCTTGGCCTTCAAGACTTCCCTCAGTTGGGTGGGTACTCACCCCAATTTTTTATCAAAAAATTCATTAAACACAAGAACATAAAAAAACACAATACATATTTTATTGTAAAAAAACAGAACTTATATATTAATGAACATATATATATATATATATTCTTTTTCATAGTTAAATAAGATTCTAAATATCATTGTTTTCATAAGTTTGTATACATTTTGAGTTTTAAACCATTATAAGTTTAAAATTTAAATACAACCTCAATTAAAAACCATGTCATAAATTTATATTCATTTTAACTCATTTTAAAAGAAACACCATGGTTATTATTGTCATATTTTTAAAATCCAAATATGAAATACAACTTCAATTTGAAACCATATTTTCATTTAACTAAATATAATGCTTTAATAAATTTAAAACATTTTAAAACATTTGAAATTATTAATATACTTATATATTTAGAATACTTGAAATAAACAAAATACTTAAAATAACTAACGGTTATACAATTTTATAACTGTTACAAAAACCAATGGTGATCTAAAGACCCCAATGGATATTAATGGTCATATTTATCTTCAAGGCCTTATGAATACCTGCTTAGGGTGTTCCAAAATTGAAAAACCAATTTAGTAAAGATGGTGATCTATATCCCCTTGATGCTTTGTATGGTTTCCGTAGTTCTTTACATAATGTTTTTCATTGTGAAATACCTGAAGTATTTTCACTACTTGGTCTGTTTTTTTGTGTTTGGTGGTCTCCTGGTGATTCTAATAGGTCTTCTAATAGGTATTCTAGGTTAGTTATGATCTTTTGACCTTATTTAAAGTGTAAGGTTTCAACATATCTATTGAATAAAAATATTTCTTATTTTTTTTATTCTGAAAGAATTTATTTTGGATGGAACCAAAATTAAACAAATCAAAACAATATAAATACTAATAATTAAAAAATATTATTATTACAAAATAAATATATCTGGGGAGTCACATGTTGGACCCCTTATAGGGGTTTATTTATAAGGTATAGTCATTTAAAGTGTCATTAACAACCTATACATTTTTTTCCTACATATATTGGAATGAAATTCTACTTAAATAACCTTCTTTTATAGAAATCTAGTTGAGTCTCTTTGTATGATGCTGATAGACTCCAAAATTCTTCTAGTAAACTAGACTTCAAGGGGGGAATTAGTAATATAGATGATTGGTGAGTGTTAGTTCAATATATCTTCTATGTTATATCATAACCTCCATAGACCAGTTCCTTATGAGTTTTCTCAAATAGGATCAGGGCCCTTGTAGGCTGATGTTGGTTGTTTTGACCCTTATAGGTCATTGTGATATTGACCTCCTTTGGAGAGGTTTCATCTTTGGGATATATGGTTAGATCTTGTGAACTAGTTGTGATACTTGATCAGTAGGTCTAGGTGGGAGACATAAAGGCTCATAGTTTTGACTTAGACCCTTTTAGGTTGACATTTAGTTTGATCGAGGACAACTTGCATAAGAGGTTGGCCCGAGTTTTAAGATGCCTTTTTTGGCAGTGATCTTGGTTATACCCTCATTTGAGATAGATTCATGGTTAGTGATTGGGTTTTGTAATATAGTCATGTTGATGCCTTTGGATTTCTATAAAGAACCTATAGTGCTTTGGTATCAAAACTGGATTTGATAGGTAGGACTATTTAGGTGCCCGACCCTGTTAACTATAGTTTCTGAAGGTTCTAGGCATAATGGAAGCGTGTGATGGGTCATGTACAACATTTTTTTTCATGATCGATGGTCAATCTGAGATTTACACAATGATAAATTCCATGATTAATTTAATTGAATCAAATAATACAGACAATGGATAAATTCCGAGAACCAAACTGTAGGATTGTTGAGTATTATTTGTAATTAATTTAAGTAATTAAAGAACAACCTTGTGAGAAATTATTTCTTTGTTGACGGATCTAAAAATAGATCTACATCATAACTTTATTATATTTTATTAATCAATATTATATTACCTCTAGCGGTGATCCACATGTGTTCTATAAATTTGCAAACATCACTGTAGGAATCTTCTAGTGCTAGCACGACAGATCCTATTGCTTGTGTCATTTTCCTTTAATTTCCCAAAGAATTGATTTAAAATGATTCTCTTTGATCTCTCTTGAATTAATAGTGGAATGTATAGGAAGATCACTCTCTATTCTTGGGAATGTTCTTGAAAAAGGGAGATCTCTAGTGATTTGAGAGTTTTCTCTATATTTCATTGTGCACAACAAAAGAAATGAATTGGATCTCTTGAAAAATAATATAATTGATTTTATATACCTCTGGGGTAAGAAATAAATAATTTCACATGTTCCAGTTAATATTTATTTAGTCCATGTGGAACCCCATATCTATAATAATATTATTATTATTTATTGACCTATGCTAAACTATTGAATTAAATTAAATATTATTTAATCAAATAAAATTCAATATATATTATTTCTCACTAGACCATTAAACTCGGTCCTCCATTCCTCCAAAATATTTATCGGTCCTTGAATAATGAATATTTATTTAATAAATAAATATCACTGCATTATTCACCAATAAATAAATAAATATAATATTCACTAAATATAAAATAAATATTTATTAAATATTATGCTCACATAATATTCTCTTGAATAACTAGTGGCAGAATATATGATATCAATAAAACATACATAATTATTAAACCACATACAAGAATGATATTTATTCAAGTTTTTAAATAATGAATAATAATATATTATTTAACTGAGATTCTGGATACACTTAGTGTGTGACCCTCTAGGCCTCTTTCACAGTGGCATTAGGAAAATAGCCTAAAGTCCAACGTTAGCACCTAACAACATTCCAAGGAACCCATATAGAAATAAGTTAATACTATAATGACATAATACATCATACATATGCTTAATGTGTAATATAATCCCTTTACTATGATATCTCTAATCAAACATGTTGCACGCTGGTACCATCAACCTATGTGTTCAATGTCTCTTTCTTCAACTTTCTGAAAATTGAACTTGACTATAGAAAACCATTACCATGGATTTATTTTGGAAATATCATTTCCATAAAAGGGCCTAAGATATAAACTTATGTTAAATAATATAATGTAAAAAAAATCCTTTCTTTCATTATTCATTAATGCAATATTACTCATGACACACCCAACATATCCTACCTCACTGGGAATATATTTCATCAATACATCAAAGTAAATGACCTATAATACTCATTAATAATAATATTAAATTATAAGTATCAATAAAAACATCTACAAATATGATCATCCTTTGAAACATATAAAATTGGATTTCTTATTGATGGGTCTCGTTCTCATAATATCCTACACTGGATATTACCAAGGGCGTACACCATGAGAACGTTCCTTAAATTCCTATGAGTCTCCACCCCTAATATCATGTATCATTTATGTCCCTCAAATTATTTCATCTAGCTATATAATATATATTTATGAATACTATCATGGAAGTTCTAGGTTCTCATCATAGCAGGGAACTACTATGACCATCCTGTGTGATAACTACTCTTAGGAATTTATCACGTACTATGCCACACATAATAACAATCATGATGTAATAAGGATTTAATTTACATTAAAAATAATAAATACAAGTTATCATAATGTACACAAATACTGGTTCTAGGGCATCAAATCCAACACACTCCCACTTTCACTATAGCCAATTGCTAATAACCTTCAGTCCGCTAGCTCTCACATGGTACTCATACTTCTATTGAGACAGGCCTTTAGTTAAGGGGTTTACCATGTTTTATTCTTGCTGAAATCTTTTTACTGTAAATTCACCCCTATAAGAAAAATCCCTCAAGAGGTGATACTTCCAGAGTATATTATTTGTCCATTGATGTGACCTTATCTCTTTTCAAGGTCCACCACTACAATAGTATCATAATATAATGTGATAGGGTATTTACTGCTGGAACCACTTCAAGATCCTAGAAAAATTTCCATATCCAAATGGATTACTTGGCTTCATCAGAAGCTGCTATATACTTGGACTCCACTATTGAATCAATAAAAATTGGATACTTTAAAATCTTCTAGCTCACAACTCCTCTATTGAGACAGAAAACATATCCTGAATGCGACTTTCTATCATTTTAATCTTTTTGAAAAATAGATTTAGTATAACCCCAAATGACCAGCTCCTCATCTCCTCCATACACTAGGAACATATCCTTAGTTTTTCTCAGATACTTTATGATAACCTTAATACAAGACCAATGTTATTCTCCTAGATCTGCTTGATATCTGCCTACCCTAATCAACGCATAGGTAACATCAAGTTTATTACATAACATGGAATACATGATTGATACTATCACTGAAGCATATAAAATCTTACTTATTTTTTCTTTCTCTTGTTATGTTTGAGGAATTTTTTTATAAATATGTTTACCTTGTGACACAGGAACTAATCCCCTTTTGGATTGTTCCATACTAAATATCTTTAGTATCTAGTCAATCTACGTACTTTGACTCAGTCTAAGTAGCCTCTTGGATCTATCATGAAATATATTAATCCCTAGAATATAATTTGTTTTACCAAAGTCCTTCTTGGTGAAACACTTGTTTAACTAGTCCTTAACAGACTGTAAGACTAGTATTTCATTTCCAATAAGTAATATGTAATCAATATACACCAATAGGCTAATGAATACATTTATAATAAACCTCTTGTAAACACATGGCTCACATTCATTCTTAATGAAACCAAATTCTTTTATCGCTTCATCAAATCAAATATTCCATGAACTAGACACTTTCTTCAATACATAAATGGATCTCTACATCTTGAAATTTTTTTGGTATCACCTGGAGTCACATACCCTTATGGTTGTTTCATATAGAAATCTTCCTAAAGGTTTCTATTAAGAAAAGCAGTTTTGACATCCATATGCCAAATTTCATAGTCATGGTAAGATGTAATAGAATGTTTAATTCTGATGGATTTAGACATGAAAACTAGGGAAAAGGTTTCATCATAGGCTATTCCTTTACACTTTTTAAACACTTTATCCACTGGCATTAATTTATAGGTATTTACTTTATCTTCCATGTCAAATTTTCTCTTGAATACCCTTATATATCCTACAAGCTTTACATCAACTGGTGCATTGAACAGAACCCAAACTTGGTTCTGATACATGGAATCTAGTTCAAAATTCTTGGATTCTTGAAATCTTGTAGATTTTGGGATCTCTACTACCTATTTGTAGGATAAAGTTTCATCATTTTCAACCAATAATTAGTCACCATATTCAATTAATTAAAAAACCATATCTTTCAGGTTCTCTTACCTCTATAGTGCTCATATTTAGTACTTGTGTTTCAAGAACTACTTCTTCCATGAGGACATGTAGAATCTATTCCTGTACCCATTCTTGTCCTCCTTTCACTAACACTATTCCATTATGGTTTGTAAGGTGGAGTGAGTTGATATGGAATCCCAAAATAACATATAAATTTAATAAACTCTTGGTTAAGATATTCACCACCTTGATTCGATTAAAACTTATTTATCTTCTTTCCAAGTAGATTATCTAATTCATTCTTGAATTATTTGACTTTATCAACAAACTCATACTTATACCTCATTAAGTATACATAACTACATCTACTCAAGTCATCAATAAATGTTATGAAATAAGAATATCCACTTTTAGATTATACTGAAAATGGTTCATACACATCAATGTGCACCAATACTAAAATCTATGTATCCCTTTCACCCTATCCACCAAATGGCAGTTTGGTCATTTTTCATTGTAAAAAAGAATGACAACTTTCAAGTGGTTTTAGCTCAAAAGAGTATAAATAACCATCTTGATAGAGCTTTATTAAAAACTTCTTATTTACATGACTAAGATAGTATTCCATAGATGAGTGTTATATGAGTCATGTGAACATGATTCTTTATCTATTTACAATACTCGGTTTTCATAATTTAATACATAAAGATAATTATTTAAATGTGTCATACCATAACATATGTTGTATTTATAAAAGAAGAAACTTTTATTTCAAAATTTTAAAATAAAACCATATGCATCAAGGAATGAAACAAAAATTATGTTCTTGGTAACAATTAGTACATAATAACAATCCATTAAAACCAATATCATTCCCATTGGTAATGAAAGGTGGTAGTCACCAATGGCTAGAGACTCTATCCTTGCACCATTGGTAGCTTGCAAATCCACCTCTCCTCTAGGAATATTTCTGAATATACTTGGTTCCTAAATTTGGATATAGATGCAAGCACCACAAGCTGTATCTAATACCTAATATGTAGATATTGAAATATTACAATTGATAATGAACATACCTTTAGCTTCCCTTTTCCTTTGGGTGCAGTTACTCTTCCAATGGCCATGCTTTACACATGAAAAACATATTTACTCCTTTTCCTTAACTTTCCCATGGATCTTCCTATTCTTGGAAGGATGATGCTCATGATATTTAGACTTGTTATGAGTCTTGGGACCCTTCGCCTTGTTCTTCCATTTCTTATTCATCATAAGGATTGAGGGTTTTTCACACCCCATGTCCTTATCCACTTGGTAAATCAGAGTAAGAAGTTACAAAAGAATATTCTCATTGTTTATTATGTTATAATTAACAATAAAACTTTAGAATGTATTGGGTAGTGAGGAAAGTATGAGATTTGTGTGCAACTTATATGAGAATTTAATCCCTAAGGTTTCTAAGTGTTCAATCCAGCCAATAATCTTCACTACATGAGGCACATCTGACATATACTCTCCAAACTTAGTTGTAAAAAAATAATTGGAGATCTCATATCTCTCATGTATCGCCTTCTCTTGATAGAGATCTCGAAGGTGACACATTATTCTATATGCATCCATGCCCTTATTTTGCTTAAAAAACTCATTAGTTATGGATGATAAAATGAAACACTAAACATTTGTAGCATCAATCAATTATTTCTCATAGATAGATAACTCATTCTCACTAGCCTCATTACTTGGTGCATCTGGAATAGGTTCTTACAACACATACAATTTCCTTTCATGGAGTAGGATAACATGTAAGATCCTTTTCCATTCTTGGGAATTTGTTCTCATGAGAAGGTTATCCTTATCAAGTATGGATCAAAGTGACATTTTTGAATTCATTTTATTCTTATTTCTATAAATAATATAAGTTTTGTTTTAGTAATTTATCTGATAAAATTTAGATAAATAAATAAATATTATATTTATTAATCTCCCACTATTTTATCAAAATCCAATATCCCTCACAATTGGATTTGGAATATCTTGTTTCTTGGAAATTCTAGTGGAAAGGATCTATATTACCCTTCTCATCACCCAAACTTTGGATGGTAAAGAAATTTTATGGGTTTTAGGTAGGCATTCCAAATCCCAACTGCATTAACTCACAGTTTCTTGATATATTGAGTGGACTCCCCAATCCTAAAATCCTTAAATTAGATTTCCCCAAATCTTTCCTCTCAGTTAGACCATGTAGTACTTTGGAAGTCAACCCTAGATGTGAAAAAATTTAATTCAACCTAAAAATTCAAGTTAAAATTCCATGATAATTGAAATCACCCCAAATTTGGTTGGTCAAGCACTTTGAACTATGGTTCGATTTTAACTGAAGTAGGGGAAGACTATATCGACTTAAGATTTATAATTTAGGGATTTTAACTTTTATGTGTAAATTTCCAAATATTATCTTTATTATATTCTTATTAATATTAAGTGGATTTACTTAAGTGATAAACCATGTATTAGATAATAATTACACATAAGACAATTTATTTTAGTTCTATCCTTCATTCTTGTTAATTAATTAATTCATGTGATCGTGACAAAACAACCATAATGAAATAACCATGAAACTTGAAAGAAATAAAATAATAAAGTGGTATGATCATGAACCTTTACTAATGGTTAGTTTATCCAGTGGATGATAAAATAACCATCAACCTAGGAGAAAAAAACCTTGAATGAATTAAGGTTCGTGTTGCAGCTTTCCACCTGTCTGCCTATATAACTCTCTTGGATTGGTTTCACCTTAACTCCAAACATGAACAACCTCCACTAGATTGGGAGATCCATCCATTACATATTCTTTTAATCACACATAGGTGAGGGGAAAGGGTTTACATAAAATAAACCATGGGTATTTAGTCCCTTACATAATAAGAGGAGAGATGAAACCTAGAAAAAAATTTAATTTAATAATAAATTAAAATAAACTAATCACATACAAATGTATAGTCTAATCTCAAATCATCCATATGCATGAAACAAATTAAATATTTATTAAAATTAGAATTTAATTCTTAATAGTTATTATTTAATATAAATCATGCTCAAATCAATTAATTATATTATTTAAATAATAAACTATTTTATCATAATTTCCATATTAATTTCCTTGATATTATTATCCATAATAATTTTAAAAAAATTAAATAAATTTATTTAAAATAAATTATGTACAATAAAAAATGTACCTTAGAGGCAACATAGTGAGTACCCGACCAAACTTCCCAACAAGTATTATACTAATATACCGTTTACCATAGAGACATTTTGAATAAACAACTTATCACATAATATCATGGAGTGTACTAACATCTTAATGATCACATGTTTTACATGGTTTATTTTTTTAACATAGCGTGTAATGCTTCAATACATAGAGTAATAACTGTAATACAACTTATACATGATATGAAGATATGAACATTACCCATAAATTAATTAGGAATTTATATATATAAAACCCATCACACGGTGTGTCCTATCAACTTAATAAACACACAAATGATCATTTTGATAAGGTTTACATAGTATAATAAATTAATTTTTAATTCTGTGTAATTTGGTATTAGTACACGGTGTGTACAAGCTAGCTACATGATGTGTAATTTTCTTACCGTATATATGTGGCACACACCTAAGGACTCCACGCGTAACTATGCCATGGAAAATATTAGAGTACATGGAGTGTACATGGGATACAAAACATGTGGTCTCTGATTTACATGGTCACCAGTCAGAAATTCCATGTAAGAATATACACGACCCATCTATGAATTTAAGGACTACACACCATGTATAGAAGTTACATAGTGTGAACTCTAGCTAATCGTGCACCAGGATAGCTCGGTCAACACATGGTGTAAAATTAAATTCATCACATGTAATAAATTTACATTCCTTGAATTAATTTATAATTAAATATTAGAGCATTAAATGATAGTACACAGTGTTTACCTTCGAGTTACATGGCGTGTACTCTTGTGTTATCCAGCTAGATTTCTCGGCACCTCCAGATTAGATCTTTGAATTTATTTCATTCCTAAAATTAATTGATTTGATTATATTTATGAGAAATGAAATGAGAGAAGAAGATATAAAAATTTATATTTAATAATGATTAAACTGAAATTGAAAACTAAATTTAAGATGCGTAAAAAATAAATAACCTTTAAATAATTATGAATAATTATGTGACCCGCTCTGATACCACTTGAAGATTCCAGGTCCATCGGAAGTGTGTAATGGGTTTTTACCAAATTTTATTTTTTCCATGATCTATGATGAATATGAGATTTAAATAATGATAAATTCCCTGATCAATGGAATTGAATCAAATAATATAGACAATATATTAAACACCAGAACCAAACCGCAGTATCGTCACATATTATTTATAATTCATTTGATTAAATATGTAATTAAATTATGAGAAATTATTTCTTCAATGATGGATCTAAAAAAGTATCAACATCGTATCCTCGTTGTGTTGTATAAATCAATATTAGAGTCCCTATAGTGGTGATCCACATGTGTTCCAAAAATCATGGAATATCGTTGTAGGTATCTCTGGGTGCTAGAACGACAGATCCTATCACTTGTGTCATTTGCCTTTGATTACCCTGAGAATCACTTCAAAAGGATTCTATTTGATCTATCTTGACTCAATAGTGGAAGGTTTAGGATGATCTCTCTCTATTCTTTGGAGTGTTCTTGTAGAAGGGAGCTCTATAGGGCTTTGAGAGGATTCCCTGGATTTTGTTGTGCATAAAAAAAGAAGTGAATTTTCTCTCTTGGAAAATAATTTTTTTATATACTACTATGGTTATAAATATATCATTACATAAGTTCACTTTAATATTTATTTAATCACCATTGAACCCCATGTATATAATAATAATAATATTATTTATTTATATGTGTTGAACTCATGAATTAAATTACATATTATTTTATCATATAATGTTAAATATATATTATTTCTCACAGGAACACTAAAAACCTTCCACCATTTATCCATAATATTTATCTAGCCTTGAATAATGAAAATTTATTTTATAAATAAATATCACTACATTATTCACCAATAAATAAATAAATATAATATTTAGTAAACAAAAAATAAATATCTATTAAATATTCTGCTCACATAATATTCTCTCGAATAACTGGTGATGAAATATATATGGTCAATCAAACATGACTAATTATTATATCATTTGATAGAATAATATTTATTCAACTTGTTAAATAATAAATAATAATATATTATTTAATGGAGATTCTAAATACACTTAGTGTGTGACTGTCTAGGCCTCTTTCTAAGTGGCATTAGGTGAAAGAGCCTAAAGTCCAAGGTTAACATCTAGAAACACACCAAGGAACCCAGATAGAAAGGAGTTAATTTCATAATGACCTAATACCTCATACGGATGCTTACTGTGTAATATAATCCATTTTCCATGATATCTCTGATCAAGAAGGTTTCATGATAGTACTATAAACCAATGTGCTCAAAATCTCTTTCTTTGACTTCCTAGAAATAAAACTTACCTATAGAACACCATGAGAATGGATTTATTTATACTGTATCATTTCCATAAAGGGCCAGAGATATCAAATTATTTTAAATAATATAATGGTAAAATCCTTTCTCAGATTATTCATTAATGCAACATTACTCGTGACACACCCAACATATCGTACCTCACCATAAACATATGTCATCACGGTTTTCATCAACACATAAATGTTCAAAACTTATAATAATAATTAATAATAATATTAAAGTCTAAGTATCAATACACACATTCTCATATAGTAACATCCAATGACACATATAAATATAGATTTCTTACTGGCAGGTCTTATTCTCATAATATCCTACACTGGATATTACCATGTGCGTAGACTATGAGAAGGTTCCTAAAAGTCCTATGAGTATCCAATCCTAATATCCTATATAATTTTCCCCTCAAATGATTTCATTTGGTTGTAAAACATATATTTAAGAATACTGTTGTGGCACTTTAGGTTCTCATCATAGAGAGGAACTGCTATGAAATTTCAGTGTGAAAACTACTCATAAGAAATTAGAACATACTATGTTATGCAGAAGAACAATCATGATATGATAAAGAGTTAATTAATATTCAAAAAAATTAATATAGGTTATCATAAATTACACATAATATGGTTTTAGAGCACCGAAACCAATAATTTATACTATTATCAAGTGGTCAGAGTGTGGGAAGACACTCATGAATGGAACGACACCAAGGGATAGGATTTCGTGGAATAAATCATGGCATGAGTAAGGTGATAAATTTTGAAGATAAGTTCTAAGGAAACTTTTGTCTTTTTTGGACTAACATTTTATATCACATGATCAACTTTTTTGTGTAATGGATGAATCATGGGAGCATGAATTAGATGATATTGGTATGCGTCAGTTATGTGTGGTACCATTTAAATTTTAAATCAGTGAGTTACCATGTGTGAACCGAATAACAATGTTTTAAAGAATTTTTATGGGCATGGTTGTCTAGGATTTATGTTAAAAGGAAAAATGTACCTCCATGGTAGAGGATACATTGATAATTAATTGAGTTCCATAAAATAGTTGACCCACGGCTGGAGCTAGATATGCATTGTTGGGAGACGTTGTTTCAGGATTTGGTTAAAGGTAAGTATATCCTATTTTATTTGATCATGGATCAAGGATATTTTTACATGTATTTCAATGGAATTTTAGTGTACTTCTAGTTAGATACAATAATTATCTATCTTGATATCATATTGAGTACATCGAGAGAGCATCATCTCTAAACTGAGCTTTTTTTTCCTTATTAAATGTTATTTTCAGGTTTTTTGATGGGACCTATTGATATTTCACTCGAGGAGTAGTGTAAGGTAATCCATATGGTGGGGATCACACCATCGACTGTTTGTGGGTGATGACCCTTGTTCTCAGTTGAATTCAACATTTTCCATGGGCTATTGAGCTCAGAGTTTCATTGTGAGGTAACAATAAGGGTATTCCTATGGTGGGGAGTATAGGATCGGTCACAGTTAAAAGTCTCATGTGTAGGAAGATATTATGGATTCTATGAGATTATTCATTAGACATTAAAGATATCATGTTTGTGTAGCTGTTATGGTTGAGAGCACATATGGTATTTTTACCACCAAATCTCCTCAGGGATGAGATGGTTTATGGTGGGGAGTATAACGAACCAAGATTGAAATACATGGATATTACATCATTTTAGATAAATATTCATCATATTACAAAAATAAAATCCTGAGGACCATAATAGTTTAGTGTCTTTGGAAACTTAGAACAAAATATTCTAACTGGGTGAAAGATCTTCAACATCTCCCTTAAAGATTTTCCCCTTTAGTACCCCTACTTAAAACCTTTCTTCATAACCCAAGGAAAGGAAACATAAGAAAGGGGTGAGATCATATGCTCATTAAGGGTAAAAATAATGGAGAAATATAATCATAACATAATAATAAGGGTATGATAATATGATAATAGCATAGAAAATCATACCTTGCTTATCAAAGAACATAAACATGTATCATGGTATAAATATTAGTAGTTCATTTAACATTAATATTAAGGGAATCAAGAGAATAATCCATGAAATAATAACATAATAATAAGACCTGGGATTGTCTAAGACACATAAAAATATAAAATTATTTCCATATTAGTTAATGAATCACTGAAAATTCCATATTAGTGGTTTGGGTTCACTCCCCAAACCAACTTGGTAGTTAAGGTTCACTCCTAAAGCCATATTAGTGGACAAATTCCTTTACTAAACTGGATTAACTCCCTATTCTAGCCCTGTATTACTGAACCAAGTTTACTTCCCATTCCATCCCTGTATTACTGAACTGAGTTCACTCCTTATTCTATCCCAATCATACTGAACCAGGTTCACTTCCTATTCCAGCCCTATCATACTGAACCGAGTTCACTCCTCTTTACAGCCTTGTAATACTAAACTGTGTACACTTCTCATTCCATCCCTTTCATACTCATAATATATAAATCTTTATCCAATGCATTGGAGTGAGATATAGGTCCCACCAATCACATAATAAAATCATACATCCATGTGCCATAAAACAATAAATCATTCATCATATAATGAACCCTAAAAACAGATGGGACTCATAAATTTCATATCATAACCCATGAAATGAAATGGGTATCATAAGAATTTTATCATATCATTACCTATAGAAAAGAGATATGTCTCATAATAATTTCATCAAAGCATATCCTATGAAAAGAATTGGGTTTCAAAAGCATATAACCCGTAGAAGAGAAATGGGTTTCATATACATCATTCCATCAAAACATAAACCATTCAAGAAATAGTATGAATGATATTATTGGATCATATCCCTAGTAAAGAAAAAACTATAAAAAATTATTTAATCTTATATGGAAAAGGATTTTTAAATATCACACGGATCATTTCATAAGGAAAATATCCTTTCTATGATAATCCTTCTTATAAAACCATTTGAAAAATCCTTTTTCTTATAAATAAATCCTTACAATTTCATTTAAAACATTTATTGAAGAAAATATTTTTCCACTTTGAAAAATGATTTTTAAAACATAAATAATTTTGATAAACTTATTCTTTAAAAATAGATTTGAAAATTTATAAAGGAAGCTTGGAAATATTTTGAAAAACTTTTTATTTGAAAACACCTTGAGAAGTTATAAAGAAATCTTGGAAACATTTTGAAAACCATTTTCTTTGAAAATAATTTAAAAAATTAAAAATAAGGTTTGGAATCATTTTGTTAACTCTTTTATAGAAAATAGATTTAAAAATATATAATGGAAACTTGAAATCATTGAAATCCTTTTCATTGAAAATAACCTTTTGAAAACTTATAAAAGACGATTTGAAAATATTTTAGAACACGTTTTAAATATAAAAAAATTTTAAAAAGAATTTTTCTTTGAAAAGAACTTTAAAGTAAAAAAATTTCAAGAATATTAGGAAAAACAATTCTTTAAAAATAATTTTTTAAACTTACAAAGGAAGTTTAAAGAAAATGACGATCATGATGGCAGGTAAGTTCGTACATGCCGAACATTCCTTTTTCTCCTTTAAAAGTTTAGAAATATTCCTTGATTGAAAAACAAAAAGAATATTCATTTTAAAAACATTTTTTTAAATGGTAAAACATGGGTATACTTTTTATTTAAACATCATATGTTAATAGATATTTTTTTTGAAAACATTTTTAGAAAACATGGTTTTGAAAGAACACATATTTCAGACCGAAAGGAGAAATAAAGTATGATTTTTATAAAAAAAATTTCTTAATTGTTTTAAGTACCGAAGATTGAAAAAATGGTAAAATTAATTTCATATGACACGAATAACCCGAGAATAGTAAATTTCATGATAATTATTAATATATGGATTAGAATATTTGATCAATGTAAGCATAATCGTAAACAATCTTGATAAACGATGAAATTGTAGCAATAAACTCTTACCACTTTTGTAACTTTAAATCATAATAACAATGAGATAAAAAACTTAAATGAAGCATATAATATCATTAAAAGAATAATATTCATGATATGACATGTCAAAGGGAAATTATATACACCACATTAAAGAGTATATGGGTATAGAAAAACATGTGTCTCAAAGAAGGAAAATTGAGACAAAACAACCTTACCAATTTGGTAACTTTTTAAATGTAAACCCCATAAAATAGAGATTATAAAATAGATATGTAAATGACCATAAATTTATTTATAAATATAATTGAATAAATTCATGGGTATTATATACACCACAAAAAATAAATGAGTGGTGAACATGGAATGTATCTCAAGGATATAAAAAGTGAGATGAGAAAACCCTTACCCGAAGTCTTGACTTTATTTATACACGTTCAAACCTCCTTTACAATAAGTATAAGTTTATTATAAATATAAAAATAACCATATTATCTTATATAATACCATATATTATTTTATTATGACATTACATTACCCTTTTATTAACAAATTCATGTTAATGTTATGTTTTAGGTAATATTTTATTTGTTTTTCATATATGTTTTGACTTGTTATTATTCATCCTCTTAATCAGATCATTATTAATTATTTAAATAATGTAAACAATTATGTAAATATAATGTATATTTAGTATATAAATATTTATAATAATCTATAAAATATATAAATATGAAATATAATACATCGTTCATATAGACGGTTGGTCGTACGTATGTATGAGCGTTGTTTCCATTTTATCTTTATATTTGAATGAATGAAAGTAAATGAAAGTAAATGTATATATATATTATAATTAAATTAGAATAATTATTTCATATATATCATATAATTTTTCTAAACCTATCTTTAATACATTTAATGTAAAGTGTGAATGAATCACGTTGCTTTAATGTGGAAATAGTCCACACATCCACAATCAAAGTTATCATATTTACAAAAAATATAAAGCATGACGGTATGTGTTATATATAAATTTTATAAGTATTAAGACAAAATAAATATATTATATATATAATATAAAAACTATTTCACTATCATAATTCATTACCATGAGAGGTGGTAAAGGAAAAATGAATAACACCATTTCGTGAGGTGGTAGTTTGCTGTATATGAATGATATGTTCGTTACCCATTTGATGGAAGTTTTTTTGAGTGTAGCTAGAAAAATTAGAATAAAAAAATATTTTTATATTTAGGATACTTATGTTATTATATAATCATCTAATAATAATATTTTAGGGGGTTTATAATGAAAATAAAACAAAACATTTTGTGGAAGGATGTAGCCTCTTCTTTGAGTAACTCCTTTTAGTTTGCACCAAAGGGCTTCCGTGGATGGATTTATTCCAAAAGGTAGGATTGTATTAAGAAATTATAGATGTTGGGAGGAGATTTAGCTAGGGTTTTTCTAATATAAATTGGCTTGGTAGTTATAAATAGAGGGGGTGGAGAGGAGGCCTTTTATAAGTGGGGAAAAGGACACGTTGGGTATTCTTGAAAAGAATTGTGTGTTCCCCTTGTTTTAATTGTACTATAAGTTTTAAAAATGGAAAATTGTAGATCCTTATAGGTTTAATGGTCTAAATATTTCTAGAAAATAATTTTTATACAATTTTAGGGTCAATTTACACCTTATATTCTAAGTTTAGTCATTAATTAAGCTCATTTTTACCTTAATCACTATAATTAATTTTAATTACATTCACTAATATTTTAAGTAAAAAATTAATTAGACCTCATTATAAATTATAAATTATTTTTATTCCAAATATGGAATTATTTTTTCCAAATTTTAGACATAGAAGTGTCCGAAATTAAATTAAAACTAATCCCATAGACATGATGAGATGATGAGTTTTTAAATTGAAAAGTCCAAAAGTTTGAAATGTTTTTATATCCAATTTCAATGTGAAATTGGTTAAAATTACCAAAATTGGATTAATTAATGTATAATTGGTCTAATTATACTTTAAAAAATAATTAAAAAATAATTTAACAAAATAAATAAATTAAACAAAAAATCATTTTTGAATTAAAATTTAGTGTTTTTCACTATTCCTAAAAAAATGAAACATCTCAGAAAAATACCAAAAATTCACCAAAAGTAAATTTTATATTAATATTAAAAAATAAAGTTTATTTTTTTAAATAGGAAATTATAAAAGACTCAACAAATATATTTAGAATAGGTTCACCGTTAAATGGTGGGAAATTACTTTTTAGAAAAATACATCTTTTTATTCATATAATTGGATTTATTATTATATTATGCCTATAAAATATATTGGATGAGTATAAAAATATTTTTTAAATTTGTAATATATTAATCTTATTGAAAGCATTAATCAAATGTTTTTTTAATTTAATTGAGATAAAATTTTGTTTGTACATAGAAAAATAGTTTTCTTAGAAACAAAATTTATTTATTCTCAAACATTTATTACTTTCATTTATAACTAATTGATAACAAAAAGATTCATTTTATATATATATTTGTAAACTATAGTTTCATATCTTCCATTCTAACAGCTTGGTGATAGTTATAATAATATTAATAGTATATTTTAGTTTGGTAAAAGTTTTCCTTGTATGTAACACAAGATATTGAAGGGACTCGGCATTGTGTGAAACACCAGCCAAACATAGTGTTTTGTGTACCAAAATATAATATATGTATTTTTTGGGAAATATAAACTTGGTGTTTCATATAACACAAGGAAAATTTAGTGCTTTTGTATAACAAATGCTATATTTAGTGTTGAAAAATATCAAAAAGATTAAATTAATTCAATAAAATTTCAAAAACTCTCAGGGTATTACATTATAACCCCCTTAAAATGAATTTCACCCTCAAAATTATTCTAGGGGGTATCAAAGGTTTAGTACTTTATTGTTTCATTCATATAAACCCACATAATAAAAATGAATATTAAATCTTCAATTAAAAAGGGATAGCTAGAAACATACCACTTACTTAAAGTAACACACAAATATGTTTCCAAATAAGAGAACATAGATTGGGAGTAAATATTGGACATGGAAGAAAAGAGTAAATAATTATAGAGAGTTATAAATATCATTTATCACTAATAAGTGAATGATTAATGGAAAGTTAAGGGCCTCAAAACCATAAATATATGATGATTTATAAGGCCATAGGTTCAATAGAAAAAAAGGTAATTGGATAAATCTTTTTCAATATAATTTTCCTAGAATTGAGGAATTATTTTACTATATAAGAACAAAATGAAATATAATTACTTTATTTTTTTCCTTTTCATATGCACAATATCACCCTTTGGTTGCGCCTTACTCAATTTCCACATAATCTCTTACTCTAAGAAATGAAGGTTAATTTGTAATTCTTAAAGTACTAATATTCCATGAGGTAGATTGATAAGTAATTACTTATATCATTAGTTAGTATCACATAAGAATGATTTTTATAGGTTATTAAACATGGATAAATCCTTATATGGTGAGATAAAACTTTAATATCACAAACTTCATCAAAAGTTTAAATTAAACATTCCATAAATGGTTAACCTTATAAATCTTCCGAAAGATAAAAATATATAACATTAGAAAGGATTTAACTAATCTAAATAATCTTGATCCACCATATATCATAAAGTATCTCTTGGTTTTCACACATCAAAATGTTGAATACCCTCATCATATATTCTCTTGAAACATGGTAATAACCTGAATTACCATAGATCATTTTGAAAAAAATGAACACTTCATTATTCCAAATATTAATGAATATATTTCTTTAATACAAGCAGTTTTAAAATTAATCCATGATAAAATAAACTAATTTTCAACAAAATAATAATAATTTACATGGTAAAAAATACTATCCAACTTGCTCTATCCATATCAATCATCTCTTTATCCAAGAAAAACACAATTTTCTCAATATCAGGAACAAATTAAGGGTTATCTTACATTAATAAAAATATCACCTTTCTATTAAATCACTTTTCAAAGTCTTTATCACAATTAAACATATCCTGTTCAATACATAATGAAAACTTATACTAAAAAAACATATATATTTCATGATTCAAATAACACAATCCTTGAATTCTAAACATATACTCATCAATCAACCAACTTTATTCTTAAACCATTACTTAGGCTTCATAATATTATTATTTAATACCCCCTTCCTAGAATATGAAATAAGAATCAAGTATTAAGGTTCCTCAACCTCAATATAATTATGCTTCTTACATTTAATATAAACAAAACTGTTAGAACATACCATACCTTTCATATGTCATTTTCAGTCTCTTTATCTTTATTAGTATAACCAATACTCATACCACATTCTTGATTATATTCATGAGATTTCCAATTAAGACATGTATTTGTATAATTCCTATACTTCCCACATATGAAACATTCAATATTAACCAAGTTCCTTATAATTACCACTATTGAGTAAGACCAAAAAGCAAAGTGTAAGAAACACTTATATTGCACATGAGGCTCAGAATAGTTGGTGAGGACTCTTAAGTGCATCCAGGAAACCCAGGATCAAATCCAAGAGGAGGCACAATTTCCAGGGGTACTGTAGCAGCACTGTAGTAGGTACTGTGCGGGACTGTGCAGTTCTGTAGCAGGTACTGTAGAGGGAACTATAACAGGCACTGTTTGGCACTGTAGCAGCCAAGAATTTGCTGCTGTTTGGGCCTTCAGGCCACTAATTTGGTCCCCGAGTCCTTTAAGGCCTTCGGGCCACCCAAGCCCTTGGTCCAGTAAGGCCTTCAGGCCACCTCAAGGCCTTCGGGCCACCTTTAGTGTAGATGAAAACCAGACAACCTACAAGGAACAAGCTCTATAGGAGGATGAGCAAGGAGCTTTTACCACAACAGAAGCTACACAGATTGAAAAAATGTGAGGGTATGACCCCTTCCATCGGGACAAGCCTATACATGCATGAGATAGCCTAGCCGAATAGCCATGCGAAGGTGGAGAGCTGATTTCACGATAAATATGCTAGGAGGAGCAGTTCCAAGTAGTTAGTCTGGATTGTATGTAATGTTTGTAGCCTACGGGAAATGAATTCCTCTAAGTCCTACAGGGCCATGTAATAATTATGACTACGGGCATTGTAAGGGTTCCACCTCACCCCTTGAAATGTGGATTATCACAAATCAATAAAAAATGAAGGCCTTCAAGACATTGGATGAGAAACACTTATCATAGCATAAAACCACATAATCATGAAAAATTAATTATTGGATGCCTAAATCATGACACTGAATTTTAAATCAATGAAACCTTAGGATTATCCTTAGAGAAATCCCTAGAAATATCCTTATAAATATCCATAGGGATCTCACTAATGTATTATCATCCTAATTTACAAAGGTTGATTAACCTTTCCATTGATACCAACTATAGTGAACCTGGATTAACATATATGAATATTACATCATTTTAGATTAATATTCACAAAATTAAAAAAAATACATGCCTAATGACCATAATAGTTTAGTGACTTTGGAAACTTGGAAAAAAATCTTCAAATTGAGTGAAAGATCTTCAACATCTCCCTTAAAGATATCCCCCTTTAGAAATCCTACTTAAAAACTTTCTTCATAACACGGGGAAAGGAAACATAAGAAATTATTGATCTCTGATGCTCATTAAAGTTACAAATAAAGGATATACATAATCATAACATAAGTATAAGGGTATGAGTACATGAGAATAACATGGAAAATCATATCCTACATATCAAAGAACATAAACCTGAATCATGGAATAAATACTGACTGTTCATAGGACATGAATCATATGGGAATCAAAAGTATAATACATGAATGGATTACATAAGTATAATACATGGGATTGTGTAAGACACATAGACATATAAAATTATTTCTATAGTAGTCAAAAAATCTCCGCCAAGGCCATATTAGTGGTATGGGTTCACTCTCCAAGCCATATTGGTAGTCAAGGTTCAATCCCAAGACCATATTAGTGGAAAAAGTTCTTTACTGAAACATGTTCACTCCCTATTCTAGACCTGTATTACTGAACATGGTTCAATTACTGTTCTAGACCTATATTTCTGAACAATGTTCACCCCTCATTCTAGACCTTCCATACTGAATCGGGTTCACTTCCTGTTCCGACCATGTCATACTGAACCGAGTTCACTGCTCGTTCCAGCCCTGCCATACAAAATCGAGTTCACTTCTTACTCTATACCTACTATACTAGTAATATATAAATATTTACCCAATTCATTAGAGCGAGATATAGGTCTCAAAAATCACATAATAAAATCATACATCCATGTTCCATAAAATAATAAAACATTCATCATGTCATGACTAATAAAAATAGATTGTTTTTATAAATATCATATCATAACCCCTGAAATGAAATAGGTATCATAAAAATTTCATCATATCATTACCTATGGAAAAGAGATATATCTCATAATCATTTCATCAAAGCATAAAATGTGAAAAGAATAGGTTTTCAAAGGAATATAACTTGTATAAGAGAAACATGTGTTATAAACATCATTTCATCAAAACATAAACTATTAAAGAAAGACAATGAATGGTATTCTTGGATCATATCCCCAATAAATCATAAACTATAACAATTATGCCATATTAGATGGAGAAATGTTTTGAAATATCACATGGAACATTTATTAAGAAAAATATACTTTCCTTAAAAATAATTTTCATAAAACCTTTTAAAAAATCATTTTCTTATAAAGAAATCCTTACAATTTCATTTAAAACATTTCTTTATAAAAATATATTTTCCTCTTTGTTTTTTTAAAACATAAAGCATTTTGAAAATATTTTTATTTTATAATAGATTTGAAAATAGATCAAGGAAGATTGAAAATATTCTAAAAACCTTTTTCTTTGAAAACACCTTAATAAGTCATAAAGAAAGCTTAAAAAAATTTTGAAAACCATTTTCTTTAAAAATACTTTGAAAATTTAAAAATAAAGCATGAAATAATTTTATAAACCATTTTATAGAGAATTTATTTGAAAACATATAATGGAAACTTGAAATAATTTAAATCTTTTTCCTTGAAAATAATCTTTTGAAAAATTATAAAGGTCATGATTTTGGGTAAGTTCGTACATTTCAAACATTTCCTTTTCACATTAAAAAGTTTAAAAAAGTGACTTGATTGAAAAAAGACAAGAAATTACTTTTAATTTTTTTTAAAAAAGGTAAAACATGGTAAATATTTAAATTAAAAATCATTAGATAATGGTAAAATATTTTTTAAAACATTTTTAGAAAACACGATTTTAAAAGAACACATATTTCTGACCGATAGGATAAATAAATTAGGATTTTCATAAAAACATTTTATTAATTTTATTAAGTATCAAAGAGTGGAAAAAATGGTACCATTACTTGGATATCACATGAATAAATAGTGGAGAAGAAAATTCATGAGATTTAATAAGAGATTTATTATAATATTTCATCAATGGAAGTGTAATCATAAACAATCCCAATAAATGATGACATTGTAACAATAAACTCTTACCACTTTGGTAATATTAAATCATAAAACCCATGAGAGAATAACCATAAATAAAGATTATAAAATAATTAAAACAATAATATTTATGAAAGGATATTTCAAAGGGACAACATATATACTTCGTAAAAGATTAAAGGTCTATAGAAAAACATGTGTCTCAAAGAAGAAAAATTGAGGCAAAACTACCTTACTGATTTGGTAAATTTTGAAATGTATGCCCCATTAAAAAGAGATCATAAAATGGATGTATAAATACCCATAAATTTAATTATAAGTATCATTGAATATATTCATGGTTAATATATACACCACACAAAATAAATGAGTGGTGAACATGGAATGTATCTCACATATATAAAAAGTGATATGAGAAAACCCTTACCTTAGGTATTGAATTTCTTTGTACATGTTCAAAACTCCTGTATAATATGTATAAGTTTATCATAAATATACCAAAAAACCATATTCTCATATATAATACCATATATGATTTTATTATGACTTTATATTACCCTTTAATTAACAACTTCATGTTAATGTTATGTTTCAGGTAATATCTACTTGGGTTTTCATATATGTTTGGACTTGTTATTCCCGATCCTCTTACTTAGATCATTATTTACTTATTTTAATAATTTGAAACATGATTTAAATATCATATATATATATTATATAAATATTTATAATATTCTATAAAATATAGAAAAATGAAATAGAATACACCGTTTATGGAGACAGTAGGCCGTACGTATGTATGAACATTGTTTCTGTTTTATCATGGTATTTGAAAGAGTGAAAGTAAATGAAATATATGTATATATATTATTATTCCAGTATAATTATTATTTAATATATATCATATAATTTTTCTAAACCCATCCTTAATACATTCAATGTAAAGTGTTAATTTATCATATTACTTTGAGGAGGCGGTAGTCCACACATCCACAAATGAAGTTACCATATTTACACAAAATTGAAAGCTTAAAAGTATTTGTTATATAAATATTAAATAAGTATGAAAAAAACATAAATAATATATATATATATATATCATATAAAAATATATTTTCTATCATAATTCCCAACCATGAGAGGTGGTAAAGGAAAAACGAACGACATCGTTTCATGATGCGGCGGTTCACCGTACATGAATGATATGTTCATTACCAATTTGATGGAAGCGTGTGTGAGTGTAGGTATAAAAATTAGAAAAAAAATAATTATATTTATAATAATGAGGTTATTATATAAGCATGTAATAATAATATTTCAAGGGGTGGAGAATAAAAATAAAATAAAAGAGCTTACGGATGGATGTTACCACTTCTTTTGGTAACTCCTTTTGGTTTTCACAAAAGGGATTCCTTGGTCGGATTTATACACAAAGGAAGGTTTATATGATTAAGGGAGGGATTTTTTGAGGAGATTTTTATAGGGTTTTTCCAAGCCAAAAGGTTTTGATAGGTGTAAAGAGGGGGGAAGATATGATGCCTTTTATAAGTGGGGAAAATGACACATTGGGTATTCTTGAAAAGAATTGTGTGTTCCACACATTTTCATTGTACCCTAATGGTTATAAATGGACCATAATAGATCATTATAGATTTAATGGTCTAACTATTTCTATAAAATTTTTTTTAGACAAGTTTAAGGTAATTTTTACACCTTATTCTCTAAGTTTAGTCATTAATTAAGCTTGTATTTACCTTAATCACTGCAATTAATTTAAATTACCTTCAGTAATATTTTTTGTAAAAAATTAAGTCGACCTTATTATAAATTATAAATTATTCTGATTCAAAATATGGAATTCATTTTTCCAAATTCTAAGCTCATAAGTGTCATAAATTAAATCAAAACTAATCCTGTAGACAAGATGAGATGATGAGTTTTTAAAGTGAAAATGTCCAAAAGATTGAAATGATTTTATATCCAATTTCAATGTAAAATTGATTCCAATGACATAAATTGGATTAATTGATGTATAATTGGTATAATTATACTTTAAAACCAAATTAAAATATAATTTAACTCTATAAATAAATTGTAATAAAAAGCCGTATTGAATTAAAATTCATTATTTTTCACTATTCATCTAAAAATGAAACTTAGAAAAATACCAAAAATTAACCCAAAGTAAATTTTTATATTAAAATTTAAAAAATAATATTTAATTTTTTAAATAAAAAATATAAAAGTGTCAAAAATTATATTTAAAATAGATTCACTATTAAAAGGTCATAAAATTACCTTTTAGAAAAATACCTCTTTTTATTCATATAATTGGATTTATTCTTATCTTATGCCTATAAAATATATTGGATGATTATAAAAATTTTGATTTAATACATAATATATATATATCATTGAAAAAATTTATCAAAAGGAGTTTGTTTAAATTTATTCAGATAAAATGGTGTTTGTACGTAGAAAAATAGATTTCTTTAAAAAGAAATTTATTTGTTCTCAAATAGTTCTTAATTTAATTTATAACTAATTAATAACCAACAAATTAATTTTCTATACATGTGTAAACCATAGTTTTATAATTCATCCAATCTCATTCATATCTTCCATTCTAATAGCTAGGTGATAATTATAATATTATTTTAACAATAATACTAATAGTATATTTTACTTCAGTAAAAAATGTAATGAATGTAACAAAAGCTATTGAAATGACTTGGTATTGTGTGTAATATAAGACAAACATAGTGTTGTGTGTACCATAATATAATATAAGTGTTGTGTTTAGTGTAATATTAAGTTGGTTCTGCATATAATGCAATGCAAAAATTGTTTTTTTATAAAATCTATATTTAGTGTTGAAAAATATCAAAAAGATAAAATTAATTTAAATAATTTTTCATAAAATCTTGGGGTGTTATAGGGAGATTATAAGGACTTGTGTTTTTAAAGATTATAATTTTGAGTTGAAATTTAAATTTTTGCTTTCAGACACTTGTAAGGGGAAATATGGTTATTTTTCCCCTATCAGATGTTATCAGATAATTTTTTAACCACTCCATTAGTCACAGAATATGTTTTTTACCTTTGGAAATTATTTTTCTATAATTCCAAACCGTTCTAATATTTTTGGAATAATTAACAATTAATATTTAATTAATTAAATATTAATTTGTTCGCATGCGTTCATTCAACCATATCTTTTGAACAGAGTGTTAGATTGAGTTTTTGAATATGAAGATAATTGTAGAACGGGGAGTTTTACTTACATAGGCCATAAAATTTGGTCAGGCATTGAGGTTGAGCCTTGGCCACTTTTTTCTATTCTTTTTCTTCCTTTTCATTTTAATTATTCTTTTCTTATTTCTCCCCTAGCTTCTCACACACACCCCTTCACAGGTTTCCTTATTTGGAACTGAGAGAAGAGAGGAAGAGGGAGATATTAAAAGAGGGAAAGGGGAAGGGAGGTACTACTATGAATCTTGTGGGGAGATGGATAATCATATAACAATCATGGATCTCGAAAATGGGTGAAACTTTGGCAGATTCCACCTAAATGTAGGAAATTTTTATATTTTTTGTAAATCCCCATACATTTACCATTTTCAAGTATTTATTTCTTATTATTACTTCTTAGGACCCATTTTGGGTTGATCTATTGCTTTTTAGGTGAAAACAGGAGTTTTAGGCATTTTGAGGGTTTCCTATATGAAAATCTCAATCACACGACATGTAGTTCCAAAACACATGCTATTTATTCTTCCCAGGGAATGTGATATTTTTATAAGTAATCACCGTGTATGGTGTATATACTCTATGTACTAGGTCCAAACTGTATAACCAATTACCCAACCAGATAAATTGTGTAAGGGGCACATGGCTATATAGAGTACATGATCAGATATTGTGCGGATTGCACACTGTGTAGAAGTACACGACCAAACGAAGTATATGGCTAGACCTTAGGAGGTACACAGTTAGGTACCCCTTATAGAGTACACACTGTGTACATTATCGACACATTTTTTTACTTAGTTTTTTACATTCCATGTCTAGCTAGAGTGCACACCCTAGTGGGGATTTGGGGGCACATACTGTGTACTGGGTATATACAATGTGTATTTACACCTTGCTACACTTTTTAGGATTTTTCATATCATTACGCCCAATAGATGTAATTGGAAACATTTTTAGTCCATGTTTAGCATATTTCTATGTTGATCGTGATATTAAAACCCTTGATGTGGTTTGAGTACTCCTAGTTGGTGTTTCAGGTGTTTTCTTAAGTGGAGAGGTTCTTCCTTCAGTAATTGAATCTAGTTGACTCATGATAGTGAGACCATTGATATGAGATGGTCCATGATCCATATACCATGATAATAATTTTTTAGATTTCCCCTTGAGGGTTTCTCCCTTGCAATTTGTTCCCTTATGGCTGAGGAGGCCATGAGGTTATTTGTTTCTGAGGATCCCCTATAGGATGCCTCTTCTTATGTTTCATCCTAGAGCCTCTATCTTTTTACTATTACCAAGGGCCCCATGTGGGATCCCATTGCTTTTATTCTGACCTAGGTAATCTATTTTAGGATCCCTTTACCCATATACCATTCTAAGGACCCCATGTATGATGCCTCTTCTTCTTACATTATTATTGAGAGTCCCATATAAGACACCTATTCCTATGTACTGTTCTGAGGATACCATGTTGGATGACTCTATTTACTTACTGTTAAAGGATCCCATGCAGGATTCCTCATTTTACATTCACTACTGAGGATCCAAAGTAGGACGCCTCTCTGGTGTTATGATTTAAAAAACCCTGTGGGTACCCTAGTGATTGATCAAACCTGATCTAGTACAATGGGTTTGGGTAGAGATAGTAGTGGGTGTCACCATAGAACCCATGTTGAACTTATAAGCCTATGAAGCTGTGAAAGTAGTGGTGGGTTTAAGAAATCGGCCACCCTTACTCCTTTATTTATTCATTCACATGGTTACTGATGATGTAGCTATGACATGCATAGGTTCTTCCTAGTTTGTAGACACTGTTCTTGGTGTGGTGTGTTTTCCTTATTAGGATGACTAGATATATTTCTTGGGATCCATATTCTAAGCCCTTCTTTATATATTGGTATGCCCATATGTATTCCCTAGGGTCTGACTTCTTAGCCTGTGTTTATAATATTTGGTCATGATGTTCTTTTGTTTTGAAATACTTTTAAATATTTGGAAGTAAGTGTTTTATTCTAAATAAGTAGAATCATATAAAATTTGAATTCAGTGGAGATGAGGGGATCTTCCTTGGATACTCAAGAAAAGTTAACGCATAAAAATTATTCAACAAGATTCAAGGAAATTTGGTTGAAAGCAATGATATCACTATAATAGAAAACGAACATAATATTCAAAAACATAGTGACCAATTTTTTGATGATAGTGAAGAGGATAAAAGTAATTAATGGGAAGTAAAAAATGAAAAATAATGGTTTATAAGAATATAATTATGATGATAAGGGGGAATTCATATCTATGTCTACAAAAAAAGTTGAAGAGTTAATCTGAAATTGACAAACAGAACATCATCAGTGATCAGGAAGTTACAATTCAAACATAGAGAATGAAGTCTCAATATAAAAAATACTTTATATCACAAGTAGAACCTATTTTTTTTGTAGAAGAATATGGAGATGAGAAATGGGTTTGGGGTAAGAATTAAGAGCATGACTGAATAGATAAGAATCAGTCATGGGATATTATTTTGATACTGACAGATAAGAATTTCATTGGGACTAAGTGGGTCTGCTGAAAGAAAATGAATGGATATGGAATGGTAATTAAAAATAAAGCATGAATAGTGTGAAATGGATACTCTCATATTGAATGAATCATTATTGATGATACATTTCACCTATTTCAAGGATGGATATTATTCACTTATTCTTAGCTATAGGAGTGCAACAAAAGTTAAATTTTTTTCAGATGGATGTCATGTTGGAATTTATAAATGGGGTTCTAGGAGAAGTTGTGTATATCAAGAAGAAAACTGATTTTCTGGTTCATGAATACTAGAATATAGTTTATCTATTAATTAAATAACTATATGGGTTGAAGAAAGCACTGATATCCTGGTATTCACTACTTGATTAGTTTTTGAAGAAGCCTGGTTTTCATCATGGTGGAGTTGACTATAATATATATGTCAAAAAATGAGAGTGTTTGAAGGATAATAGTTCTGGTGTATTTTGATGACCTAATATTTGGTGGACCGGATGAAGAACAATACAAAAATTTCATAGAATTCATGAAAATTGAGTTTGAAATTTTAATGATTGGAGAACTAATGTTTTTCCCTAGTTCACAGGTGATGAATGAAAGGAATGGAACATTAGTTTCTTGATCCAAATATGCCAAGGAGGTTCTATGAATATTTGGAATGAATAATTCCATGGATATAATGACTCCAGTGGTAACCTTGATGAAACTATCATGAGATGATGAATTCAAATTTTTTAATGTTAAAGAATACATGAAGATCACTGGTAGTCTATTGTAATTAACAGGGAAATGAATTGATATTTTTTTAACAAATTCCAACCGGCACGATATCAAATAAATCCCAAATAAATACACTTACTTACAATGAAAATAATAATTTGGTATATCATGGGCATGGTTGATTTTGGTTTTTTTGTAAAATAAAAAATATCAAAATGATTTATTGGGTTATAGAGATTCAGATTGAGATGGTTCACTAGGTGATAGAAAATCAATGTAAAGTGGTGAATTATATCTTGGTGGGTTTTGTATTTATTGTCTTAGAAAGAAACAGTATTTCATTTCATTTATAACTTTAGAAGTAGAATTTAATGTGGCAACTCAAGACTACACATATTTATTATGGATGAAGTAGCAACTTTATGATATGGTAGTTGAAGTGAAGTTTCCAATCAGAATCCATTGTGAAAATTATATCTCTATAAATCATATAAAAAAACTATTCCATCACTCAAAATAAAATAACATTAAAATAAATTATCATTTTATCAAATAGAGGGTGAAGCATGAGATTTTGTGTAACTACCCAACCCTAGTTACCCAAAGTCAGTGCATTATTACATAACATTAGCATGATCACAATAGATTAAGTCTTGAAAGACCAATTAGTTTAGTATACTTGGAAGTACTAGATACAAACATAATTTTTTCATTAAATAAAAAAACAACATTGTGTCCCCTTTGAACACACTCATATCCTTTAGCATATCCTGGAAGGTTAATCATAATATACTTATTTGCATCCTAGGAAAAATAAAACATAGAAATGGGTGAGGTCAGATGCTCAGTAAGGATAACAATATTGTTGAAACTATCATAAATAAGCATAAACATTTAAGGCAATGTATAAGACTAAAACTCAATCCTTTTAAACATAAAATTCAGTATAACATGGAAAAGATAAATCAAATAATGCCATTTACTTATTTACGTGGATATTCTACTAGTTGAATAATCACATGCAATATCAATAGAAAATTTCAAAATTATGGAATACATAATGTTGGACATCATAACCACATAGTCAAGGCCTCGTTCTAAGACTATAAATAAGATTTTGTCAAGGCCATGTGCCAAGACACTAGTTTGTCTCATGAGACGAACTGATGAATTGAGGAGTTATAGTAGGCTCCACCTATAACTTACTAAGTCCAATTCATTTCTCATATGAAATGGGTGAAACATAATTTAAACATTTGTATTAAAGCTATCATACGAAATGTCAATACTTTAACCACAACCCATGAATGACATAAAAATAGCACATCCACAGTCAAACATTACTCATTCAATACAATATGGAAGATTGTATTATAATAAATCAACCTCAATAAAGAATAAAATATACTGAAGGATATTGAAATAGATGAAAATAGTCAGTAAAACTATTTGAGAGAAATATTTCCTTTTTCTTGAAAACATTTAAAAGTCTCACTATTTATCAAGAAGCTGTTTAAAAGAGATTTTTGAATCAAAGTGTCCCATACGACTTTGAAACTTTTAAAATGAATTTTAATTTTAAAACATTCATGTCCATATAAATGAATCCTTAAAAACATTTTTAAAACATGGACATTAATTAGAAAGATTTAGAAGAATAAATCTTTAAAAAATTTCAAATGATATTTTAGTTAAAGAGTTCCTCACCAAAATGAGAGATGCTTGAATATAATTAATTGAGGAATAAAATTAATCAAAACTTTATAATATCATGAGAATAAAGGAATTCATGATATAATATGTCAAAGGATAGTATATACACCATATAAAAGAGAATTGGTGCATAACGACAAAGAGGTCTCAATGGAATGTAAATTGAGACGAAATTCCTTATAAAGACTGTATCTTTAGATTAAGGATAAATCAATGAAATAATTATGTGTGAAAAATACAAATACACTCAGTGTAATTGGATATTTAGTGTAAATCAATCCTAGTACATTTACACATATCCTAGTAAAAACAATTCCAATGACTTGGATGTTTAACTCAATGAATGGAAATTAAGTTAAGATTACCCTTAACACGTTTATATCAATAGAATGAGAATTTATCAATGGAGTGATTATGTGTATCAAAAGTATAGACACAAAAAGGGGAGTGTAAATTACTATATAAATAATAAATAGTGATTCCACACATAATCTTGGAGTAAAATAATCAATGAAGTATGCGTAAAGCACAATGAGTGGAAATTGAAATTTGAAATTCCCTTACTGATTTGGTAACTTACGAAACATACAACCCATAAAATAAGGATCATACAATAAAGATATAAATACCCATAAATTAAAGTATATTACACCAAAAATACAATCATGGTCAGTATATACACCACTCAAAAGTAAATAGCGGAAAATATTTCATGAATCTCACAAGAATAAAAAGTGAGATGAAAACCCCCTTACCTTGTACTTTTTCTTAGTAGAGGGTAGTTTAACCTCCTGTATAATGGTGAAATCATTTTTATTAAATTATACAAGAATCACATACATAAATATGATATCATATATGATCTTCTAATATTGATTTGTTAATAATATTTTAGTAGTATCATGGTTTCGAGTGTTAACTGATTCCTTTTCCTTTATATATTTTGTTATGTATGTCATATTTGTTATGGATAGAATGTATTTTATTCACATAAATAATTATATTAAATTCTTAAAAATTATTTTTAATCATAAAATGAAAATTATTCTTGAATCGTTACAATGGAGAATGGATCTCATCGCGTTCGTGGAGACGACATTCCGTACGTACACACAAGCCACAATATCATTCAATTGAAGGTGAAATCGTATATTATTAGATGTTATATCATATATAAAGAATAATTAACATGTTATATTTATTATTTATATAAATTATACATCATTATTATACCCATCCAAATAATAAAGTGTTGAATAACAACTACACCATGACGTGGAGACGGTAAGCCGTGCATACACACATATGGTGAATTTGTCATTAATTGGATGGATAGAATAATGAATATGGTTATACCATATTTATAATAACATCACAATATGTATAAGGTACTAGAGTTATTATTTTTTTATAGAAACAACAAAGAAAGAGGAAGTGGAAGAAGAATATAACTTTGAAAGAGTTGAGGAAATTATTACCTCTTCTTCGGGTGCTTCCTTTTGATTTGATCAAAAGGGCCCCATAGTTTGGATTTATGATCAAGGGAAGGAATATAGTAATAAGTGACAGTATTTGGGAGGATATTTGGTCAGGGTTTGTCTAAGACAAATGGATTTGGATGTGTGAAATTAAGATAAGGGGAAATACCCTATTATAAGAGAGGTGATGGTCACTTTAGGAAAAGCTTCAAATATTATTTTATTATATAATCATTTTCCATTTATAATGGCTAAAAATGAATTTATTTAGTGGATAAGGTGGGTATGGGTCGAAATAACTTCAACAAATAGGTTTTAGGCAAGTTTAGGTTACCATATAACCTTATCTTTTAAATTTAACTCTTAGTTAATTAGTTTTACTTTTACCATGTCTTCTTGTATTTTTATATTATATGGTTAATAAATTTACTATAAACTACCAATAGAACCCCAATTGGTTAATTAATAACATATATATCATTATATAAGTCCTTTTTTTGAACCTTATATTTTTTGGACAATTTTATAATTTAATAAAATAGTATTTGTTTTAAAAACTCAATTATGTCAATTTTGACACTATTTAGTATTTGGTTTTTGTTAAATTCATATCAACTTGATTACTTAATTTTTTTTTATTAAATCAACCCTAAAATGTCATATTAATCTATAAAATTAGTGAAATTAATAAAAAGTCTCAAATTACATTTATTTGGATATTTATAATATCAATTATTTTAATCTTTCATTAATAAGGTAATTACTGCATCATCATTATGTCATAAATAAATTTAATTATTTAATGTCTAAAAATTATAAATAAAATACTATTAGGTAAGAAATATTTTTATATTTCTAATGAATATTTATAGTCAAATTTATCTTATTTATAACCCTATATTAAAAATTATTTTGTTATGAAAATTTGAATTTTACACTTTTAACTCTTCTTTAAATAAAATAATAATAAATTTCCTAATCTAATCCTAGTGGATCAAAGAGGATCATATTTTATTCCTAGAGTTTATTTTTTTTGGAATACAGTTATCCAATAGAATTAGGACATGTGTTAGGGTAATAATAATATCATTTTTACCTTTAATTACCCTATTTACTTTTAACCGTGGTAAATAAAAGTCAAAAGTTACTATTCACCAATAATTATTTTCATCTTATTGAACCACATTTTACTTACTAATTTCAACCGCATATCTATGATTTTTGAAATTCAATACACAAAAGTGGTAAAATTATGTTTTATGCAAATTTGCAAATGTGCCTAGAAGGTGAGTAAAAGACGGTAAAAAGTTCAATAAAATTTTATAAATATAATCTTATTAAAAAATGATTCCAATGAATTAAATTGAATTTATATAGGTATTATGTATATTTTTTTGACATAAATTAAATTTAAATAAAATAAATATTTTTTAAAATAAAAATTCGGTTTGAAACAATAACGTAGTGTTTTTCACTATTCATTAAAACTGAAAGTTTTCAGAAAAATACCCAAAATTCACTCTAAGATAATTTTGATATTTCAAATTCAAAAATTATGTCTATTTAAAAAAATTAAAAACATAGAAGTTATATTAATTTTTTTAAAAAATATTCGCGTTGTCAAAACCAGAAAGCATTTTTTGAGAAGTAAAAACTATCAAAAGACTGATATTTGTTCATGTCCAATTTAAAAGTGAAATTACTTCCAATGACCAAAATTGTATTAAATGATAAAAATATAATATAATTATACTTCAAAACCATTAAAATTTATAATTTAACACTATAAATTATTTTGATTAAAAAAGTTATTTTCAATTAAAATTTTGTATCTTTCACTATTCGTCAAAATATGAAAGTTATCAGAAAAACACAAAAAATTTATCAAAACAGAATTTTTAAGTCCCAAATTAAATGAAGAATTTATTTTCATAAAATTTAATATATAAAAATGTAAAATATTGGATTATAATGGGTTCACCATTAAAAGGCGGAAAAACTACATTTTTTGAAAAATACTTCCTTTCTCTGAAAAATTGAATTTATTCTTATATTATGTATAAGAAACACAAAAGATGAATGTTAAAATTTTATGGTATATATATAAAATTCAAAATTTGGTTATTACTATTCATAACCTCTTTTTAAACGGCTAGTTTTATAGGTCGTGGTGCGCTTGAACTCGGTGTTGCGTACATCACACACTATTGTATTATTCAAAGAGAAGCGTACCGTAGAAGCTTGGGGTGTTACATTCTTACCTCATTTAATAAATTTCATCCTCACAATTTTGAAATTATTTTTCGGAAATTAAAGGTAAAAAAACATAAAATACCTTTGTAGAAAACCCATACCAAAAATAGGGTTAATAATTTTTATTCTTAATAAGACGGAAAGGGAAATTAAAAAGTCACCAACAAATTAGGATTTCGAATAGAAGAAATTTTTTGGAAATTATAATTAGAGGAAACGGTAAATATTTATAAGGAGTGATTGAGGTCATCAATCAGAGACAAGTGAATGGAAAATTGAGGGCCTCAAATCCATAAATCTTATGACAACCCTGCTTTTTATTACAACTTAAGAATGCTTTATTACATATAACTTCACTTGATACAACAAAGAAGATCAATAGGTTTAGTGTCTTTGGGGATTAGGATCATTACATAAAAACTTTAAACTTGAAATACAACATCTTTATTGAAAACTTCCTTTACATGACCACTACATTCCTTCGTACTTAGCATTGCATGGGATAACCTGAGGACAAGCATAAGAAAAGGGTGAGCTATAAAGCCCAGTAAGGGAGTACACAATGAATAAAATGAGGAGTACAATACATGTTAGACAATAGGAACATCAATAGAGCATTAGAGTAACATGAACATAAAGGCATGATAAATCATGATAACCATAACATGGGAATGTGGCAACAACACTTAACATTGAATTAGCATGAGCCAAGGCTCATTGCACATGGAGCATGAGTAAACCCTCATTGAACTTGAAGCACGAGTAAACCCTAGTTGCACTTGAATTAGCATGAGTCAACACTCATTGCACATGACGTATCATGATACTATACTTTACCCAATGCATTGGAGCGCTATAAAGGGCGCACCCTTCTTAAACATTTCATTTCATGCATAAGTGTGCCACATGGATCATAAAACATGGATTCATAAAACATGATAATTTATTCCATGATAAAGGAATGTGGAATTCATACATGAAACTTTATAATCAATAAGTAAATGTGCATAAAGGTGAATACCCTTGATGGAGAAATGGGCATGGTATTCACTACACAATGATATTGGCTTAGAAAATCGGTGTGATTTCGGCAGCATAACGGCGTGACATAAGAATTCATAAAAATGGTTGATGAGAGAGAAAGGGTTTCATCATCATATTTACATGTAATGGACAGTAAGGAGGTCATATAGATACATGTCCCAACAGTTGAAAAGGAATTTAGATTCATGATACAAAAGTATTGCTTGAATATAAAAGAGGAGAAAAAAGTTCCTTTCGGAATTTCGGCATAGTAACGGGTGTACATGGGAGGCATTTAATGAGAGAGAAAGGGTTATCCCATCATTCAAAAAATAAGAGGGCAGTATGGGGGAGGTAAGAAACCATACCCCATCATTCATAATTGAAATTAAAAGGGAAATAAAACTTAAAGAAAATTGACAAAAATGAGAAAGGAAGAAAAAACCCTTACTTGGAAGTGTGCTTCCAAAGGCTAGAGAGAGGCTTGTGAGAGGCTTCTTGGGAGCTTGGGGCACCTTGGGAGGATTTTAGAGAGAGTAGGGCATAGGTTGGACGAACTCCAAGGTATTTTAGTGAGGAGGAAGTGGGAGCTTGGGTGGGTTTATATAGGAAAGGTGAGAGAATTCTTTATTATTTTGATTTGGGACCCCTTATATTAAAATAATCCAAACCACAAACCATCCCATGGTATTTTCCCATGGTTTCTGGAAAAGGAAAGTGGAAAAAAATATTTTACAAGGCCAAGGTCCTAACTTATTAAAAAATTAGGGTTTCTTATGTGGAGGTGAGTCACACTCCCATGGAAATTAATTTAAAAAGGCAAAGTGTTGAATAAGTCTTGAGGGATCCATTAATGCATTGAAAAGTAAGTCAAAAAAACCCAAAACCACATTATTTTAATGATAAAACACATATTGGCCGAAAATAAGGATTATGTTATTTTATTACACCACCATTGGGTCATTATGATGTCATAAACACATTATATATTTAAATGGTATTTAATTTTTACCCAAAAATTTG
The DNA here is from genome assembly GCA_963277665.1 of Viscum album. Lineage (NCBI taxonomy): Eukaryota > Viridiplantae > Streptophyta > Magnoliopsida > Santalales > Viscaceae > Viscum > Viscum album. The sequence goes on along the minus strand of OY728121.1, from coordinate 1,215,779,211 downwards.
ACTATCTCAGAAAATTATGAAAAATTCACCGTTGGATAATTTCGACGTCCTGATTCCAAAAATAGTATTTATTTTATCTAAATAATTTTCTAAATACGTGAATTTTTACTTTTAAAATAAAAACCGACATTTATAAAAAAATTCACGGGTTTTGATAGAAATGGCTTTCAAACCTTAATAAAAATTTTAATTGCATTCATAAAATTATAAGATCATTTATACTTAATAAAAAATTAATTTAATATTAATAATAATATTTTATTAAAATATTATTTAATTCAAAGATCCTTTAATTTAATAAAATATAATTCTTAATTAAATAATAACTAAAAACACCATTTGTACTTTAAAAACTAATTACAATGTATAAAAAATGAATAAAAATTATATTCATTATTATATACAAAAATAATGTACATGAACATGGTGCTACTTATTTGTTACATAACCCCTTAAAATAGCTGCATAAGACCTAAGGGTAAGGTGTGCGATGGTGACAGACTCTTGGGGCGGCTCGGATAACATCGCTCGAGTGATAATTTCAACCAACTTACACTTTTCCCGTAGACGATCACGTTAGAGCTTGACTTGATGAAGCTCAGCTTGGGCTTGGTCAAGGGAAAAGCCCAAAGACGCCACCTCTTTTCTGAGCTCTGACAAATGGGCTTCATAAGGGGCAATTATACTGTATGAGGCCATCGCTTCCTTTGTCTGAGTAGAAATGGGTTCGTTAAAGCCTTATATTTATACTACTCAGATGATCACTGTTCAAGAACTATAAAAGTAACGGTCACAAATCTTAACGTAAAACTAAAGAAGTTGACATATTATAAAAACATTTTTTCATAAAGAAACATTTAACTGGATCAAGAGGGATTTTCTATTAACGAAACTTTGGGTCATTACAATATTCCCCCCTTAAGAAATTTTTCCCTCGAAATTTTCCTTTTCCCACACTAAAACAAATGTGGGTAACTTAGCTTCATCATATCCTCCGACTCCCAAGTTGCTTCTTCAAACTTGTGGTTTCTCCACAACACCTTGACGAGGGGCATTGTCTTATTTCGTGGAACTTTTTATCTACGATCTAAGATCTTCACTGGTTGCTCCTCATAAGAAAGATCGTCTTCTAATTGTACCACATCGGAAGAGAGTACATGTGAAGGGTCTGGTATGTACTTCCTTAAGAGGGATACATGGAAGACATCATGCACCTTGGCCATAGTAGGTGCAAGTGCTAGTCGATAGGCCACAAGCCCAACATGATCAAGAATCTTGAAGGGGCCGATGTACCTTCGACTTAACTTCCCTTTCTTTCGAAACCTCATGACCTTCTTCCATGGAGATATGCGTAAAAACACCATGTCTTCGAATTTAAACTCGAGGTCTCGTCGACGATTATCTGCATAACTCTTCTGTCGACTTTGGGATTCCTTGATATGCTGCTGAATGGTTTTCACCTTCTCCACCATTTCTTCGACCATTTCTGGTCCAAGCAGCTTACGTTCACCGACCTCATCCCAACATGCTGGTGTTCTACACCTTTTCCCATACAGGGCTTCATATGGTGCCATTTGGATGATCGAGTGGAAACTATTATTATAAGAGAACTCAAATAGAGGAATATGTTGATCCCATCCTCCTTTAAAGTCCATTGAGCACGCTCTCAACATATCCTCAAGTTTTTGTATAGTCCGCTCGGATTGGCCATCAGTTTGAGGATGATAGGCCGTACTGAAGTTCAGTTCAGTATTCAGAGCATGTTAAAGACTCTTCCAAAACTTAGAGGTAAATCTTGGATCTCGGTCAGACACAATAGATAGTGGTACTCCATGCAACCGTACCACTTCCCTGATATATATCCGTGACAGTTGATCCAAAGTGAAATCCTCTCAAATAGAAATGAAGTGTGCAGTCTTTGTAAGACGATCCAAAACAACCCAGATTGCATTGTTGCCTTTGGATGTCCTTGGAAGTCCGGTGACAAAGTCCATGGTGATGTTCTCCCATTTCCATTCTGGTATGGGCAATGGTTGCATCATCCCCTTAGACTTCTGCCTCTCTGCCTTCACTTTCTGACACACCAGGCACTTTGATGTATATTCAGAAATCTCCTTCTTCATATTATCCCACCAAAAGTTTTCTCGAAGATCTCGATACATCTTTGTGCTCCCTGGGTGAATAGAGAAATTTGAACTATGTGCATCATCCAAAAGTTCCTTCTTCAGTTCCGAACTTGATGGAACACATAGTCTTTTCCTAAACCGCACAATTCCTTCTTCATTAACATTAAACTCTGAGGATTTTCCCTTTTTGATAGCTTTCACTTTTTCTTGGATTCCTGCATCATCCTTTTGAGCATCCTTTAACCTTTCCAAAAGAGATGGTTGAGCAATCATTTGTGAAAGTATTGATGATGTTCCCTTCTTTATGATTCCCATGTCCATCTTCATCAAGTCTAAGAATATTGGATCCTTCTCAATTCTCATCATTGATAGAATCGCTGGATCCTTTCTACTTAGGGCATACACCACCTTGTTCGCCTTCCCAGGGTGGTAATGTATTGAACAGTCATAATCCTTGATGAGCTCTATCCATCTTCTCTGGCGCATATTAAGCTCTTTCTGTGTGAATATATATTTAAGACTCTTGTGGTCAGTATATATCTCACATTTCTCTCCATAGAGATAATGACGCCAGATTTTCAAGGCAAAGATCACCGCCGCCAACTCCAGATCATGCGTTGGATAGTTTCGCTCATGGATTTTCAACTGTCTTGAGGCATAGGATATTACTTTATCATTCTGCATTAGCACACATCCTAAGACCTTCTTCGAAGCATCACTGAATACCACAAAAAGCTCCCCACTTGTGGGTAAAGTGAGAACGAGTGCAGTGATAAGCCTCATTTTAAACTCCTTGAAGCTTTCTTCGCATTCATCATTCCAATAAAACTTTACTCCCTTTATAGTTAGCTTGGTAAGAGGGTTGGATAATCATGAGAAATTTCTCACAAATCGTCGATAATATCCAGCTAACCCCAAGAATCTACGGATATCAGTTACCGATGTTGGCCTCGGCCATCCCTCAATTGCATCTATTTTGGAGGGGTCCACAGATATCCCATTGCTTGTGATGATATGTCCCAAGAATGAGACTTCCTTCAACCAAAACTCACACTTTCTGTACTTTGCATAGAGCTTCTCCTTGCGCAAAGTCTCTAGTACAGTTTTTAAATGCTCATCATGGTCCTCCTTGGGTTTGGAGTATATTAGAATATCATCTATAAAGACTACCACAAATTTTTCAAGGTAATCTCTAAAGACTCTATTCATCAAGTCCATGAATATTGATGGAGCATTGGTGAGTCCAAAAGGCATTACTATGAAATCATAGTGCCCGTACCTTGTACGAAAAGCAGTCTTGGGGATATCTTCCTTCTTCACCCTTACTTGATAATATCCCGACCGCAAGTCCACCTTGGAGAAGTATTGTGCTCCACGCAGCTGATCAAACAAGTCATCGATTCTTGGGAGAGGATACTTGTTCTTTATCATTATTTTGTTAAGTTCACAATAATCGATTAAAAGCCGCATTGACCCATACTTCTTCTTGATGAAGAGGACTGGTGCACCCCATGGTGATGCACTTGGGCGTATAAACCCTTTATCTAGATTCTCCTATAGTTGTTTCTTCAGCTCTTCAAGCTCAACAACAACCATTCTATATGGAGTCTTGGATATTGGTAGCACCCAGGTATAAGTTCAATTTAGAACTCAACATCTCTTATTGGAGGAAGACCAGAAAGTTCCTCGGGAAATACTTCAGCGAATTCCCTCACAATAGGCATTTCTTCAAGGGTGGTTTCTTCCTTGGACTCAATCATCTGAGCCAGATATGCGTGCTCATAAGGAAGTAATATCCATGCTTGAGATGATGGAGCTAAAGGAGATTCATCTTCCTCCTGACACTTGTAAATAATCGGGGGTCGATTCTCCATATGGAGTGTGATTTCCCTCTCCCAACAATTTATGTTGGCTCTATATAAGGAAAGCCAATCCATGCCAAGAATTACATCAAATTCCACCAAAGGGAGTATGATGAGGTTCGTCGGGAAATTCAATCCACAGATTATAACAGGGGAGGACTTATATTCATGGGATGCAATGATTTCCCCATTTGCCGTACTCACCGATATCTTTACTTCCAGGATTTGTGGTGGTGCTGGGATTGTTCTACTAAACATTCGAGATATAAAAGAATGCGTAGAACCTGAATCAAAAAGTACGTTCTCTATTCTTGAATGAATAACTAGAGTACCTGTCACCACTTCGTTGTCGGGGTTCACTTCGGCAGGAGTGATGGAAAAAGCTCTTCCTTGCTATCTTGGAGGTTGTTGGTTGCCTCCGATAACCCTTGGATTAGGGCACTGATTCGCAAAATGACCCGGTTCTTTGCATTTGTAGCATTGAACAACGCGTTGAGGTTCGAACGGAGCGTTCCTCTCCTCTGTCGCAGCCGTGGGTCCTTCTTGCCGACAATTAATAGCTAGGTGCCCTTCTCTTCCACACCTAAAGCATTTTCTCGTCCCCCTAAGGCAATTTCCAGGGTGCTTCTTTCTGCACTTTTGGCAAGTGGGGTGCTGTAACTTCTTAGCACCGTTGGATTTATCCATCGGACCACCAGCATTGAAGTCCACCTTAGGCTTCTTGTCCCCATGATACCCCTGTGATTCTCCGATCTCCATTTCAACCTTGAGGGCACATCGGACAATTTCCTCATAGCTGTCGAAGTCACGGATCGCTAATGCTTTCCGCAAGCTAGGATTCAGCCCACCAAAGAAGCGGTCAACCTTGCATTCGGGGGTAACGACAAATCCGGAAGCGTATCATGCAAGAATTGTGAAGTTTGCCTCGTACGATCCCACATATTCTTCATCTTTTTGCTTGAGGGAAAGGAAGTCCCTTTCCATCTTAAGACGGAGGGTGCGCGGAAAATATTTATCGAAAAACATCTTCCGGAATTCCTTCCATTCCAAAGCCTCGATCTCCTCCTCAGGCTTTGTATTTTTGATCAACGTCCACCATTGATCAGCTTCACCCTCCATACGATAAGCCGCTAGGAGAACCTTCTCTTGTTCATAACATTGAAGGATAGAGAAGATCTTTTCAATGGAATTGATCCATTGCTCAGCGATCGTGGGATCAGATGATCCACTAAAAGTAGGAGGCCTTTGTCTCATGAAGCTCTCGATAGCGACTTGTTATTTCTTAGGGGGGGTTGAACGTTACTCTTGACCCGTGTTTCTATTCAAAACTTGAGTTAGCTGAGAGAGAAGCGTGACAAAGTTCGCGATTCCCGCTCCCATTGGATTGGGCATCTCATTAGTACAATCATCACACTGATCTTCACAACGGTTGTTAGCCCGAGTTCTCCTATTACTGACCATTGGCTGGAATAAAAGGAAATTTAGGGGTAACACATAAAGGGTAATCCAAAGAAAAAAGTTGATGACTTATAAATAAACTTTAATCTCTTTAACTCATGAGTCTATAGGATTCAATCCAGGCTTTTCATGATCTTCCTTCTAACATATATTCTTAGGGGAATTTTTCCCTTAAAAAGGGTTCATACTAAGATTGTGAATTTATCAAAACATATCCCCCAGGAGTGTCGTAACCAAGAGTGCAGCAAGGCCCGTTTTTGTGCACCAGTTCCCGTTCGAGTCTAGCTCAAAGCAGTGTTTTCGGGTTTTACCCCTAGGATACATCTGTGCCAGAGCCGCCTCTACCTGATCGTATCCAGACAGGGATGTATTTGTTTGATAAACCACCTACTTAGTATTTACCAAAACTTAGGGATTTTTTTATTATGCTTAGTCTTGTATCTAAGGCTTTACTAGGGTTTCCTAATCCCAAAAATAACTAAACCTATCCTTTGATACCAACTATGAAAACCCTGCTTTTTATTACAACTTAAGAATTATTTATTACATAAAACTTCACTTGATACAACAAAGAAGATAGAGAGGTTTATTGTATTTGGAGATTAGGATCATTACATAAAAACTTTAAACTTGAAATACAACATCTTTATTGAAAACTTCCTTTACATGACCACTACATTCCTTCGTACTTAGCATTGCATGGGATAACCTGAGGACATGCATAAGAAAAGTGTGAGCTATAAAGCCTAGTAAGGGAGTACACAATGAATAAAATGAGGAGTAAAATACATGTTAGGCAATAGGAACATCAATAGAGCATTATAGTAACATGAACGTAAAGGCATGATAAAGCATGATAACCATAACATGGGAATGTGGCAACAACACTTAACATTGAATTAGCATGAGCCAAGGCTCATTGCACATGGAGCATGAGTAAACCCTCATTGCACTTGAAGCACGAGTAAACCCTCGTTGCACTTGAATTAGCATGAGTCAACACTCATTGAACATGACGTATCATGATACTATACTTTACCCAATGCATTGGTGCGCTATAAAGGGCGCACCCTTCTTAAACATTTCATTTCATGCATAAGTGTGCCACATGGATCATAAAACATGGATTCATAAAACATGATCATTTATTGCACGATAAATGAATGTGGAATTAATACATTAAACTTTATAATCAATAAGTAAATGTGCATAAAGGTGAATACCCTTGATGGAGAAATGGGCATGGTATTCACTACACAATGATATTGGCTTAGAAAATCGGTGTGATTTCGGCAGCGTAACGGCGTGACATAAGAATTCATAAAAATGGTTGATGAGAGAGAAAGGTGTTCCTAATCATATTTACATGTAATGGATAGTATGGAGGTCATATAGATACATGTACCAACAATTGAAAAGGAATTTAGATTCATGATACAAAAGTATTGCTTGAATATAAAAGAGGAGAAAAAAGTTCCTTTCGGAATTTCGGCATAGTAACGGGTGTACATGGGAGGCATTTAATGAGAGAGAAAGGGGTCTACCATCATTCAAACAATAAGAGGGAAGTATGGGGGAGGTTAAAAACCATACCCCATCATTCATAATTGAAATTAAAAGTGCAATTAAACTTAAAGAAAATTGACAAAAATAAGAAAGGAAGAAAAAACCCTTACTTGGAAGTGTGCTTCCAAAGGCTAGAGAGAGGCTTGTGAGAGGCTTATTGGGAGCTTGGGGAACCTTGGGAGGATTCTAGAGAGAGTAGGTCAGAGGTTCTACGAACTCCAAGGGATTTTAGTGAGGAGGAAGTGGGAGCTTGGGTGGGTTTATATAGGAAAGGTGAGAGAATTCTTTATTATTTAGGTTTGGGACCCCTTATATTAAAATAATCCAAACCACAAACCATACCATGGTATTTTACCTTGGTTTCTGGAAAAAGAAAGAGGAAAACAATATTTTACAAGTCCAAGGTCCGAACGTATTAAAAAATTAGGGTTTCTTATGTGGAGGTGAGTCACACTCCCATGGAAATTAATTTAAAAAGGCAAAGTGTTGAATAAGTCTTGATGGCTCCATTAATGCTTTGAAAAGTAAGTCAAACAAACCCAAAACCTCATTATTTTAATGATAAAACACATATTGTACGAACATAAGGATTATGTTATTTTATTACACCACCATTGAGTCATTATGATGTCATAAAACACATTATATATTTAAATGGTATTTAATTTTTACCCAAAAATTTGACTGTCTCAGAAAATTATGAAAAATTCACCATTGGATAATTTTGACATCCTGATTCCAAAAATAATATTTATTTTATCTAAATAATTTTCTAAATATGTGAATTTTCACTTTTAAAATAAAAACCGACATTTATAAAAAAATTCACGGGTTTTGACAGAAATGGCTTTCAAACCTTAATAAAAATTTTAATTGCATTCATAAAATTATTAGATAATTTATACTTAATAAAAAATTAATTTAACATTAATAATAATATTTTATTAAAATATTATTTAATTGAAAAATCCTTTAATTTAATAAAATATAATTCTTAATTAAATAATAACTAAAACACCATTTGTACTTTAAAAACTAATTACAATGTATCAAAAATGACTAAAAATTATATTCATTATTATATACAAAAATAATGTACATGAACATGGTGCTAATTATTTGTTACATAACCCCTTAAAATAGCCGCATAAGACCTAAGGGTAAGGTGTGCGATGGTGATAGACTCTTGGGGCGGCTCAGATAACATCGCTCGAGTGGTAATTTCAACCAACTTCCACTTTTCCCGTAGACGATCACGTTCGAGCTTGACTTGATGAAGCTCAGCTTGGGCTTGGTCAAGGGAAAAGCCTAAAGACGCCACCTCTTTTCTGAGCTCTGACAAATGGGCTTCGTAAGGGGAAATTCTACTGGATGAGGCCATCGCTTCCTTTGTCTGAGTAGAAATGGGTTCGTTAAAGCCTTATATTTATACTACTCAGATGATCACTGTTCAACAACTATAAAAGTAACGGTCACAAATCTTAACGTAAAACTAAAGAAGTTGAAATCTTATAAAAACATTATTCATAAAGAAACATTTAACTGGATCAAGAGGGATTTTCTATTAATGAAACTTTGGGTCATTACAAATCTATAATGAATAATGTAAGGTATTTGGAATGTAACGACCCAAAGTTTCATTAATGGAAATACCTATTGATCTAGTTAAATGTCTCTTTATGTAAAATGTTTATATAAAATGTCAACTTATTTGGTTTTATGTTAAGAATTGTGACCGTTACTTTATAGTCGTTGAATAGTGATCACATGATTATTATAAATATAGGGCTTTAACAAATCCAATTTACTCAGACAAAAGAAGGGATGACATCATCCAGTAAAATTTCTCCATAAGAAGCCCATTTGTCGGAGCTTTAAAAAAGGTGGCATCCTTGGGCATCGCTCTTGACCAAGCCCAAGATGAGCTTCATCATGTCAAGCTCAAACGAGACCGTCTATGGGAAAAGTGGAAGTTGATAGAGATTACTACACGAGCGATGTTATCTGAGCCACCCCAAGAGTCTGTCACCATCGCACACCTTACCCTTAGGTCTCATGCAGTTGTTTTAAGGGGTTATGTAAAAAATCGCTAGTAATATGTTCATGTATAGTGTTTTTTTGTATATAATAATGAATATACCTTCTTGTCATTATTGATACATTGTAAATAGTTTTTAAAGTACAAATAATGTTTTTAGTTATTATTTAATTAAGAATTCTATTTTATTAAATTAAGGGATTTTTTAATTAAATAATATTTTAATAAAATATTATTATTATTAAATTAATATTTAATAAATATAAATGATCTTATAATTTTATGAATGCAATTGTAATTTTTATTAAGGTTTGAAAGCAATTTTTGTCAAAACTCGTGAATATTTGATAAATGTTGGTTTTTATTTTAAAAGTAAAAATTAACATATTTAGAAAATTATTTAGATAAAATAAATTTTATTTCTGGAATCAGGACGTCAAAATTATCCAACGGTGAATTTTTCATAATTTTCTGAGACAGTCAAATTTTTGGGTAAAAATTAAATACCGTTTAAATATATAATGTGTTTTATGACATCATAATGACCCAATAGTGATGTAATAAAATACTATAATCTTTATGTTCGTCCAATATATGTTTTACCATTAAAATAATGTGATTTTAGGTTTGTTTGACTTACTTTTCAAAGCATTAATGGACCCCTCAATACTTATTAAATATCTTGTCTTTTTAAATCATTTTCCATGGGAGTGTGACTCACCTCCACATAAGCAACCCCATTATTTTAAAAAGTTCTGATTTTGGCCTTATAAAATATTGTTTTCCTCTTCCCTTTTCCAAAAATCATGGGCAAAAACCATGATATGATTTGTGGTTTGGATTAGTTTAATGTAAGGGGTCCCAAACCTAAATAATAAAGAATTAACTCACCTTTCCTATATAAACCCACCCAAGATCCCAATTCCTCCTCACTCAAAGCCTTTGGAGTTCTTCCAACTTCTTCCCTATTCTCTCTATAATCCTCCCAAGGTGCCCCAAACTCCCAAGAAGCCTCTCTCAAGCCTTTGTAAGCACACTACCAAGTAAGGTTTTTTTTGTTCCTTTCTCATTTTTGTCCAATTTTTTTAAGTTGTTTTGCCCATTTAATTTCAATTATGAATGTTGGGGTATGGTTTCGCACCTCCCTCATACTTTCATATTTATGTTTGAATGATGGGAGACCCCTTTCTCTCTCATTAAATGCATCCCATGTACACTCGTTACTATGCAGAAATTTCGAAAGGAACTTCTCTCTCCTCATTTACATTCAAGTAATACTTTTGTATCATGTATCTAAATTCCATTACAATTGTTGGGAAATGTATATATATGACCTCCTTACTGTAAATTACATGTAAATATGATGAGGAAATCCTTTCTCTCTCATCAAACAGTTTTATGAATTCTTATGTCACGTCGTTACGTTGTCGAAATCGCACCGATTTTCTAAGCCAATGCCATTTTTTAGTGAATACCATGCCCATTTCTCCATCAAGAGTATTCACCTTTATGAACATTTACTTATTGATTATAAAGTTTCATTTATGAATTCCACATTCCTTTATCATGGAATAAATTATTATGTTTTATGAATCCATGTTTTATGATCCATGTGGCACACTTATGCATGAAATGAAATGTTTAAGAAGGGTGCGCCCTTATAGCACTCCAATGTATTGGGTAAAGTATAGTATCATGATACGTCATGTGCAATGAGTATTGACTCATTCTAATTCAAGTGAAATTAGGGTTTACTCGTGCTTCATGTGCAATGAGGATTTACTCATGCTCCATGTGCAATGAGCCTTGGCTCATGCTAATTTCATGTTAAGCGTTGTTGCCACATTTCCATGTTATGATTATCATGCTTTATCAAGCCTTTATGTTCATGTTTCTCTTGTGCTCTATTTATATGCCTATTTTCTAACATGTATTTTAGTCCTCATGTATTCCATGTTTATTCCCTTACTGGGCTTTATAACTCACCCATTTTCTTATGTATGTCCTCAGGTTATCCCATGCAATGCGAAGTACGAGGGAATGTAGTGGTCATGTAAAGGAAGTTTTCAATAAAGATGTTGTATTTCACGTTTTAAGTTGTTATGTAATGATCATAATACCCAATGACACTAGACCTCTCAATCATCCATGTTGTATCAAGTGAATACTTTATGTAATAAATAATGTTTAAGTTTGTAATAAAAGCAGGGTTGTCATAGTTGGTATCAGAGGATAGGTTTAGTTATTTTTGGGATTAGGATTAGAAAACCCTAGTAAATCCTTAGAGACAAGACTAAGTATAATAAAAACATCCCTAAGTTTTGGTAAGTATTGAGTAAGTGGTTTATCAAGCGAATACATCCCTGTATGGATACGAGCAGGTAGAGGCGGCTCTGGCACAGATGTATCCTAGGGGTAAAACCTGAAAACACCACTTTGAGCAAGAATCGAACGGAAACTGGTGCACGACAACGGGCCTTGATGCACTCTTGGTTACGACACTCCCGAGGGATATGTTTTGATAAATTCACAAGCTTAGTATGAACCCTTATTAAGGGAATTAAAAAAATGCCTCTAAAAATATATATTAGAAAGTATATCATGAAAAGCCTAGATTAATGCCTATAAACTCCTGAGTTAGGAGAATAAAAGTTTATTTATAATTTCTCAACTTTTGTCTTTGGATTACCCTTTATGTGTTACCCCCTAACTTTCCTTTTATTCTAGGCAATGGCCGGTAATAGGAGGACTCAGGCTAACAACCGATGTGAAGATCAGTGTGATGACTGTACTAATGAGATGCCCAATACAATGGGAGTGGGAATCGAAAACTTTGTCACGCTTCTCTCTCAGATAACTCAAGATTTGAATAGAAACACGGGTCAAGAGGAACGTTCAACCCCCCCTAAGAAAGAACAAGTCGTTATCGAGAGCTTCATGAGACAAAGCCCTCCTAATTTTAGTGGATCATCTGATCCAACGATCGCTAAACAATGGATCAACTCCATTGAAAAGATCTTCTCCATCCTTGAATGTTCTGAACAAGAGAAGGTTCTCCTGGTGGCTTATCGTATGGAGGGTGAAGCTGATCAATGGTGGACGTTGATCAAAAATACGAAGCTTGAGGAGGAGATCGAGACATTGGAATGGAAGGATTTCCGGAAGATGTTTTTCGATAAATATTTTCCACGCACCCTCTGGCTTAATATGGAAAGGGACTTCCTTTCCATGAAGCAAAAAGAATAATAATCTATTGGAGTATATGAAGAAAACTTCACAAGGCTTGCACGATACGCTTCCGGCTTTGTTGTTACCCTCGAATGCAAGGTTGACCGCTTCTTTTGTGGGTTGAAGCCTAGCCTGCGGAAAGCATTAGCGATCCGTGACTTCGAAAGCTATGAGGAAATTGTCTGATGTTCCCTCAAGGTCGAAATGGAGATCAGGGAATCACAGAGGTATCATGGGGACAAGAAGCGTAAGGTGGAATTCAATGCTGGCGGTCCGATGGATAAATCCAACGGTGCTAAGAAGATCCATCACCCCACTTGACAAAAGTGCGGAAGGAAGCACCCTGGAAATTGCCTCAAGGGGATGAGGAAATGATTTAGGTGTGGAAGAGAAGGGCACATAACTGTTAATTTTCAGCAAGAAAGATCCGCGACTGCGACGTCGGAGAGGAACACTCCGTTCGAACCTCACCGCGTTGTTCATTGCTACAACTTCAAAGAACCGGGGAATTTTTCAAATCAGTGCCCTAAAACAAGGGTTTTCGGAGGCAACCAACAACCTCCAAGGCAGCAAGGAAGAGCTTTTTCCATCACTTCTGCCGAAGCGAACCCCGACAATGAAGTGGTGATAGGTACACTAGTTATTAATTCAATAATAGAGAATGTACTTTTTGATTCAGGTTCTACGCATTCTTTTATATCTCGAAAGTTTAGTAGAAAAATACCAACACCACCACAAATCATGGAAGTGAAGATATAGGTGAGTACGACAAATGGGGAAATCATTGCATCCCATGAATATAAGTCCTCCTCTATTATAATCTGTGGATTGAATTTCCCAGCGAACCTCTTCATACTCCCTCTGGTGGAATTGGATTCAATTATTGGCATGGATTGGTTTGCCTTATATATAGCCAACAAAAATTGTTGGGAGAGGGAAATCACACTCCATATGGAAAATCGACCACTGATTCATTACAAGTGTAAGGAGGAAGATGAATCTCATTTAGCTCCATCACGTCAAGCATGGATATTACTACCCTATGAGAATGCGTATCTGGCTCAGATGATTGAGTCCAAAGAAGAAACCATTCTTCAAGAAATGCCTATTGTGAGGGAATTCGCTGAAGTGTTTCCTGAGGAACTTCCTGGTCTTCCTCCTAGAAGAGATTTTGAATTCTCAATTGAACTTATATCAGGGGTGCTACCAACATCCAATACTCCATATAGAATGGCTATCGTGGAGCTTGAAGAGCTCAAGAAACAACTAAAGGAGAATCTAGATAAAGGGTTTATATGCCCAAGTGCTTCACCATGGGGTGCACTAGTCCTCTTCGTCCAGAAGAAGGATGGGTCAATGCAGATTTGCATCGATTATCGTGAACTTAAAAAAATCACGATAAAGAACAAGTATCCTCTTCCACAGATCGATGACTTGTTTGATCAGCTGCGTGGAGCATAATACTTCTCCAAGGTAGATTTGCGGTCGGGATATTATCAAGTAAGGGTGAAGAAGGAAGATGTCCCCAAGGCTGCTTTTCATACAAGATACGGGCACTATGAATTCATAGTAATGCCTTTCAGACTCACTAATGCTCTAGAAATCTTCACAGACTTGATGAATAGAGTCTTTAGAGATTACCTTAACAACTTTGTGGTAGTCTTTATAGATGATATTCTAATATACTCCAAAACCAAGGAGGATCATGAGGATAATTTAAGAACTGTACTAGAGACTTTGCGCAAGGAGAAGCTCTATGCAAAGTACAACAAGTGTGAGTTCTGGTTGAAGGAGGTCTCATTCTTGGGCCATATCATCACAATAAATGGGATATCTGTGGATCCCTACAAAACAGATGAAATTGAGGGATGTCTGAGTCCAACATCGGTAATGGATATCCGTAGCTTCTTGGGGTTAGCTGGATATTATCGATGATTTGTGAGAAATTTCTCATGATTGTCCAACCCTCTTACCAAGCTAACTCGAAAGGGAGTATAGTCTTCTTGGAGTGATGAACGTGAATAAAGCTTCAAGGAGTTGGAAAAGAGGCTTATCACTACGCTCGTGCTCACTTTACCCACAAGTGGGGAAATTTTTGTGGTATTCAGTGATGCTTAGAAGAAGGGATTAGGTTGTGTGCTAATGCAGAATGATAAAGTGATATCCTATGCCTCAAGGTAGTTAAAAACCAATGAGCGAAACTATCCAAAGCATGATATGGAGTTGGAAGTGGTGATCTTTGCCTTGAAAATCTAGCGGCATTATCTCTATGGGGAGAAATGTGAGATATATACTGACCACAAGAGTCTTAAATATATATTCACACAGAAAGAGCTTAATATGCGCCAGAGAATATGGATAGATCTCATCAAGGATTATGACTGTTCAATACATTACCACCCTGGGAAAGCCAACAAGGTGGCAGATGCCCTAAGTAGAAAGGACCCAGCGATTCTATCAATGATGAGAATTGAGAGGGATCCAATATTCTTAGACTTGATGAAGATGGACATGGGAATCATAAAGAAGGGAACATCATCAATCATTTCACAAATGATTGCCCAACCTTCTCTTTTGGAAAGGTTAAAGTATTCTCAAAAGGATGATGTGGGAATTCAATAAAAAGTGGAAGCTATCAAAAAGGGGAAATCCTTGGAGTTTAATATTAATGAAGAAGGAATTGTGAGATTTGGGAATAGAGCATGTGTTCCATCAAGTCTGGAGCTGAAGAAGGAACTTTTGGATGATGCACATAGTTCAAATTTCTCTATTCACCCAGGGAGCACAAAGATGTATCGAGATCTCTAAGAAAACTTTTGGTGGGATAATATGAAAAAGGAGATCGCTGATTATACATCAAAGTGTCTGGTGTGCCAGTATGTGAAGACGGAGAGGTAGAAGTCTAAGGGGATGATGAAACCATTGCCCATATTAGAATGGAAATGGGAGAACATCACCATGGACTTTGTCACCGAACTTCCGAGGACATCCAAAGGCAACAATGCAATCTGGGTTGTTATGGACCGTCTTACAAAGACTGCACACTTCATTTCTATTCGGGAGGATTTCTCATTGGATCAACTGGCACAGATATATATCAGGGAAGTGGTAAGTCTTCATGGAGTGCTACTATCTATTGTGTTTGAATGAGATCAAAGATTCACCTCTAAGTTTTGGAAGAGTCTTCAACATGATCTGAATACTGAACTGAACTTTAGTACGGCCTATCATCCTCAAACTGATGGCCAATCCGAGCAGACTATCCAAAAAATTGAGGACATGTTGAGAGTATACTCAGTGGACTTTAAAGGAGGATGATATCAACATCTTCCTCTGGTTGAGTTATCTTATAATAACAGTTTCCACTCGAGAATCCAAATGGCACCATATTAAGCCCTTTATGGGAAAAGGTGAAGAACACCGGTGTGTTGGGACGAGGTCGGTGAACATAAGCTGCTTGGACTGAAAATGGCCGAGGAAATGGTGGAGAAGGTGAAAACCATTCAGCAGCATATCAAGGAAGTCCAGAGTCAACAGAAGAGTTATGCAGATAATCATCGACAAGACCTTGAGTTTAAAGTTGGAGACATGGTTTTTCTATGCATATCTCCATGGAAGAAGGTCATGAGGTTTGGAAAGAAAGGGAAGTTAAGTCCAAGGTACATCGGCCCCTTCGAGATTCTTGATCGTGTCAGGGTTGTGGCCTATCGACTAGCAATTCCACCTACCATGGACAAAGTACATGATGTATTTCATGTATCCCTCTTAAGGAAGTACATACCGGACCCTTCACATGTACTCTCTTATGAGGTGGTACAGTTGGAGGATGATCTTTCTTATGAGGAGCAACCAGTGAAGATCTTAGATCATAGAGAAAAAGTTATACAAAATAAGACAATACCCCTCTTCAAGGTGTTGTGGCGAAACCACAAGTTTGAAGAATCGACTTGGGAATCAGAAGAAATGATGAAGCTGAGTTACCCACATCTGTTTTAGTGTGGGAAAAGGAAATTTCGAGGGTGAAATTTCTTATGGGGGCAATATTGTAACGACCCAAAGTTTCATTAATGGAAATCTCTCTTGATATAGTTAAATGTATATTTATGTAAAATGTTTATATAAAATGTCAACTTCTTTGGTTTTATGTTAAGAATTGTGACTGTTACTTTTATAGCCGTTGAACAGTGATCACATGATTAGTATAAATATAGGGCTTTAACAAATCCAATTTACTCAAACAAAAGAAGCGATGGCCTCATACAGTAGAATTTCTCTATATGAAGCCCATTTGTCGGAGATTGGAAAAGAGGTGGCGTCCTTGGGATTTACTCTTGACCAAGCCCAAGCTGAGCTTCATCATGTCAAGCTCGAACGGTACCGTCTACGGGAAAAGTGGAAGTTGATAGAGATCACCACTCGAGCGATGTTATTTGAGCCACCACAAGAGTCTGTCACCATCGCACACCTTACCATTAGGTCTTATGTGGATGTTCTAAGGGGTTATGTAACAAATCACTAGTAATATGTTCATGTGTATTATTATTTTTGTATATAATAATGAATATACCTTCTTGTCATTATTGATACATTGTAAATAGTTTTTAAAGTACAAATAGTGTTTTTAGTTATTATTTAATTAAGAATTCTATTTTATTAAATTAAGGGAT
Source organism: Viscum album (assembly GCA_963277665.1). Classification (NCBI taxonomy): domain Eukaryota; kingdom Viridiplantae; phylum Streptophyta; class Magnoliopsida; order Santalales; family Viscaceae; genus Viscum; species Viscum album. The sequence goes on along the minus strand of OY728121.1, from coordinate 1,215,762,266 downwards.
TTTTGAATTAAATAATATTTTAATAAAATATTATTATTATTATTAAATTAATTTTTATTAAATATAAAGGATCTTATATTTTTATGAATGCAATTGTAATTTTTATTGAGGTTTGAAAGCCATTTTTGTCAAAACCCGTGAATTTTTTATAAATGTTGGTTTTTATTTTAACAGTGAAAATTAACATATTTAGAAAATTATTTAGATAAAATAAATGTTATTTCTGGAATCAGGACATCAAAATAATCCAATAGTGAATTTTTCATAATTTTCTGAGAGAGTCAAATTTTTGGGTAAAAATTAAATACCGTTTAAATATATAATGTGTTTTATGACATCATAATGACCCAATAGTGATGTAATAAAATACTATAATCTTTATGTTCATCCAATATATGTTTTACCATTAAAATAATGTTATTTTGGGTTTGTTTGAATTACTTTTCAAATCATTAATGGACCCCTCAAGACTTATTAAACATCTTGTCTTTTTAAATTATTTTCCATGGGAGTGTGACTCACCTCCACATAAGCAACCCCGTTATTTTAAGAATTTTGGATTTTGGCCTTATAAAATATTGTCTTCCTATTACCATTTCCAAAAACCATGGGTGAAAACCATGATCTGATTTGTGGTTTGGATTAGTTTAATGTAAGGGGTCCCAAACCTAAATAATAAAGAATTCACTCACCTTTCCTATATAAACCCACCCAAGCTCCCACTTCCCCCTCACTAAAAGACTTTGGAGTTCGTCCAACCTCTATCCTACTCTCTCTATAATCCTCCCAAGGTGACCCAATCTCCCAAGAAGCCTCTCTCAAGCCTCTCTCAAGCCTTTGGAATCACACTTCCAAGTAAGGGTTTTTTCTTCCTTTCTCATTTTTGTCCAATTTTTTAAAGTTGTTTTTCCCATTTAATTTCAATTATGAATATTGAGGTATGGTTTCTCACCTCCCTCATACTTCCCTCTTTATGTTTGAATGATGGGATACCCCTTTCTCTCTCATTAAGTTCCTCCCATGTACACCCGTTACTATGCCAAAATTCCGAAAGGAACTTCTCTCTCCTCATTTACATTCAAGCAATACTTTTGTATCATGTATCTAAATTACATTACAATTGTTGGGACATGTATCTATACGACCTCCTTACTATAAATTACATGTAAATATGATGATGAACCCCTTTCTCTCTCATCAACCGTTTTTATGAATTCTTATGTCACGCCGTTACGCTGCCGAAATCACACTGATTTTCTAATCCAATGCCATTGTGTAGTGAATACCATTCCCATTTATCTATCAAGGGTATTCACCTTTATGCACATTTACTTACTGATTATAAAGTTTCATGTATTAATTTCACATTCCTTTATCGTGGAATAAATTATTATGTTTTATGAATCCATGTTTTATGATCTATGTGGCACCCTTATGCATGAAATGAAATGTTTAAGAAGGGTGCGCCCTTATAGCGCTTAAATGCATTGGGTAAAGTATAGTATCATGATACATCATGTGCAATGAGTATTGAATCATGCTAATTCAAGTAAAACGAGGGTTTACTCATGCTTCATGTGAAATTAGGATTTACTCATGATCTATGTGCAATGAGCCTTGGCTCATGCTAATTCCATGTTAAGTGTTGTTGCCACATTTCCATGTTATGATTATCATGCTTTATCATGCCTTTATTTTCATGTTTCTCTTGTTCTCTATTGATATGCCTATTTTATAACATGTATTTTACTCCTCATTTATTCCATGTTTATTCCCTTACTGGGCTTTATAGCTCAACTCTTTTCTTATGTATGTCCTCAGGTTATCCCATGCAATGCTAAGTACGAGGGAATGTAGTGGTCATGTAAAGGAAGTTTTCAATAAAGATGTTGTATTTCTTGTTTTAAGTTGTTATGTAATGTTCCCAATCCTCAAAGACATTAGACATCTCTATCATCCATGTTGTATCAAGTGAATAGTTTATGTAATAAATCATGTTTAAGTTTGTAATAAAAGCAGGGTTGTCATATGGAAAGTAAATTTTTGGGTTTAAGATCCTTTCCCTATTGTTTAAGAATTAATTTATTTATATAATAATAAAAAAATACTTTATAAGTAGATTTACATCCTTTAAATAATTTCTTCCACAAACCCATCTTTCACTCCAAACGATGAGTATTCAAGATGACTTGGTCACATCTAAAGCACTAGAATCAACTTAAAAAGATTCACATAATCCAAAATGGATGAACTATATATTTCTCCTATCTTTATATATTAACCAAAACCAAAATTTTTAGTACAAGATCAAATGATTCCAAAAGGATAATCCTGTAGAGAAAGAAATTCCGATCTTAATTTCTAAAATTAAAACAACAATACCAAAAGTTCAATAAATACCATTCAATAAACAATTTTCCGTAAAATCCTTCAATATAATCCAAACTAATATTGAAACCCAAGTCTTAGAAGAATTTTTTTATGTATTCTTCCACGTTAAATTGTATCTCCAAATAACACAGACTAATCTTAAAGTCACATACTTAAAAGTAATTAACCTAATCCCATATTCTTTGTGATAGGTTAATAATTACCATAAATAACCTAAATCTCTATAATACCACAACAATAACATGGATAAAAATCCACCATTACTCCTTAAATGAAATCACATAGTATTCCATTTTCCTTAGACATATAGTGTTCCCAATATAGTGAACATCTTCCAAAATAACATTTATCACATAATCACCAAATCATTTTCCTATATGAAGGATATCTATTTGATAAACATAAGATCCCAAATCAACTTATTATTGATCAATAAAATTATTTAACTAAATAGAATTAGTCACACTAACCAGGGAGTTCACGTAGTCCAGTGGTAGGTGATAAATCCCAGTCGCACTTTGGTTTTGGGTTAGATTCCCACATCTTTGTCTGATGTGAAGGTTTTTCACATGGTCTGCATGTTGTCCTTTTTAAAAAACTATATTTTATAACATTCCCAAAATGAGATAAATTCATCAAAATAACCATAACATAATTTTACCACAAATGTTATCTCATACCTCACATTTTCATCCCAAAATTTAATAACTTTTAATAGCCTCAAATTCAAGGATCATATAAACCCAAATGGTTATTTATAACTATATCCAAAATAGAAAAGATAATTCTTCCTCAAATAGCATTTTTACATAACAAACTGTAGGGTTACACATACAAAAGAACAGTATTCCCAAGTAATCCCATCAAAAAAGAGCACTAATACTTTTAAACATTTCTCAATCCATTTATTTCCACATAGGATCTTCCTTGACCAAGAGGTTATCCTATGGAATAGTGAATTCACTCGGGTAATGCCTAGGTCCCCTACATTTACGAAAAATTACTTTAAATGGATTCTTGGGATCATTTTTATTTTATTTCATAGTACTCTTCATTTTTCCTTGGAAATTCTTTACTTTATGTCCTTCTTTCCCACACATAAAGCATTTATTTGTTCCATTGAGACACTTTCCTAGGTATCTCCTTATACATTTCCTGCATAATGAAAATTGAGCTTTCTTTTCTCCATGGTCTCCACTGCTGGAGCTCTTATCATTCACCACCTTTCTCTTCTTTGTTGAGTCTGGGAGTTGGTTAATATATATGTTGTTGATCATATTTTTGGAAAACTGATTCGGCATGAACATGATATCTTTTACGCCTATCAACATTCCATTTCGTTGCTCACTTCCACCACTATTCCCACCTTGTACATCAAGTTCAATGTTACTATGACTTCCTTGGAATCCAGCCATTGACTAAAACCAGAAAGCATTGGGAGAGTAACAATAGTCATAAAATCATTTAAAGAATATCATGAAACCTTATTTTCAATCTAAAACACCTTGGGATTAACCAAGGTAGTTTATTCTCCTCTTATATTAAAATCATACAAATCAGTTTGTAAAGAAAATGTGAATTATCCTAAGCATACCCCCCAGGAGAGTCGTAACCAAGATTGCAACAAGCCCCATTGTTGTTCACCAGTTCCCATTTGAGTCTAGCTCAAAGTGATGTTTCGGGTTTTACCCCTAGGTACATCTGTGTCAGAGCTACCTCTACCTGCTCATATCTATACAGGGATGTATTGTTTTTAAAAACCACATAATATTTACATTACCAAAAAATTTGGATGTTCTTCAATACTAATCCCCAAAGTCTATCTCAGGGTAGTTTTTTCTAATCAGAGTTTTTCTAAATCTATATTCCAAGGTTTGTAATAAACTTCCTCTAATACCAACTGTAATGCCCTGACCCTAGTTACCCAAAGTTGGTGCATTGTTACATAACGTTAACATGATCATAATAGATTAAGTCTCAAAAGACTAATTAGTTTAGTATCCTTGGATGTACTAGATACATACATAAGTTTTTCATTACATAAAAAAACAACACTGTGTCCCCTTTGAACACACTCATATATTTTAGCATATCCCTGTAGGTTAATCATAATATAATTTTTAACATCCTAAAAAAAATAAAACATATAAAGGGGTGAGCTTAGATGACCAGTAAGGATAACAATATAGCGGAAACTATCATAAATAAGCATAAATATTTATGGCAATGTATAAGTCTAAAACACAAGCCATTTAAACATAAACTTCAACATAAAATGGTAATGATGGAATAATTACATGCAATATCAATGGCCAATTTCATAATGATGGAATAAATAAAATAATTCCATTTACTTATTTACATGGATATTCTACTAGTAGAATAATTACATGCAATATTAATGGCCAATTTCATAATGATGGAATGCATAATTCCGGAAATAATAACCACATAGTCAAGGCCTCGTGCCAAGACTACAAATATGATTTTTTCAAGGCCTTATGCCAAGACACTAGTTTTTCTCATTAGACCTACTGATGAATTGAGGAGCTATAGTGGGCTCCACCCATCACTTTCTAAGTCCAATGCATTCCTCATATGAAATGGGTGAAACATAATCTAAACATTCGTATTAAAACTAGCATACGAAATGTTAATACTTTAACCACAAACCATGAATGGCATAAAAATAGTACATCCACAGTCAAACATAACTCATTAAATACAATATGGAAGATTGTATTATAATAGATAAAAATCAATAAAGAATAAAATATAATTAAGGATATTGACATAGATGAAAATAGTCAGCAAAACTATTTGAAATAAATATTCCTTTTTTCTTGAAAACATTTAAAAGTATCATTATTTATCAAGAAGCCATTTAAAAGAGATTTTTGAATCCAAGTGTCCCATACCACTTTGAAACATTAAAAAATAATTTTAATTTTAAAACATAAATTTCCATATAAATAAATCCTTAAAAACATTTTTAAAACATTTACATTAATGAGAAAGATTTAGAAGAACAAATCTTTAAAATATTTAAAACGATATTTTAATTAAAGAGTTCCTCACCAAATGAGAGATGCCTGAACACAAGTAATTGAGGAATAAAATTAATAAAAACTGTATAATATCATGAGAATAAAGGTATTAATGATATAATATGTCAAAGGATAGTATATACACCATATAAAACTGAATTGGTGCATAACGACAAAGAGGTATCAATGGAATGAAAATTGAGACGAAATTCCTTATAAAGGCTGTATCATTAGATTAAGGATAAATCAATGAAATAATTATGTGTGAAAAATATAAATACACTCAATATAATTGGATATTTAGTGTAAATAAATCATAGGAAATTCACACATATTATTGTAAAAATAATACCAATGACCTGGATGTTTTACTCAATGAATGGCGATTGAGTTAAGATTACCCTTAACAAGTTCATATAAATAGCATGAGAATTTATCAGTGGAGTGATTAGGTGTTTTAAAATTATATCCAAAAAATGGGGAGTGGAAATTACTACATAAATAATTAAGAGTAATTCCACACATAATCTTAGAGTAAAATAATCAATAAAGTATGCGTAAAGCCCAATGAGTGGAAATTGAATTTTGAAACTCCCTTACCGATTTGGTAACTTACGAAACGTACACCCCATGAAAGAAGGATAATACAGTGAAGATGTAAATACCCATAAATTAAATTATATTAAACCAATAATACAATCATGGGAAGTATATACACCACTCAAAAGGAAATAGTGGAAAATATAGCATGAATCTCACGGGAATAAAAAGTGAGATGAAAACCCCCTTACCTTGTAAGTTTCCTTAGTAGATGGTAGGTTAACCTCCTGTATAATGGTTAAATCATTTTTATTAAATTATACAAGAATAACATACATAAATATGATATCATATATTATCTTCTAATATTTCTTTGTTAATAATATTTTAGTAGTATCGTTGTTTCAGGTGTTAACTGATTCGTTTTCCTTTATATGTTTTGTTACGTAAGTTATGTTTGTTATGGATAGGATGTATTTGATTCAAATACAGAATTATATTAAGTTCTTAAACATTATTTTTAATCATAAAATAAAAATTACTATTGAATGGTTACTATGGAGAATGAATCTCATCGCGTTCGGGGAGATGATAATCTGTACGTACGCACAAGCGATAATATCATTCAATTGAAGATGAAATCGTATATAATTGGATTTTATATCATATATAAAGAGTCATTAACATGATATATTTATTATTTACATCAATTATACATCATTATTATAATAATACAAATAATTAAGTGTTGAATAACAACTATACCACGACGTGGAGACGGTAAGCCGTACGTACACACGTATGGTGACTTTGTCATTCATAGGATGAATAGAATAATGAATATGGTTGTACCATATTTATAATAACATCACAGTATGTATAATTTATTGAAGTTATTAATTTGGTATGGAAACAACAAAGAAAGAGTAAGTGGAAGAAGAAGATAACTTTGAAAGACGTGATGAAATTATTACCTCTTCTTCGGGTGCTTCCTTTTGATTTGATCAAAAGGGATCCTTAGGTTGGATTTTTGATAAATTTAAGGCCTCTAAGATAAAGTGACTGTATTTTGGAGGATATTTGGGTAGGGTTTGTCTGAGCCATATGGATTTGGATGTGTAAAATTTAGATAAGGGGAAGTACCCTTTTATAAGAGAGATGAGGGTCACTTTAAGATAAGTTTGAAATATTATTTTATTATATAAACATTTTCGGTTTATAATGAATAAAAATGGATTTATTTCAAGGATAAGGTGAGGATGGGTCTAAATAAATTCAACCAATAGGTTTTAGGCAAGTTTAGGTCACCATATTAACCTTATCTTTCAAATTTAACTCTTAGTTAATTAGTTTAACTTTTACCATGTCTTCTTGTATTTTTACATTATATAGTTAATAAACATATGATAAACTGACAAGAGAACCCAAAGTGGTTCATTAATAACATATATATTATTATATAAGTACTTTGGCCGAACCATATATTTTTAGGACTATTATATAATTCAATAAAATAGTATTTGTTTTAAAAAATCATTTATCTAAATTTTTGACACTATTTAGTATTTGGTTTTTGTTAAAGTCATATCAACTTGATTACTTCAAAAAATAAAAATTAAATCAACCATAACATGTCATATTAATCTAGAAAATTAGTTAAATTCCTAAAAAGTCTCAAATTACATTTATTTGGATATTTATAATATCAATTATTTTAATCTTTAATTAATAAGATAATTACTGCATCATCATTGTGTCTTAAATAAATTAAATTATTTAATGTATAAAAATTATAAAAAAAATACTATCATGTAGGAAATATTTTTATCTTTATAATGAATATTTATAGTCTAATTTATCTTGTTTATAACCCTATATTAAAAATGTTTTAGTTATGAAAATTTGAATTTAACACTTTCAACTCTTCTTTAAATAAAATAATAATAAATGTCCTAATCTAATCCAAGTGGATCATATTTTATTAATAAGGTTCATTTTTGGTTGAAATACACTTATACAATAGAATTAGGACATGTGTTATGGTAATAATAATATCATTTCTACCTTAAGTTGCCCTATTTACTTTTAACTGTGGTAAATAAGTCAAAAGTTACTATTCACCAAATTTTTTTTCGTCTTATTGAACCAAATTTTACTTACTGATGCCAACCGTGTTTCTTAGATTTTTGAAATTCAATCCTCATAAGTGGTAAAATTATGTTTTATACAAATTTGCAAATGTGCCTAGAAGGTGGGTAAAAGAGGGTAAAAAGTTCAATAAAATTTTATACGTCTAATCATATTAAAAAATGACTCCAATGAATTAAATTGAATTTATATAGGTATTATGTATCTATTTTGACTTAAAATAAATTTAAATAAAATAAATATTTTTTTTAAATAAAAAGTCAGTTTGAAACAATAACGCAGTGTTTTTCACTATTCATCAAAATTCGAAAGTTTTACGAAAAATACCAAAAATTCACTCTAATCTTATTTTGATATTTAAAATTCAAAAATGGTTTTTATTTCACCTAATTAAAAAAATAGTATTTGTATTAATTTATTTTAAAAAATATTCCCATTGTCAAAACCAGAAATCAGGTTTTTGAGAAGTAAAAACTATCAAAAGATTGATATGTCTTTATGTCCAATTTAAAAGTGAAATTACTTCCAATGACCAACATTGGATTAAATGATAAAAATATAATCTAATTATACTTCAAAACCATTCAAATGTATAATATAACACTATAATTTATTTTTATTAAAAATTTTGTTTTCAATTAAAATTTAGTATCTTTCATTATTCATCAAAATATGAAAGTTATCAGAAAAACACCAAAAATTTATCAAAACAAAATTTTTTTGTCCCACTTGTAAATAAGAATTTAATTTAATCAGATTTAATGTATAAAAGTTTCAAATATTGGATTAGAAAGGGTTCTCCATTAAAAGGTGAAAAAACTACATTTTTTTAAAAATTCTTCTTTTATTTGAAATATTGAATTTGTTCTTATATTATGTCTAAGAAACAAAAAATATGAATGTTAAAATTATATGGGATATATATAAAATTAAAAATGTGGTTATTACTATTCATAATTTTTTTAAACAGCTAGTTTGATAGGTCGTGGTGCGCTTGAACTCAGTGTTGCATACATTACACGCTATTGTATTGTTCAAAGAGAAGCGTACCATGGAAGCTTGGGGTGTTACATTTTGAAGTTGGAGTATGTCCCTATAGAACTATTGGTTATAGATAATTTGACAAAAGCCTTACCTAAATAAGTGTTTGAACATCATTATATGGATCTTGGAGTTCATTAGAATCCACACACTTAAATAACTATGGATTTTAAATCCCCCACTCCCTGAGGAATGATGCATTTTCTCCTTTATAATGATATTTGTTCTCTAACATCTTGTAAATCATGAAGGATTGAGCTTTTGGTTCTCTAATAAAGGGATATATGTTGTTGTCATGAAAGGGGGATAAGATGATAAGGGGAGCATAGAAATATGAGGATGTTTTCAAAATATGAAGACAATGAAGATGTTTGTGTTGAGTCAATGAGGTTTCCTTATGAATTTTCCATTCTTCGATGTTTTGAAAATCAGAAACACTTTACATTAAGGAAAATTATATTTTATCATAGTAAGGAAAATTTTCCTTCTCCTAGGAAATTTTATCCTTACATATGTTTTCATTGTTCATTTTATAGTTTCTCTTGATCTAACTAATTTTATTTCTAAGTCTAAAATTTGGTTTCACATCTAATACCTCAGAATCCTATAAATCATTGGTTATAGATTATTCTATTTTCAAGATCCAAATTCTCTGAAATTTAGACTTCAAATTCTCTGAAATTTAGACTCCGAATTCTATGCAATTCAGACTTCGAATTCTCTGAAATTCAGACTCTGAATTCCTTAGAATTTGGACTCCGAATTCCTTAGAATCAGGACTCAGAATTCCTCAGAATTCCGATTCTAAATTCATTTGAATTCAGACTCCAAAATCTATAGAATTTAGATTCTAAATTCCTTGGGAAACTGAATCTGAATATACATGATCTATAGTCTCTGAATGTTTATTTGGTTAGAATGAAAATTTCATTTTTCCTTAGACTCTTAAAATTATATTTGGTTAAGAAAACTTATTTTTCTTACACTTGTTATAGTTTTGAAACAATGTCGTACAATCTTTTTCTAGCTAACCATTTTTTGAGTGACACGTGTACATGTCCCTCCAAGATTCAATGAAAAATATGACCGTTGGATAAGGGAGATGACCGTTGGAGAAGTGCCTATAAATAGGATCACATTTGAAAGATATCAAGAGACATAGAATTACCTAATTATCACACTAGATATTTCATGTTGTTGAAGTGATTTCTAGAGATAGGAACTGTCATGCCTTGTGCATACTGAACATCTTGTCCAGCTTTCTTTGTGTGACTCTGATTGTTGATGTGTACAATCAAGGACTTCTGAAGATAGGAAGACAGAGGTACTGACTATCTCAAAGTTGAATAACTTATGGGGATAAGAAGACAGAGATGTAAACTACCTTAAAGTTATAGGGCTTGTAGGGATATCAAGATAGATTCTGATATTCCTATCGAGGGCTTACCCGGGTGTGGGTAAGACAGACTTTATTTAAAGTATAAATCAAGGGACCTTTATCCAAGGTCATTGGCTACCCTTCTCTTTGGGTTAAAAGATTTCATACTTGTTAATTGTTTTGTTTCAAGTTTATTTCCATTGTATTTTGATAAAGGAATAAATTATAACCTTTTTATACTTTCTTTTACTTTTTTATACTATAATAAGTAAGATTATATATTATTTAAGGTAGAATCTTTTCCTTGTAAACTTTTCTTAAGTTTCATTTCCGGAACCACATTTTCAGAACCTAGAAAGTTTGTAGAACTAAAAGAGTTCTTGTGAATTTAACTTGTTTAACTTTTTTAAATATAGTTTACTTAAGGTTAAAAACAAAAGTTTTTAAACTTATAATTCACCCCCCTTGTAATTGAGCATCTACATTCATATTTTGATCCTAAAATTGGTATCAAAGGAGGTATCTGAAATACTTATATTCCCATATAAGTTTTATTGCTCAATTTTTCATTTTTCTAAATATTTTTCTTAATTAGGGATTTTTATCCTTGTTTACAAACTTTTACTAATAACAAGTTTTTGTGGAATGATATTTTCTTTTATAATGGAAAGAATGAATGTTAGTTCGATTAAAAATCTAAATCCTACTAGACCACCTATTTTTGATTGGAAAGATTATGAGTACTGGAGATATCATATGAAGACTTTTGTTATTAATACTGGAGTGGACAATTTTGTTATGCTTACTGGATATTACAAGATTCATGACAAGGAATTCAAAACTTTTACCAATCAAGAAAAGTCAAAATATCAACTAAACTAAAAGGTAAGTAATACTCTGTTGTGTTCCATGACCAAGAATATATATAGTAAAATTTCTTATTGTGAAGCTAAAAATTATATCTGGAAGAAATTGGAAGTCACACATTTTGGTACATCCAAGTTATAGAAACTATAAGAGCTATGCTTAAAGAAAAATATCTTGGATTTCTTTTTCTTTATGGAGAGCCAGTTTGCAAGGTGTAACAAAGGTTTATGAAAATTGTTAATATTTTACGATCTATGGTGAGAAAGGTTTATAGATATCATGCCTAATGAGTAGGAATCTAAGAGAACAACTATTGATGGGAATATGAAAGTATATAAAATTACTCTTGATAAACTTTTTGGAACTCTTCTTTAACATGAGACAAGAATGAAAAGAGATACTAATATGAATAAAAATAAAAATGGAAATGGAATTATAGCCTTTACTACTACTAAATCCAAGACTCCTAAAAGGGTTACAAGATCCATGTCTAATAATGTCACTATTTTATCTGAATCTAGTGAAACTGAACATTTTTAGAATGAGCTAGTTAATCTTGCTCGAAGGATGAACAAGATAGTTGGAAAGAAAGACTTTCAGTATAGATATAAGAAGAAAGAAAGAAAAGATAATAAAGTCTTGGAAGTCACTTGTTATGAATGCAAAAGAGCAGGTCATATTAGGCCATATTTTCCTATTCTTAAGAAAAAGGATAAAATGGAAAAGAATTCAAAAAGGAATAGAAAGAAGTATTACAAGGCTAAAGCTAAGAAATTTTTGATAGCCAAAGACACATGGAGTGCCAATGGTGGAGAATCTTCTGATGAATCCTCAGAGTATAAATCTTCTGGTCAGAAGAATATTAGTCTATTATCTAGGATACCCATTGAAAATCATTGTCTAATGGCCAATGTACACAATGCCTAATATATCACTAATATATCTTTAAATGAAAATTATACTAATGATAAATATTATGAATCTTTAGATGAAGAATCTTCTTCTGATGAAGATAATACATTACCTTCTTATGAGGAAGTATCTAGTTTTTCTAAACTTCTTGATAATGAAAATTAAAAACTGAAGAAAAATCTTGATAAAGAAAATTCTAGAATTTATATTCAGACTAAAGAATTATCAAATCTTTCTAAAGATCTTGATAAGAAATTTTTTTATTTTGAAAGTATTTCAAAAAAACCTTGAGGAAGTTAATTCTGAGAAGGATAAACTTTATAAGGAACTTGAAAATTAAAATTCTAATAAAAATATTTTAGAGACTAACTCTATTTCTAAAACTAATTTTTTTGAGGATAAAAACATGGTTATAAAACTAAATTCATAAATATTTTCCTTGAGGAAGTTTTTGTCAAACTTTACCTCTGGTAAAGAAAATTTCAACAAGATGTATTCCCAAATTCGACCCATAAGTAATAGTTCTGGATTTGGTTATACTCATTCTAAACCAGGTTTTAGTAATAATTATTTTGTTCCTCAAAGTGCTCCAATCTACACAAAATTTCATTGTGGTGGAAGTTGGGTGAAAAATTGTTCCTTAAACAAAAATCAATATTTAGGTTTTCATAAAACTTTTTTTTCTAAGAAAATGTGGATACCTAAAATCGTTTTTTTTGAAATTTTCAAAACCAAGAAAGTTTGGATTCTGAAAGCCTAACACTCTTATTTTCAAGAAAATAAAGATAGTACCAACAACAACACATGGTACATGGATAGTGTATTTTCCTAGCATATGATTGATAACAAAAACTTCTTTAAAAAGATTATCAAAATGAAAGGAGGAAAAATAACTTTCAGAGATAATGCTTAGGGAGAAATTATTGGTATTGGTAACATTATTATTCGTGGAAAACTTTGATTTCCAATTTTTTACTTTTTAAGGGTCTTAAGAACAACCTTATTAGAATAATCTAACTATGTGATGAAGGTTACCTTGTGAACTTTAGGAATGACAAGTACTTAGTACACAATTCTAAGGAAGAGTTTATTCTTTCTGCTTATAGGAAAGAGAATGTATACACACTAAACTTAGAAGACCATAGGAGACAAGATCTACCTTTCCTTAGTGAAATAGAAGATCAATCTTGGTTGTGTCATAGAAGGTTAGGACACTGTAACCATAGAAACCTATGTAAACTCTCTAAGAAAAGGTTTATTAAGGATCTACCAAATCTTAGATTTTATTCTTAAAAAGTTTGTGATCCTTGTTAATATAGAAAGAAACATAAATCAAGTTTTAAATCAATCAGTGAAGTCTCAACAACCGATGAATTACAATTAGTGCATATGGACCTTTTTGAACCAACACAAACCAAAAGCATTGGAGGAAAATGTTATGTATTTGTCTTAGTTGATGATTAAACTAGATTCACATGGGTCTATTTTCTAGAAAATAAATCTGAATATTTTTATTATTTCGACATTTTTAGATCCCAAGTTAAAAATGAGAAAAACCTTCCATTGATAACTTTTCATATCAATCATGGAGGAGAATTTCAAAATTCTTATTTTGAAACTTTTTGTAGCAAAAAAGGCATTACTCATAACTTCTCAGCACTAATAACTCCTCAACATAATGGCATTATTGAAATAAGAAATCGAATTCTTCAAGAGATAACTAGAACCATTTTGAGTGAATATTCGATAGCTAAACATTTTTGGGCTGAAACTATAAGTACTGCTTGTTATACCATAAATTGAGTTTTGATTAGACCTTTTATTAATAAAACCCCCTATGAGCTATAGAATGGTAGAAAACCTAGACTTTCCTACTTCAAAGTATTTGACTGAAAAGTATTCATTTTGAATAATAAAGATAATTTACATAAATTATCACCCAAATTGGATGAAGGAATTTTCCTAGGATACTCCACAACTTCTAAGGATTATAGATTTTTCAATAAAAACACTTATACTATTAAAGAAATATTGCATGTTAAATTTGATGAAACAGATTCTTTTGTTTTTAAACAACCTCAATCTACATCTTCAGATGTGTTTTCAAAAACAAATTATCAACCCTTGATAGAAGATCCTTCTGAGAAAGAAAACATTGAAGAAAATATTTCTGAAGCATTTACCCAGAAGATTTGCTACCATATGTTGATGAACATGTATTAAAAAACCCGAATGAATTGTTTCTTAAGAATAATCCCAGTGATGGTATCATTGGTGATGTAAATCAACCTATAAGTACTAGAAGTTCCTTAAGAAATAAAGTAGAACATCTATCCTTCCTTTCCCAATTAGAACCAAAAAACACTGATGAAGATTTATGTGATGATGATTGGATTAAATCCATGCATGATGAGCAAAATGAATTCGAAAGGAATAAAGTATGGACCTTGGTTAAAAGACCTAAGGAAAATTCTATTATTGAAGTAAAATGGGTCTTCAGAAATAAGTGTGATGAAAATGGAATCATTGAAAGAAATAAAGATAGATTGGTTGCTAAAGGCTATAATCAACAAGAAGGAATAGACTTTGAAGAAACCTATGCTCCAGTATCTAGACTTGAATCTTTCCATATTTTACTTGCCTTTGCAGCATTATTCAACTTTAAACTTTTTCAAATGGATGTTAAATGTGATTTCCTTAATGGATTTGTTCCAGAGGAAGTTTTTGTTAAACAAACTCCTAGTTTTGAAGACACAAAACATCCTTAGCATGTTTTCAAACATACCAAAGCTATATATGGACTTAAACAATCCCTTAGAACCTGGTATGATATGCTTACATGATTTTTATTACAAAACAAATATGTTAAGTAAAATGATGATCCAACCCTTTTTATAAATAAAGATAAGAAAAATGTTTTAATTGTTCAAATTTATGTTGACGACATTATATTTGGTTCAACTCATCAATATTTATCTGATTCGTTTGCGGATCTAATGAAATATGAGATTGAAATGAGTATGATGGGTGAATTATCATTTTTCCCAGGTTTTCAAATTCATCAAAAACCAGAAGGAACTTATATATGTCAACATAATTAGATTAAATATCTTCTTAAAAAGTATGGATATGACAACACTAAGAGTATAAGTACTCCCATTGGTACCTCAAATTCACTAGATCTTGATGAAGCTGGGAAACCAGTAGATCAAACATCATTTAGAGGTATGATGGGAAGTTTAATATACTTGACAACTAGTCCTAAATATTTAATGTTTTCAGATTTATTATGTGAAATATATCAATCCAATACTAGGGAATCTCATTTAAGGGTAGTGAAAATAATTTTTCGTTATTTAAAAGGAACTCAGGATTTAAGACTCTTTTATACTTCTGGAAATGTTTTTTTTAAAGTTTTTCAGATTCTGAGTTTAGTGGATGTATAATGGATAGGAAAAGTACATCCAAAAATTGTCATTTATTAGGATATTCATTAGTTTTTTTGTAATGAAAAAATCAACACTCAGTAGCACTTTCCACTACTGAAGCTGAATATATAGCTGCTGGATGTTTCTGTGCCTAAGTGTTGTGGATGCAACACACACTCGCATACTATGGTATGAGTTTTACCAAACAAAAATATTGTGAAATAACACTAGTGCCATTTCCCTAAGTAAAAACCCTGCACATCACTCTCGTGAAAAACACATAGATATTAGGAATCACTTTTTTAGGGATCACACACAAAAAAGAGATATTATTCTTTAATTTATCAGAACACAAGATCAACTTGCTGATATTTTCACAAAATCTTTACCCACAGATAGATTTTAATACATTAAACAAAAGTTAGGGATGATAAATATAATTTAATCTTCCATATTAACTTTCTGTTCAAACCTATCTCCTTATAGTAAGAAACACTTTTTCATAGGGGGAGTACATTTGCTTGTTAAAAAAATTTTCATAATCAAAAAATTTCGTAATAAATTTTTATTCGTATTTTTTCCCTTTTTTGTAGTCAAATTTTTTCATAATCAATTTTTTTTCTTCGTAATCAACATTTTTTTTTTCATAATCAAATTTTCCAGTAGTTTAATTTTTTTTTGTAGTTAAAAAAACTCTCAATTTCAAAAAATGTTCTTGCTTAAGAAAATTTTCCAGAATCTAAAGTTTTTCGTGAAGAATTTTCTTTATTACTGTTTTATTCCCTAGAATTCTGGAAGGTATGTTTCCTTTATTAAATTTTCATAATCATATTTTTACATGTTGGTATTTTCATCTTGTTTATGGAATTTTTTTGGATTTACTTTTACTTAAATCCGAACTTTTATCTTAAAAACCTCAAAATATCGGAACCTACTAAATTTTCTCTTCATCTATCATCTAAACTTTCAGATCTGATCAAAAGTATTTCCACTGTTGGATCTCTTTGGGAAGTTGAACTATCTTCTAAAATGCCTATATAAATCCCCCCGATGTTTGTCCCACATCGATCTTCAAACACTTGGCGTGAAAAAACCCTGCTACTCTTCTTAAGTCTCGTTCCGATTCTTTAGGTTTTCCTCAATTCCAAATGTATTTGGAAGCTTCTTCTTAGAATCAAATTTTATCAGTAAAGGAAATATGTAAGTTTAAGATTTATAGAGAAAGGTTAGTAGATCTGAAATTCTATGATAAGTATGATTCTATTATCTCAAAAAATATCAAGCTGAACGGCTGAGAGAGTTTATGTGTATACAAAATGAAGGCATAGGATCTGGTTTATCCAAGGCCATTAGTATAATTATATGAATCTGTAAGTTTCTTCAATGAAGTAGGGAGAGACAAGTTTTCATTTAAGAGCTATAAAAAAACCTATTCTATTTACTATAGTAAGGCCACCAGTCTAATTGGAATTCAGTATGAAGGTGAAGCTGATTTCTGTACCCATAAGTTACCAGATGTATCAGGATCATTCGATAAGGAGAAGGTTATGGAATACCTTGGTTTGAAATAAGTGAAGTCTCCAAAGATTATCCATCTCTCTAAAAATATCCGGATTCTTGAGTTATGGGTTTAGGGATTTCTCATTCTGAGAAAAGGAAACAAGGATACCCTAAAGAAGAGTGATATTTATGCTTTGGACTTTCTGGTGAATCTCAGAATGATAAATTTGGTGAAGTATGTTTTTCTGACAATCCTGAATATCAAGAATGGAACTCTGAAGTCTCAAATCATCATGTATCCAGTTATTATCTTCAAGATTATAGTCCTTTGTCTAGAATAATTTAAAATCCCTTATAGTTCAAATCCAAGGAATTTAAAATTCATGTTTCTTAGTGATGACACCCTCAGGAGGATGAAGGATGGATTGACTAGTGGATCCAGATATTTTTATGATTTATCTGACGATGAAATAGAAGACCTATCAAAGAAATCAGAAGTGGATAAGACTTCAGAAAAGGGTGGAAAGAAGAGAAAGTTTAAGGAAAAAAATAAGAAAGAAAAATCTATGACTTTTAAGGAATCTCAGGCAGCACCACCTAAGCCAAAGAAGAAAAAGACTTATCTAGATGAAGTGGTTGCCAAGGGAAGAGAAGAAAAGAAGAATATATAGGAAGGGAAGCCTAGTTTTGGATTGGAACCTACTGAGGAAAAAGCTTTAAAGTTGAAGGTGGCTGAGGATCTTGAGAAGCAAGAAAAAGAAAAGAAAAAGAGGAAGAAGATGTCGGAGGCTGAGATTGTTTAATACCTTCTCAAGGTTGCTGAGAAAGCCTTTGAAAAAATTCAAGTTCTGGAATCGTGTTTGCAAGAATCACTTCCAGTAACTTCGAGAAAGAAGATGGTGATTCAATAATAGGAAGAAGAAGAAATAGTCCAGAAAGAAGAATTATAATAATAAGAAGAAGGAAGTGGTGATATAGATGACATGATAAAACAAGTGGAAGAATATCATGAGAAGGAGACCTTCTAAGAGGTTGTCAATCCAAACCTCTGAATTTGAATATTCAAAACTTCCTACTCCATGAAAAAAAGAAAAGGATATTGAAGAATTGAATAAACCATCTGAAGAAGAGAGTAGCAATCATGATTTCGTTTACCCAGAAGATCTTGTGGCAAGTGTCGAGAAAGAAAATCTTGAGGAAGATAAAATAGTTCAACTATCAGATAGTGATCATGAATCACCAAAAGTAGCATAAAGCACTCTAAAAGATGATAAGGGAAAATAGGTGTTGGTTGATACACCTAAGAAATCTGTAGTGAGAAAGAAATTTATTGGTGTCTTGTCGAAGAGAAAAACTGAAAAAATAGAAAAATAATCATTACCAACCAAACAATCTGATTCAGAATCATCCTCTCTTAGACATGACTTTGTAGTATAATATTTGGAGAAGCTAGTTGATATGATTCCCTTATTTATGAGTAAAGACTTGAGGTTCTAGATGCTTCAACACTCATTTAATCTGAAAGCGGATCTGGTTACCCTACTTATGGATAAGTTTGTCTGACTTGAGACCAATTTCAAATCATTCTTCATTGGATATGAAGCTCACAAAAGATCATTTGAGGAAATCATAAAGTGGTAAAGGAAAAAATACAAGAGATGAGAATCCTTGATGATTTTCAGGAAATTGTGAAGGATGCTTTTGGCACCGAAGATGGAAAGTTCAATGATCTCACTAAAAGTTTTGAGGAAAATCTAAGTTTCAAACATACAACCTTGAAGTAGGAAGTCAATGATATGTACTAGAAGCTAAATTCGATTTCATTGAATTGGAAAAGGGAAAGGGATCTTAGAATAGAGTTTGAAGAAAAACTCAACAAGCAAGAAGAACTTTTGAATGATCATGCAGAAATTCTTAAGGCTCAGGAAGAAAAGATCAAATCCTTGGAGAAGAAAATTGAAGATCAGGATTAGCTGCTGAAGTGTGTTAAAGAAGATCACAAGGAGCTTAAGAAGCTGAAAAAAATTGTGAAAAAGTTAATGCTGATGGAAAAAAGAAGGATAATTTTTCTAATCCAATCTTTTTTTGTATTTCCTGATTTGTACAAATTCTTCAATCATAATGAATTTTTCATTATCCCACATATTTTTTTTGTGGTATAGTACTAATATTTTAGGTACCATATTTTTTTCCATTATCTTTATTCATTTTTGAAAATAACAAAGGGGGATAAAGGAATGATAAAAAGAATACTAAGTAAAGATGTGAATTCCCTAAGTAAGGGGGGTCTATCTAAGGGGGAGTTTCATCAAAGAATATTTCTTTATACAAGAAAAAGCAAAATCTATTTAAGGAATTCAAAGAGTAAGATCCTTAGGGATTTCAAAACCTAAGGGGGGTTAGTTGTATTCACCATGATTCATAAGTAAAGGGAGATAAGTTTTTATTTTCATGTTCATAAAAATTCTAAGTCCTTATATTATTTTTCATAAGGATGTTTGTGCTTTCCAAAAAGGGGGAGATTGTTGAGTCAATGAGGTTTCCTTTTTTCTTTTTCATTACTCTATGTTTTGAAAATCACAAACAATCTACCTTAAGGAAAATTATATTTTATCTTAATAAGGAAAATTTTCCTTCTTCAAGGAAATTTTATCCTCACCTGTTTTTTAATTGTTCATTTTATAGTTTCTCTAAATCTAACTCATTTTATTTCTAAGTCTAAAACTGGGTTTCACATCTAAAACCTTGAAATCCTATAAATCCTTGGTTATAGATTATTCTATTTTTAGAATCTGAATTCTCTGAAATTACGACTCCAAATTCTATGAAATTCAGACTCCGATTTCTCTGAAATTCAGACTCTGAATTCCTCAAAATTCAGACTCTGAATTCCTCATAATTTTGACTTTGAATTCCTCATAATTTTGACTTGAAATTCCTCAGAATTTAGACTCTGAATTTCTCATAATTCTGACTCTGAATTTCTAAGAATCCAGACTCCGAATTCATCAGAATTACGACTCCGAATTCCTCATAATTTTGACTCCGAATTCCTTATAATTCACACTCTGAATTCCCCAGAATCCAGACTCCAAATTCTAACACCCCAAGCTTCCGTGGTACACTTCTCTTTGAATTATACAATAGCGTGTGATGTATGCAACACCGAGTTCAAGGGAACCACGACCTATCAAACTAGCCATTTAAAAAGCGGTTATGAATAGTAATAACCACATTTTTAATTTTATATATATCCCATATAATTTTAATATTCATATTTTGTGTTTCTTAGTATAATATAAGAATAAATTCAATTTTTCAGACAAAAGATGCATTTTTCAAAAAATGTAGTTTTTATACCTTTTAATGGTGAACAATTTGTAATCCAATACTTGACACTTTTATATATTAAATTTTATGAAATTAAATTATTCTTTATAAGTGTGACATAAAAATTAAGTTTTGATTTTTTTTGTTTTTTCTGATAACTTTCATATTTTGATGAATAGTGAGAGATACTAAATTTTAATTGAAAACAACTTTTTTGATCAAAATAATTTATAGTGTTAAATTATACATTTGAATGGTTTTGAAGTATAATTATATCATATTTTTATCATTAAATGCAATATTTTTCATTTTAAGTAATTTCACTTTTAAATTGGACATAAACACATATCGATCATTTGATAGTTTTTACTTCTCAAAAACCTGCTTTCTGGTTTTGACAATGAGAATATTTTTTAAATTAATTAATACAACTTCTATGTTTTTAATTTGGTGAAATAAACATCATTTTTTAATTTGAAATATCAAACTTAGCTTAGAGTTAATTTTTGGTATTTTTCTGAAAACTTTCAATTTTTGATGAATAGTGAAAAACACTGCGTTATTGTTTCAAACCGACTTTTTATTTAAAAAAATTATTTATTTTATTTAAATTTATTTTAAGTCGAAATAGATACACAATACCTATATAAATTCAATATAATTCATTAGAGTCATTTTTAATAATATTAGATGCATAACATTTTATTGAACTTTTTACTGTCTTTTACCCACCTTCTAGCCACATTTGCAAATTTGCATAAAACGTAATTTCACCGCTCCTGTGGATTGAATTTTAAAAAAATGAGAGGCACGGTTGACATCAGTAAGTAAAATATGGTTCAATAAGATGAAAATAATTTTTGGTGAATAGTAACTTTTGACTTGTATTTACCACGATTAAAAGTAAATAAGGCAATTAAAGGTAAAAATGATATTATTATTACCCTAACACATATCCTAATTCTATTGGATAAGTGTATTTTGACCAAAATAAACCTTATGAAAAAAATATGATCCTCTTTGGTCGACATGGATTAGATTAGGACATTTATTATTATTTTATTTAAAGAAGAGTTAAAAGTGTTAAATTCAAATTTTCATAACTAATTTTTTTTAATATCGGGTTATACATAAGATAAATTTGACTATGAACATTAATTAGAAAGATAAAAATATTTCCCTACATAATATTATTTTATTTATAATTTTTAGATATTAAATAATTAAATTTATTTATGACACAATGATGATGCAGAAATTACCTTATTAATGAAATATTAAAATAATTGATATTATAAATATCCAAATAAATGTAATTTGAGACTTTTTAGGAATTTCACTAATTTTATAAAATAATATGACATGTTATGGTTGATTTAATGAATTTTTTTCGATGTAATCAAGTTGATATGACTTTAACAAAAAGAAAATACTAAATAGTGTCAAAATTTACATAATTAAGTTTTTAAAACAAATACTATTTTATTAAATTATATAATAGTCCTAAAAATTTAAGGATTGTCCAAAGGACTTATATAATGATATATATTTCATTAATGAACCACTTTTGGTTCTCTTGGAAGTTTATAGTAAGTTTATTAATCATATAATATAAAAATAAAGAAGGCATGGTAAAAGTTAAAATAATTAACTAAGAGTTAAATCTAAAATATAAGGTTAATATGGGGGCCTAAACTTGTCTAAAAACTATTAATTGAAGGGATTTCAACCCATCCCCACATTATGCTAGAAATAAATCTATTATGAGCCATTATAAACTGAAAATGATTATATAATAAAATAATATTTCAAGCTTTTCCTAAAGTAACCCCCACGTCTCCTGTAAGAGGGTATTTCCGCTTCTCTTAATTTTACACCTCCAAAGTCATTTTAATGGGTCAACCCTACCCAAATATACTCCCAAATACATTCACTTTATCCTAGAGTCCTTCATTTGATCATAAATCCAACCTAATGAGCCCTTTTGATCAAATAAAAAAATCACCCGAAGAAGAGGTAATAATTTCATGACCTCTTTCAAAGTTATCTTCTTATTCCACTTCCTCTATATTTTTTTTTACATACCAAAATAATAAATCCATAACATTATAAATATTATGATGTTATTATAAATATGTTACAACGATATTCATTATTCTGTCCATCCTATGAATGATAAAGTCACCATACGTGTGTACTACGACTTACTGTCTCCACGTCGTGGTGTAGTTGTTATTCAACACTTCATTAAATGGATTTGTATAATAATGATTTATGATTGATGTAAATAATAAATATAACATGTTAATTATTCTTCATATATGATATAACATCCAATTATATACAGTTTCACCTTCAATTTAATGATATTGTCGCTTGTGCGTACGTACAGATTACCGTCTCTAAGAACGCGATGAGATTCATTCCCCATCGTAACCATTAAAGAATAATTTTAATTTTATGATTAAAAATAATGTTTAAGAACTTAATATAATTCTGGATGTGAATCAAATAGATCCTATCTATAACAAACATGACTTACGTAACAAAACATATAAAGGAAAACGAATCAGTTAACACCTGAAACAATGATACTACTAAAATATTATTAACATAGCAATATTAGAGTATCATATATGATATCATATTTATGTATGTGATTCTTGTATAATTTAATAACAATTATTTAACCATTATATAGGAGGTTAACCTACCCTCTACAAAGGAAAAGTACAAGGTAAGGGGGGTTTTCATCTCACTTTTTATTCCCGTGAGATTCATGCTATATTTGCCGTTATTTCCTTTTGAGTGGTGTATATACTGCCCATGATTGTATTCTTGGTGTAATATACTTTAATTTATGGGTATTTACATCTTCATTTTATGCTCGTTATTTCATGGGGTGTATGTTTCATAAGTTACCAAATCGGTAAGGGAATTTCAAATTTCAATTTCCACTCATTGGGCTTTACGCATACTTCATTGATTATTTTAATCCAAGATTATGTGTGGAATCACTATTTATTATTTATGTAGTAATTTCCACTCCCCCTTGTGTGGATATACTTTTGATACTTATAGTCACTCCATTGACAAATTCTCATTCTATTTATATGAACTTGTTAAGGGTAATCTTAACTCAATTTCCATTCATTGAGTTAAACATCCAAGTCATTGGTATTGTTTTTACAAGAATATGTGTGAATGTCCTATGATTTATTTACAATTAATATCCAATTATATTGATTGTATTTATATTTTTCACACATAATTATTTCATTTATTTATCATTAATATAAGGATATGGTCTTTATAAATAATTTCGTCTCAATTTACATTCCATTGATACCTCTTTGTCGTTATGCACCAATTCACTTTTATATGGTGTATATACTGTCCTTTGACAAATTATATCATGAATACCTTTATTATAAAGATATTATAATGTTTTTATTAAATTTATTCCTCAATTACTTGTATTCAAGCATCTCTCATTTGGTGAGGAACTCTTTAACTAAAATATCATTTTAAATGTTTTAAATATTTATTCTTCTAAATATTTCTCATTAATGTCCATGTTTTAAAAATGTTTTTAAGGATTTATTTATATAGAAATGAATTTTTTAAAATTAAAATTCCTTTTAAAAGTTTCAATGTGGTATGAGACAATTTGAATAAAAAATCTCTTTTAAACGGCTTCTTGATAAATATTGGGACTTTTAAATATTTTCAAGAAAAAGGGAATATTTCTCCCAAATTGTATTGCTGACTATTTTCATCTATGTCAATATCCTTCATTATATTTTATTCTTTATTGAGGTTTATTTATTATAATACAATCTTTAATATTGTATTTAATGAGTTATGTTTGACTGTGGATGTGCTATTTTTATGCCATTCATGGTTTGTGGTTAAAGTATTGAAATTTCGTATACTAATTTTAATATGAATGTTTAGTTTATGTTTCACTCATTTCTTATGAGGAGTGAATTGGAATTAGTAAGTGATGTGTGGAGGCCTCTATAGCTTCCTGATGCATCGGTAAGTCTAATGAGACAAACAAGTGTCTTGGCACAAGGCCTTGACAAAATCTTATTTGTAGTCTTGGCATGAGGCCTTGACTTTGTGGTTATGATTTCCAGCATTATGCATTCCATAATTATGAAATTTTTTATTGATATTGAATGTGATTATTAGACTAGTAGAATATCCATGTAAATAAGTAAATGGAATTATTTGATTTATATTTGACATGTTATGCTGAAGTTTATATTTAAAACGATTGTGTTTTAGTCTTATACATTGCCTTAAATTTTTATGCTTATTTTGATAGTTTCCGCTATATTGTTTTCCTTACTGAGCATTTGAACTCACCACTTTCTATTATTTATTTTTCCCAGGAAGTGAAGAATTCTATTTTGATTAACCTTCAGGGATATGCTAAAGAATATTAGTGTTTTCAAAGGGGAGACAATGTTTTTTTTAATTTAATGAAAAACTTATGTATATTTCTAGTACTTCCAAGGCTACTAAACTAATCATTCTTTTGAGACTTGATCTATTATGATCATGCTAATGTTATGTTATAATTCACCGACTTTGGGTAACTAGGGTTGGGGAGTTACATAAATTTATCAGAATTCAGACTCCGAATTCCTCATAATGCCGACTTCTAATTCCTCAGAATTCAGACTCTGAATTCCTCAGAATTTAGACTCCAAATTCCTCAGAATTCAGATTCCAAATTCCTTGGAATTTAGACTCCAAAATATATAGAATTCAGATTCTTAATTCCTTGGAAAATAGAGTCCGAATATTTGTGATCTATACTCTCCGAATGTTTATTTGGTTAGAAACTAAAATTTATTTTTCCTTAGACTCTGAAAATTAGATTTGGTTAAGAAACCATATTTTTCTTACACTTTTTATAGTTATAAATCGATGTCGTACAATCTATTTCTAAATAACTGTTGTTTGAGTGACACATGTACAGTCCCTCCGAGATTCAAAGAAAATTATGATTGTTGGAGGAGGGAGTCGACCGTTGGAGAAGTGCCTATAAATACGATCTCATTTGAACGAGCTCGATAGATAGAGAATTGCCTGTTCATCACTCTAGAGATTGCATTCCACTAAAGTGATTTATAGAGAGAGAAACTCACTTGCCTGCTGAACATCTTGTTCATATTTATTCATTTGACTCTGATTGTTGTTGTGTCTAATCGAGGAATTTTGGGGATAAGAAGATAGAGGTACAACTACCTTAATGTTTGAGGACTTCTAGGGATAGGAAGACAGAGGTGCTGAATACCTTAATGTTCATGGGCTTGCGAGGATAACAAGAAAAATTCTAATATTCCTATCGAGGGAATACCCAAGTGTGGGTAAGACATACTTTCTTGAAAGTATAAATCAAGGGACATTTATCCAAGGTTGTTTGATACCCTTCTCTTTGGGTTAAAATAATTCATACTTGTTTCTTTTTTTGTTTCAATTTTATTTCTTCTATATTTTGATAAAGGAAGAAAGTATAACCTTCTTATACTTTCTTGTAATTTTGTATACTCTAATAAGTAAGATTCTATATTCTTTAAGGTAGAATATTTTCCTTGTAAATTTTTCTTAAGTTTCATTTCTGGAACCACATTTTTAGAACCTAGCATGTTTGTAGAACTAAAAGTGGCCTTGTGAATTTACCTTGTTTAACTTTGTTTTACATAGTTTTCCTTACAGTAAAAAATGGAAGTTTTTAAACTTGAAATTCACCCCCTATTTTAATTGAGCATCTAAATTCATATTTCTATCCTATAGTTTGTTTAAATTTTATATATCACAAATGATGTGGTTCATGATGAAATTTATTTCCTAGTGTGTTTGAAGAGTTGGTCTTCTCAAGTGTCATCATTCTCTCTTTGAGATGATGAAATGGTTCTGCTATAAAAGAATATTTTTATAAAAGTGTGTTTTGAGAATGAAGTAATTCATTGATGAACTTTTCATGCTACTCTTTTTTTCACACTAAGTATGTATCATGTGGTCTTAGAGTATGTGTTGAGTAAATCATTGATCGCTATATGGAGTCATAAGAAGAAAATTTTGGTAGATGATGGAAGAGTGTAATTTTTTGTCAAAAAGTTAAAAAACATTCAGAGTGGTATAAAATGTGTAAGAGTTTTCAAAAAACACAAGGGGAATATTTTTGGAAAAAATCCCTCAAGGTGAGTTTACCATGTTTTGGGTAGATTGCATTTTATGAAAAATAATGTTGTAAAGGTCTTTTGTGAAGTTCCATCATGATTGTTGACAAGGTATGTGAACAAAGATCCAATACAGAGGTATGAAAGCTCTAAAAGTGACACCTAAAATATAGAAAATTCATGAAATTCACAAAAGATGTGATTTTATTGAATAAAGGTTTCGTGATAACATTAGTTCTTTGAAGAACCAACTTGTGTCAATTTGAACAAGGTGGCTTCTCAAAAGTTTAGAGATATTCACAATAGTTTTTAGGTTTTTCAAAATTTTGAATTTTCATGAATGGTTATAATGATTTGTGAAAGTTGAGAAAGAGTTTATTTGAAATTGAATATTACAAAAAATAGAATGAATTACCCAAAAATTCTATGGTAAAGAGGTATTAATAAATTGGATGATAGTTGAGCTTCATGACACATCCAACAAGCTATAAAAAATATTGATTCTGGTGATCAAAAGAATATCCTTCTGAATGAGTGGTGATAACACTTTATTTGAGAGTGTAGTGAGATTTCAAATTGTGATTGGCAGTGAACCATGAGGGACAGTAAATCCACTATTAACTTTATAATAGTATTGTGTTTTAGTGGATTTGTTACATAGGATCATTTCCTATGTATACTCCTTGTATGTATCCCATTGTGTGTGAAACAAGTAAAATTGATGTTCCTCATCCATGTTTTCATTTATTCCCATACATTTTTATGGTAAAGGGAGAGATGGATATTTTTTTAGTAATGAAATAAGATCCAAAGGGATAGTTTTGTAATCCATCATGCCCTGATTAACCCCCCACCCACTCTCAGTGTATTTAACCTATTTAGGATTAAAAAACCAATAGAACTCATGCCTCGTGATGCACCTATTTCAAAGTCTCTATATATAATGGTCCTGATTGAGTTACATGGACTTGAGAGGCAACTCTAGGAGAATATTGATAAGATATTAATATTCCCAATTATTTCACCATGGGGTTCACCTATTATTTTTGTTAAGAACACATATGGTTCCATGTGAAGGTTTCGGGCATAGTGAAAGCTCATGGGTGGATGTTACCACTTGGATTTTTGTCATTAGCAATGATCAATCTGGGATCAATACGATAATAAATTCCAGACTCCACAGATCGAATCACAGAAATAGACAAAGAAGAAGAATATTCCTGGAACCACAAATGAGGGTCGTCAGAGGTTGATTATAATTAATTTAATTAATTAAAAATAAGTACCTTTTACAATGTTCTTTCTTTGTTGATATTTATGATCACGTTCCGATGTGATTCATTGTTGCGTCACATAATCCAACTATATAATTCCTCTAGTGGTGATCCAAACATGCACCACGTATCTTTGGATGTCTCCAAAGGAGTATCCGTGTGCTTGAGTGGATAAACCTTTTCTTGCGTTGTCCACCTTAGATCGCACTGATCCGATGGAGGAGGATCTATCTCAGTCTTGAGAGTGTTCTTGGAGGAAGGAATTCTTTCGGCCTTGAGATAATTCTCTATAATTTTTGTGCACAACGATTGGGAAAGTGTTGGGGTTGTGAGGATATTTATAATCGGGTTTGAGGTTATAGAGTTATGACAATAAATAAACGTGTTAAGCGTTTTATTTATTTCATTAACTCTCATTGAAAACCCCATGTCGAATAATTAATTCCTTGACATGAATCCACGCTAATTATAATAAATTTCCGAAAAATCCCGACTGAAAAAACTACATGGTGTGTAATCATTAATACACGACGTGTACTTATTTTCCAAAATGAAAGCTACAGGACATGTAATCATTAATACACGCTGTGTACTTGTTTTTCATTTCCTTTCAAAAATGAAAACTACACGGCGTGTAATCATTAATACATGGCGTGTACTTGTTTTCATTTTATTTCCAAAATGAGAACTACACGGCGTGTAATCCTTAATACATGGAATGTACTCATTTTATTCTTCCTCCAACATTAAATCGATTTAGGATTCCTTGAATAATTATTAAACCACATACGAGAATAATCTTTATTCTACTTGAGATACTTGGATACACTTAGTGTGTGACCCTCTAGGCCTCTTTCTCATTGGAATTAGGAGGGCTTTCCTAAAGTCCAAGATTAATGTCTAGCAACGGGTCAAGTCACCCAAGAGAAATTTGACACCGCATTGACGTATCACCTCATATGAATGCTTACCATGTAATTTAATCCCTTTGTCTCAATATCTCATCAAACATGTTTCATAGTAGTGAAATAAACCTATATGCTTGATCTGTCATTCTTTGACTTCCAGAAATAAACTCGACGTTACACCATGGCCATGGAATTTGGGTGATAGTTCTATTTCAATCAAAGGGCCTGAGATATATACTTCCATAAATATAGAAGGGAAAAATCCTTCCTCGACTTATCCATTAACAACATGTCATTCGTGATGCACCCAATGTACCCTACTTCCTTCCAACTGTCTTCATGACGGTTTTCGTCAGAAAATCTAAGTGCATGATGCATGACATGAGTTAATGATAATCTTCCAGTCTAAGGACCATTATGCATGCTCGTAGATAGTAATGTATGATGACACTAAGACATGCATAATTACTACTGGCGGGTCTGTTCTCACAATCTCCCATCTTGGAGATTACCAAGTGGAACTCCATGAGAGAGGGTATCATGTTATTATGAGTACTCGCACATGAAGGTTTGTATACTATGTGTCCTATCATAGTATGTCATCCAACCATAGAACTTTATTTAAGAATATTATTATATCATTTCAAGGTTCTCATCATAGTGGGGATCTTCCATGACCTTATTAATGCAACAAATATTCAAGGACATTATTATATTATAGTCATGCAGAACAATGAACAATATATAATAAGTGTACATTCATGTAATCAAAGTACAAACAGTTGGTCCTCAGGAAAAAAACTCTAAGAAACTCCCACTTGGACTAGATCCATCTTCCTATGACTTTTAGTCTGCTAGACCTCACATGATGATCATGTTTCTACTGAGTCAAGGATTTAGTCAATGGGTCCACCATGTTGTCTTCCATGGAAATACTGCTCACTGCAACTTCACCTCTCTGAGAAAAATTCCTCAAGAGATGACACTTCCAAAGTATGTGCTTTGTCCGCCGATGTGACCTTAGCTCTTTTACAAGTTCCACCACTATAGTATTATCACAATAGAGTGTGATAAGATATTTACTACTAGGTACTACATCCAGCTCTTGGATGAAGCTTCGCATCCACACTAATTCTTTAGCTACCTCAGAAGGTGCGATATACTCAGAATTTGCTGTAGAATATGCCACCACACCTTTCTTTGAGCTCTTGCAGCTCACTACACCTTCATTCAAACGGAATATGTATCCAGTCTTCAACTTCATGTCATCTTGATCAATCTAGAAACTATCATCTACATGTCCTCTAATTACTAGTTCCTCATCTCCTCCAGAAACCAGGAACATATCCTTAGTATGCCTCTGATACTTAAGGATAGTCTTAATTACCATCCAATGGTGGTCTCCTAGATTAGCCTGATATCTTCCTACCACACTTAATGCGTAAAAAATATCTATCCTTGTACATAGCATAACATACATGACTGACCCAATCACGGATGCATAAGGGATCTTTTCCATTTTCTTTCTTTCCTCATGTGTCTGATGACACATTTTCTTAGAAAGATGAATGCCATGTGACACTGGCAACAATATCCTCTTATACTATTCCATTCTGAATCTCTTTAGTATCTTATCAATGTATGCACTTTGAATCAGGCCCAATATTCTCTTGAATATATCACGATGGATCTTGATCCCAAGAATATATGCTCTCTCGCCCAAGTCTTTCATAGAGAAACATTTATCCAACCATTCCTTAACTGACTGTAAGACAGGTACTTCATTTCCAATTAGTAATATGTCATCAACATATACTATTAGGAAAATGAATGCAATTCCACTAAACCTTTTGTAGACACAAGGCTCACATTCATTCTTAACAAAGCCAAATTCTATTACTGCTTCATCAAAACAAATGTTCCATGATATTGATGCTTGATTTAATCCATAAATGGATTTCTACAACTTTCATACCTTGTTAGAATCCTTTGGAGTCACAAAACCTTCAGGTTGTGTCATATAGAAATCTTCCTAGAGGTTCCCGTTAAGGAATGCTGTTTTGACATCCATTTTCCAAATTTCATAGTCATGGTAAGCGGAAATGGACAATAGGATTTTGATGGATTTCAACATCGCAACTGGTGAAAATGTTTCATCATAGTCAACTCATTGACGCCATATAAAACCTTTTGCAACCAGTCATGCCTTATAGGTGCTGACTTGTCCCTCCATGTATAGTTTATTATTGAATACCCATTTATTACCAATATTCTTTACATAAACTGGAGGATCTACCAAAATCCAGACTTGGTTTTGGTACATAGAATCCATTTCATAATTCATGGCTTTTTGCCACTTGGAAATGTCTGTGCCTTCAACTGCTTCCTTATAGGTAAAAAGGATCATCATTGTCCACCAATAATGAGTCACCATCCTCGGTGATTAGAAAACCATATCATTCTGGTTCTCTTACCTCTCTCGTGCTCCTACAAATTTGTTGTGTCTCTGGAATAGATTTTTCTTCCACGGGGCTTTGTG
Organism: Viscum album; assembly: GCA_963277665.1. Classification (NCBI taxonomy): domain Eukaryota; kingdom Viridiplantae; phylum Streptophyta; class Magnoliopsida; order Santalales; family Viscaceae; genus Viscum; species Viscum album. The sequence continues at coordinate 1,215,730,766 of OY728121.1, read as the reverse complement.
GAATCTATTCTTATACCAAATCTTGTATATCTTGAGCCTCAACTTCATTGAAGTCTATCTCTCTCCCACTATCACTTTTGGAGATGTGCTCCCTCTCATGGAATATAGCATGTCTTTCCACTGTAAACTTTTTATCTGAGGGTTTGTATAGGTAATATCCCCTTGTTTCCTTGGGATATCCTATAAAGGTACACTTTGTGCCTCGAGGTGCAAGTTTGTTACTTGGAGAGGCCTTAACAAATGTTTCGCTACCCCACACATGTAAATTTGATAACATGGATTTGTATCCACTCCATAATTTGTATGGAATACCATTTATCGATTTAGTTGGTACTTGGTTTAGTATGTGTGCTGTTGTTTGTAATGCATATCCCCAAAAGGATAATGGAAGACTCGCATGACTCATTATTGATCTCACCATGTCCAATAGGGTGCGGTTCCTCCTTTCACTAACACCATTCCACTGAGGCATGTAAGGAGGAGTGAGTTGAGATAGAATCCCAAAATCCCGTAAGAAATCAATGAATTCCTGATTAAGATATTCTCCTCCTCTGTCTGAGAGGAGTTTCTTAATCTTCTTACCAAGCTGGTTCTCAAATTCATTCTTGTATTCTTTGAACCGATCAAAAGAATATGACTTATAAATCATTAAGTAAATATATCCATATGTACTAAAATCATTAGTAAAAGTTATGAAGTACAAGAACCCACCCCTTTCTTCAAATAGAAATGGTCCACACACATCTATGTGAACTAATTATAGAATCTATTTATCCCTTTAATCTTTCCCACTAAATGGGACTTTTTTCATTTTGCCTTGTATACACGCATGACATACACCAAGTGGTTTTAGTTCGAAAGAATTTAAATACCCATCTTGATGTAATTTTTTCAAACATTTATCATTGACATGACCTAGCCAGTGATGCAAAAGTTGGGTGTGGAATGAGTCATGTGAATAAAATTTGTCATCAATTTCCATTACTTGGTTTGTGTATTCTAACACATAAAGGTAATTATATAAATGTACCCTACCAAAAAAATGCTATTTTTTTAAAATCAGCAACATTCATTTCCAAATTTGAAGATGAATCCATCAGTATCTAATCTGGATACTAAAATAATATTTTTGGTTACATAGGGTACATAATAACATCCTTTTAATACCAAGACCATCCCAGTAGGCAATGTGAGGTGGTAGTCTCTGACCGCTACAACAGTGAGTCTGGCTCCATTGGCTGCTCACAGATCCACCTCACCTCGGTCAGTCTTTCTAAATCTACTTAGTTCTTGTATTTGGATACAGATGTGAGCACCAAAATAAGTATCTAATCCCCAATTAGTAGAAACAGATAGATTTCATTCAATAAAAAACATACCTAAAGATTCCCCTTGCTTCCTTGGCTGGGTGCAATTTTTCTTCCAGTGGCCCTTCTTGCCACATGTGAAACAAACAGCCTCATGTTCTCTTTCCTCCCATTCGATCTTCCTTTTCTTGGAAGGCCTTGAAGAAGTTTTGGGCTTAAATATCTTCGCCTTAACTTTACTTTTATTCACCATAAGTACATAAGGCTTTTCACGCTTCATATCATTGTCCACTTGGCGAATAAGGATAAGAAAATCAGATAGAGACTTCTCAATGTTGTTCATGTTTAAATTTACAACAAAGTTAGAGAAGCTCTGGGGGAGTGATGAAAGAATGAGATAGATACCTAGTTCTTCGGGGAGTTTAAACCCTAGAACCTCCAAGCACTCAATGTAGCCAATGATCTTGACTATATGAGGCCTAGCTAGGGCACCCTCTCCAGGATTTCTCTGAAATAGATCCTTGGAGATCTCAAACCTTTCCTGTCTTTCTCTCTCCTAGTATAGACCACAGAGGTGCTCGAGCATGCTGTAGGAATCTATGTCTTCATGAGACTTCATGAGCTCACTTGAAATTGATTATAACATCAAACGTTGAACGTCGAGTGCATCGCTCAAATGTTGATCATAGACCAAGAAATCTTCATCACTCGCCCCTTGGTCAGGCGAATCAGGAAGTGAGGTCTCTAGCACGTAAAACTTTCATTCATGGCGTATGATAACCCGAAGGTGCCTAAACCATTCCTGAAAGTTACTACTAGTGAGGATATTGTCTTTATCCATAATTGATCGTAGAGAAAATGTGGTTGAAGGGTTTTTCATATTGATTCTACAAATTAAAAGAGAAGATTTATCAGTACTTTATTGATTACATTTTATGATAAATAATAAATTTTATTAATTCTCCAACTATTTTATCAAGTCCCTATGGCCCTCACCATTGAACTCAGAATGTCCAGTTGCTTTGACATTCTAGTGTAAAGGATCCATATTCCCCTTCTCATAACCCCAACAATAGTTGGTCAAGCTATTAGAAGGTATTTAGGTAGGTAGGTCTTTTCCAACTGTGAGCTTAAAGTTCCTTGATCTGTTGAGTGGACTCCCCAATCCTGAAATCCTGACTTGGATTTCCTCAAAACTTGCCTCCATTTTACAAAAAGTCTAGCAAGGGCTACTCCTCTTGATGTAAAATGTTTAAGTCGACCTGAAACTTTCATAAGAAATTCCTTTATAAAAGTAAGTGTCCCAACAAGGGTTGGTGAAACAAAAAGTTTTATTGATTATTGCGCTTAATCAAGTAATGGAAGGCTTGGTCTGACTTAATATGGTATTTTAGGGATTTAATTCTTTATGCGTAGTTTTTCATTATCACATGCTTGTTAATATTAAGTGATGCTTTCTTAAGTTATTAACCATGTTCTGATAATGTTTACGCATAGTCTGGTTTTTATTTTATTCCATCTTTGCATGATTGTTTATTTCATTAATTATGTGATCACAACAACACATACATAATAAATAAACCATAAAATCAGATAGAAATAAAATAATATGGCTTGATCATGAGCTTCTATTGGTTAGCTTATATAGCAGTTTTGAGAAGATAACCTTGACTTAGGGAAAAACACCTTGAACCAGTGGTTCGTGTTTTATAGCTCCCACTTGTCCACTTTTGTATCTTCTTGGGTTAGTTTCTCCTTAGCTTCGGGTTTTGAACTATCTCCTCTGACTTGAGTGATCATCCATTACATGGGGTTTACATTAAAGAAACCATGGGCACGCAGGCCCTACATTTTTTTGGAATAAGGCTCGCAGGTCAACAAATTTAAATAAATTTAAATGAAACCATACACACACAAAGGTTATTTTTTCTAGCTCATGATCATCCATAACATGTAATGATATTTACACATATTTATAATTAAAATTCTTTTAATCGTTCTATTATTCAAGATAAGTTGCACTTAAATTCAATTAATTATGATCTTATAATTAATCAATTTTTTATCTTAAATTCCTTTCTGACTTTCCTTGAGATTCTTCTCATCCATATTCCTTGTACGGTGTATTTGTACTTTTGGAGGAAACCTGGTGAAATTATTTTTCTATAAATTACATGGCGTGTATGCTATATTACATGGCGTGTATTTGTTTTCACCCTTTATCTAAAGTACATGCCGAGGCTTTGGCGTGTTTTCTGTACTTTGAAAATTTTAGAGTACACGGAATGTAGATTAATATAACCTGGCGTGTACTTTCTTATTACATGGTTACCGGCCTGGAAATCCTGTGTATACGGTACATGGCTTATCCTTGTACATGGTTTCACCTGGGCCGGATCGGATTACACGACATGTTGATTCAACATACACGTTGTGTATTCCAGTTTCCATGTGCTGTTCATTTATAGTCAACACAGTGTAATAAATACTTAGGTATACTCAATTCACACGGAGTGGTTTGGCAGAACAGTACCGATTCGTTGAACTTAAGTACACGGCGTGTAGTTTTCATTACACACCATGTATTCTTATGCTGTACAGACAGAAAGATCGGCTCTTTCGGATGAGTTCCTCGTTTTTATTTTAATCAAAATTAAAATAAAAAGGTCATTTCTGTGTTGTGAATCAAGAAACGTAGGAGGAAGAATAAATCTAGTTCATTCATATTTATAGAACGATTTATCTTGAATTGAATCAAATATAAATGCGTAAATTATCAACAAAAATTAAATAACTATAATCAACGTTGTAACCTCCCTATGATACCATTTGAAGGTTCTGGGCATAATAGAAGCTCGTGGGTGGATGTTCCCACTTAGATTTTTGTCATTAGCAATGATAAATCTGGGATCAATACGACGATAAATACCAGACTCCACAGATCAAATCACAAAAATAGAAAAAGAAGAAGAATATTCCCAAAACCACAAATGAGGATCGTCACAGGTTGATTATATTTAATTTAATTAATTGAAAAGAAGTACCTTTTATAACATTCTTTCTTTGTTGATATTTTTGATCACATTCCGATGTGATTCATCGTTGCATCGCAGAAGCCAAGTATAAACTTCCTCTAGCGATGATCCTCACGTGCACCACATATCTCTGGACATCGCCAAAGGAGTCTCTGTGTGCTAGCATGGAGAAACCTTTGCTTGCGTTTTCGGACTTAGATCATGTTGATCTGATGGAGAAGGATCTCTCTTGTTCTTAAGAGTGTACTTGGAGGAAGGAATTCTTTCATCCTTGAGAGAATTCTCCAAAATTGTTGTGCATAATGATCGGGAAAATTGTTGGGGTTGTGGGGATTTTTATAATTGGGTTTGAGGTTATAGAGTTATGACAATAAATAAACATGTTAGGTGTTTTGTTTATTTCATTAAATCTTTTTGAAAACCCCATGTCGAATAATTAATTTCTTGACATGCACCCACACTGATTATAATAAATTTCCTCAAAATCCCGACTGGAAAAACTACACAGCGTGTAATCATTAATACACGGTGTGAACTTTTTTTCCAAAATGAAAACTACACGATGTGTAATCATTAATACACGGTGTGTACTTGTTTTTCATTTCCTTTCCAAAATGAAAACTACACGGCGTGTAATCATTAATACACGACGTGTACTTGTTTTCATTTTATTTCCAAAATGAGAACTACAGGGCGTGTAATCATTAATACATAGTGTGTACTCATTTTATTATTCCTCCAACATTAAAATGATTTAGGCTTTTTGAATAATTATAAAAACCACATACAGGAATAATCTTTATTCTACTTGAGATACTTGGATACACTTAGTGTGTGACCCTCTAGGCCTCTTTCTCGTTAGCATTAGGTGGGTTTGCCTAAAGTCCAAGATTACTGTCTAGAAATGGGTCAAGGCACCCAAGAGAAAGAAGTTTACGCCGCATTGACATATCAACTCATACAAATGATTTCCATGTAATTTAATCCATTTGTCTCAATATCTCATCAAGTAGGTTTCATGGAAGTTTCATAAACCTATATGCTTGATCTGTCATTCTTTGAATTCCCAAAATAAACTCTTCGTTACACCATGACCATGGAATTTGGGTGGCAGTTCTATTTCAATAAAAGGGCCTAACATATCTACTTCCATAAATATGGAAGGGAAAATCTTTCCTTGACTTATCCATTAACAACATATCATTTGTGACGCACCCATCGTACCCCACTTCCCGCCAACTGTCTTCGTGACGGTTTTCGTCAGCAAATCTAAGTGCGCGATTCATGACATGAGTTAATGATAATCTTACAGTCTAAGGACCATTACACATGCTCGTAGATAGTAATGTATGATGACACCAAGACATTCCGAATTACTACTGGTGGGTCTGTTCTCATAATCTCCCATATTGGAGATTATCAAGTGCGAACTCCATGAGATAGGGTCTCGTCTTCTTATGAGTACTCACACATAACGGTTTGTATACTATGTGTCCTATCATAATATGTCATCCAACCGTAGAACTTTATTTAAGAATATTGTTATAGAATTTCAAGGTTCTCATCATAGAGGGGATCTACCATGACCTTATTAATGCAACAAATATTCTAGGACATTATTATATTATAGTCATGTAGAACAATGAACAATATATATTAAGTGTACATTAATGTAATCAAAGTACAAACAGTTGGTTCTTAGAACAACAACTCTAACACAATGTATCTTTGAAATTATTATTAAAAACTTAATGAGATTCCTATTATGAATATGTTACCCTCTACCCTATATTGTTGTCTTTTTGATCAACCATGTGGATCTCAATACTTTTCCAAGATTCACCTTTATTTTAGATATCATCAATTAAGGTTCAAGAAATTTTATATATCCAAGAAATCCTTTCATACAAGCTATTTTCATTATAAATTTATAGTTATTCTATTTATAATTACCAATGATCCCATAATCTTAATGGATCTAATAAATAGAGTCTTTAGAGTTTACCTTAATCAGTTTTTGGTAGTATCTATGGATGATATTCTCATTTATTAAAAGAGAAAGGAAGGTAATAAAGATCATTTTATGATTGTGTTGAATACCCTAAGGAATAATAATTAGTATTCCAAATTCAGAAAGTGTGAGTTATGGTTACATAAAGTTCCATTCTTGGGTTATATAATCTCAGAAGAGGGTATATCAGTAGATCTTTCAAATAAATAAGTTATTGAAAAATAACCCAAACCAACCACGCTGTTTTTCTTTTTGAGAGATTTATTATAGATATATAATCTAATTACCAAGTATACATTTAATGGATATAAGTGTTTTTGGATCAATGGATGTGAATAAAATTTCAAGGAAATTAAGAGAAGGTCAGTTAGTGAACTTAAGATCACACTACCTAGTAGTATAGAATGGTTTGTGATCTATAATTATGTATTAAATAATTTTTAGGGATTATTACCAATGTAAAATTATATTGTGATATATTACTATTAAGGTCAAATGAAAATTAATTAGAAAAATTACCAAAATCGTGATTATGATTTGAAAGCATAATTTTTTTTTCATTGAAATATGGAGGCATTATCATTATAGTCAAATATGTGATATATATATATAATGATCATAAAAAATTGAAGTATATATTCACATATAAATAGTTGAATATGTTCCAATGTATATGATTGGAGTTGATTAAATATTATGAATTCTCAATACATTACCACCTAGAGAAGGAAAACATGGTAGCTGGTGCTCTTGGTTGGAAGGAATATTAGAGTATTTCTATGATAAGGATTAAAAGAGATCCAATACATATGGATTTTTAGAATGTGGATCCTAAAATCATAAGGAAAGGGGATGGATATTATCTTTATTAGATAAATTTTCCACCTTTCATCCATGTGAGGATTAATGAGGCACATAAGGATAATGTGGAACTACCTAAGAATGTGAGAAATGTTCTTTAGTTCAACCATGACTGTTATGGAAAGATGAAGTTTAGGAACCAAGTTTGTTTCCCATCAATCCTAGATTTAACGAATGTGTTTTTAGAAAAATATCATAGTTCATCATTCTCTATTCAACCAGGAAGTATAAATATATATTGATATATGACAGATTATTTCCAATGGTACAACATGCAAAGGTAGATTTAAGAGTATATATATATCGATGTCTAGTATGTCAATAAGTTAAGGCTAGAAGATATAAGTCTAAGTGGATTTTATATCCATTTCCCATAAAATAATAGATTTAGGAAAAAAATATGGATTTTGTATTTGTAATCACAAAAACATATGAAGTCCATAATCATATTTGGGTTTTATTTTATCACCTTATGAAGTTATTTCATTTCATTGAAATCAAAGAAGAGATATCTCTTTATTACCTTTCCAGTATAATCATTAAGAAGGTGAAAAAGTTTTAAAGGTTACCACATTCTATTGTATCTTATCATGGTCTAAGATTTTACATGATGTTCTAGATAAGTCATCAGATAGATTTTAATATTGATATGAACTTTAAACCTATATATTTTACTCAAATAGTTGGTCAGTCAGATAGGACCACTCAAATGCTAGAATATATGTTTAGACATGTTCTATGGATTTCAAAGGTGATTAGGATCAACACCTTTCTCTAGTTATGTTTTAAAAAAACAATATCTTCCACTCAATCAATCAGAAATCTCCTTATAAATCTATCTTTGAATGTATGTTTAAAACTCTAATATTTTGGGATGAAGTTGGAGAATGAAAGATATTAGGACCTGAAATACCTGAGTAAATGGTAATGAATTTTAGATCTATTCAGTAGAAAATCATGTAATATTAGAGTCAAAAAAAAGTTATGCTAACAATTATCAGTGATATATAGAGTCTAAAGTTAGTGATAATTTATTCCAATGAATATATCTTTGTAATAACTTTGTGATATTTAGAGAGAAGGTAAAAACTAATCCCAAGATATACCAATTCCTTTGAAATTCTTGATTTGATTAGGATGGTTTCTTATCACTTGGTGCTTCCATTGAATATATCTCAAGTTCAAAATGTATTCCATGTATCTCTCCTAATAAATTACATACTAGATCCTTCAAATATTATTACCTCAAAGGTAATACCATAGGATAATGAACTCTCTTATAAAGAACATTTGGTGGATATTTTGTTTCAAAGAGAGAAAGCTTTGTTGAATAAGACTACTCACTTGATCAATGGTTTGTATAGAAACCATAAATTTGAGGAAGATACAAGGGAACAATAGGATGTGGTGATGAATAAGTTACTTTAGTTGATTTTATAATATTAATGTAATTTCAAGGGATAAATTCCTATCATGGGTAGAATGTGACACCCCAAGATTTATTGACATAGTTCTCTTTAAAAAAGTTTTATGTTTTTAATTAAATGATTCATAAGAAACACTGAGTATAAATGAATTTAGATATTCTATTGAAATATTTTTATTAAATGTGACATCTATCTATTATCCCTTGGATTATAGGGTATGAATAGAACTAACTAAATTATGAAAAAACATTGTTTAAACATGTAAAAATTGATTTTATTGGTTATCAATTGGTTAGAATTAAAAACAAAATCATTAGAAGGTAAAAAACTAAAGTTTTTATAAAATTTATATATAATATATTCAAAAAAATATTTTATCATTCATATAATGGTTTTTACAATTCAAGGAATAAGAATGAATTCAGTTTTACGCTTAAAAATTCATTTTTCTAAAAATAGTTGTTATTGTGTTTTCCACACTTATTTTAAAATGAATTAATACTAATTATATAAATTTAATATTTTATAATGGATTTAGTTTTTTTAATCATCATAATCAATATTATTTAATAATTTCAACTTAATTTTTTCTAATAATAAACAATTTCCATTGTAAAAATCTTGTTTCCACAGTAACTGTTAAAACGGTTAAAAGAGGGGTTAACCTAAAATATAAAGTTTAAAACAACATAAAAATTTATTTAATTTTGTTTTTTGATTTTATTTCTACCCTATCATTATTATATTCAAATATTTTACATTTTTTATCCTCTTCACTTGAGTAATTCATTCATTATATAATAAATTTTCAAGTATTTACAAGTTTTCTACACACCTCACTTATAAAAGGGAGCCTCCTCTACTCTCTTCTCTACACCACTTAATCACTTTATCTCAAACAAATATGAAAAAATACTCTAAAAATTTACTTATTTATTACATTAATGTGTTTTTATTCCAAATATACCTATCCAATAATCCTTAAGGTTTTCTTCAAAGGAGGATACCCGAAGAAGAGATATATATTATTACCAATATTTTTTCATGTTTATTACTTATTAAACCTCATAAAATTTTTCTATAAACATCATAAAATTATGGAATCTATATATTCACAATAATTATATGTTTTTATATTAATTTAAAATTTATTTTATATATCTTTCCAATCCTTTGTAAAATGATAATGTTTCTCAGGCATATGTGTAGACTACCAACTCCATGATGCAATGTGATTCATTTTTCATTTACAATTTACATAGATTTTTAATATTATTTATTTAATGATTATATTATAATTATTATTATATAATTTTTAATTATTATATAACTTTATTTCTTTTAATCTATCGAAAAGTGAAAATATCACTTGTTTCTAGGTGTGGAATACCACCTCTAAGAAGTGATGTAATTGTTTTTTTAAAAATAATTTATATGAATGGTTATAAAGGTTTATATAATGAATATATATGATACTTATTTAATTATTAATATTATATATATGATGAAACCATGAACATGGTGTGATGACTAGAACCATCAAACTGAAACATGCATTGAAAATAGACAAAATTTACCCAAAATGTTTTTTATGAATAAATTGTTAATAAAAAGGATAATAAAAATTATAAAGGAATGGTAAAATATAAATTAGGTATTAATACATTTTATAATTTATTTATAATAAATCTATAGTTATTATATGATAAGTTTTAATTTTTATGAAGTAATATGGGGCTTAAGGTAAACATTTGTGTTGCAATATCATTTATTTTTGGGACTGTCTATGCTAAATTTCCATTTTGGGGAAATTATATGGTTATTTATCCTAAAACCCAATATATATATAAATTATTTATTTATTTATTTGGGTAATTTTTTAGTAATATTACCATTTTCATTATATTAGTACTTAAAATGATAGATAAAATGTTTTTAAGAAAAGTAGGCCTTATTTTCACTTTGGTCGATAAAATTTTCTTTTATATCCATGCTCATAAAATTGTTTTATGGAAGTTTATAAAAATAAATTTAATGTTTTAAATATTTCTTTTTCACTTCATTTTACTTTATTTAAATTTTTTTAAAAGGAATTATTTTATAAAAAATTCCAATAAATCATTTTTGAATTTTTACAAAAGTGTTGAAAGAATGTTCTCTTTTAATGTATACGACATGAACAAATTTTAAAATCATTATGATCATTCATTTCATTAAATATTAATTTATAATTTTCCACATTTATTTAAAAATAAAATATTTTTCTTATGATTCTGTGAATTTTTTGTTTTTAAAGATACTAAAAGAAAATTATATTTTATTTGATTTCAAATAAATGTTGGATGTTCATTTAAAGGTATTTTAATCTATGTCAGTATCATATTATGTTTATTGTGATTCAATGGGGTTATATTCTTATGATACAATCCAATATTATAAATCACTTATGATAATGATGTTCTAAGGATGATTGTATGAAACTCATTTCTTTCCCACGGGTTACTTAAGATGTGAAGAGATTATGAATGATGTTATGGTACCATCCACTTACTTTATCTTGGTGCCTTATGATTATGTAATGATTATATGTTTACAAACCCAATTTCCATTACATGGGTTTTGCTATGATGAAATGGTGAATGTTTTTATGATCTTATGGAACACAAATTTTTGGTTTTCAATATGTGATGGGCGGATCAAGTATTATATATCTCTCTAATGAATTAGTTAATGATTAATATCTAATGAGATAATATATACTGTATTGTAGAGTGAACCTACTTTAGAAATATACTTTTCCCAATATGATAGTCATGGGGGTGAACCTTGACTAAGTAAATGATGGAATAGAGAGTAAACTCAATGCACTACCACAGTCTTGGAAATGAACCTTGATTAAGGAAATGATTTTCTATACTTTATATTCCACAAAACTATGTCTTATGATTATTATATGTTCTCATGGATCATGATTTGTTATTTATGATTCCGAACTCTTATGATCTATGTATTTTGTTCATAAAAATATGTATGTCATAATTCCTGATTAAATATATTTGATAGATTGAGTATGACTTTTGTAAGCTATGATCATGTTATAATTCTCATATGATTACCTAATTATCATTTATAATCATTGAATGATACCTCCAATATTTACCCTTACTAATCATATGACCTCTTGTGTGATCCAACCATTTAACACATAAATATTGCATCATTTTATATGAATATTAAATGCATATCATAAAAATACACACCCCATAATAGTAAAGGTGTTGTTTCTTTGGAAACTAGATATATAATAATCTTATTTCATGAAAAATATTCAATACCTCCCACAATGTTCTTCTCACATAGTGCACTTATTAGACATACCAAACTTAAAACCTTTCTTCATAACCTAGGAAAAAAATATAAGAATGTGTGACCTTAAATTCTTAGTAAGGTTGAATATAATAGATATCAAACAATTCTCATAAAGGATCATAAGTTAAGCATAAGGTTATGAGAAAAAGATCATAACTAACAATAATAATAAACAATAATAATTTATGGCATAAGGATTTGTTATAACAAAACACATAAGTCAAAAGTGTGTGGAGTCATCAATAATCAACCATCAGCTATGAGAACATATCATAAGTATAAGAAATAAGTTTTTGGTCTATATATAATCATAGAAAATCATTTTATTTATCAAGGATCACTACCAAGAATATCATACTGTATTAGGTTCACTCCACATTCCATCATTTACTTAGTCAATGTTCACTCCTAATAATATCTTATTTAATAGAGTCCCTTAATGAACTAGGTTCACTCCCTATTCCTATCCTTTTTATCTCATGAGATATCATTATTTACCCAATACATTGGATATCTATATAATTTTGAGCCCACCCATCACATAATTAAAACCATACATCTATATTTCATGTTATCATAAAATATTCAAAATCTCATCATAGAATAACTAATTGAAAATAAATGGGTTTCATAATCATCTCACCATAACATAGTTATATCTTATCCAAAAAAATTAAGTGGATAGTATTGTAAGAGAATTTATTATCTCATCATAACTTAATTAAGTCATGGTGAAGAAATGGGCTTTATGTAAACATCCTAAGATCATCTTCATTGTAATTCATATAGAAAAATGGATTTCATCATAATATTATATCATTATTGAAACATATAAATCCTTAAATTATATTAACATAGATGAAAAATAACTTTAAAATAACATTTAAACCATTATTTAAAAATAAACTTTTATTTTGATATCACTTTAACAAAAAACTAATAAAATATTGAGAAAATTATTTCCTTAAAAAATAAACATGGAAAATTTTAAATTAAAAATAAATGAATATAATTATCATGATGGTAATAAAATCCATTCATATTGTATACATTAAATAGAGTATTCTTTTCACTCTTTTGTAAAAATTAAAAAATGACTTGTTCAAAATACGTTTTTTTAAAATATTCCTTTTAAAATTCACTTATAAATGAAAATTTATTTAAAATTAAATTTTCAAAGTATTTTAGTTATAGTTAAAAACCTTGATTAAACAATTTTTAAGAGCATGGTCCAAAAGAAAAAGTTTGTTGACCTGAGGAAATAAGGTCGACTTTTCTTTAAAAAAATTTGCGCTATGATTTTAAGTAAAAAAGAGATGGAAATGGTAATAAAACATAAAAATTTATATAATAAACATATAATAAGAAAATATATGGGTTTTAAAGTATAATATTCATAGAATTTTCCTCAATGGAAATTTAGTATAGACAATCTCAAAAAGAAATTATTTTGTAACATAAACCCTTACCATAAGTCTTTTCTTTCTTCAAATGTGTTCAAATATAATTTATAATAAATATAAATTTATTATAAATAAATTTAATAACCATATTAATACATAACATACTATTTATAAATCCTTTATAATTTCATATTATCCTTTTATTAAAAATTTATTTATTAAAATGAACATTCAGGTGAAAATTGGTTTGATTTCTATGCATGTATCAATTCATTGGTTCCAGTAATTTCACTTTGGACATGGTTTCATAAACTAAATAATATTAATAATTAAATAATTATTATATTTTTTCATCATATACACTTTTATAATTATTCATATAAATTGGTGAAGAAAAATTAATCACATTGTTTTGTGGATGTGGAAGTCCACATGTACACACAAGTAACAATATCGTTTTCCAAAAGATGGAAAAGTAAAAAAGGTATATAATATATTATAATTATATAAGCACAATTATTTCATAAATATCATATAAAAACATAAAATACATTATAATAACCAAACATGAATGATGGTGATGGAAAATGAATCATATCATTACATGGAGGCAATAGTCCACACGTATGAACAAGTTATACTTTTATTTATCATTTGATGGAAAGTAGGTTGAAAATAGTTTTCCTGTAATAAAAAAAAATCATTGTATATTTTTTATATTTTATTCATTGTGTTAGGATATATATAACAAATTTAGAGGATGTAGAAAAATAATTAATCTTGAAAAATATCGACAATAATATATCACTCTTATTTGAGAAATATCATTTGAATATCTTATTAAGGACCCTTGGGTTGGTATTTTATGAATAAAAAACCTATAGTATATGTATATGTAATTTTATAAGTTATTTTATCAGGTTTTTTTGACATAATGGTTTCAAGTGGTGTCTATAATAGAGGATATGGGGTTCCCTTTTATATGTGAGGGTAGTGGCACACTTGAATTTATTATGAATATTAAAATATAATATAAGTCACTCTCATGGTAAAGTGGATCTAAATTAGTTAAATTTATAATAAATTATGATATATAATATAAATATATATTTATATAATATTATTTAGAAAATTTTTTAGGTTATTTTAATCTTTATCTATTTAGTTTAACCCCTCATTAACCCCTTTTAACCTCTACTGAAGTAATTAGTTTTTACCTTGGTTATTATTAATAATAAAAAAAGTAGGTGAAAGTTTTTAAATAATATTAATTATTAATATTAAAAATATGGGATCCATTTTAAATTATTCAATTTCTATAATTGGTAGAAATTTATTTCAAAATAATTTTTCAAAACAAAATAAAACCATTTTCAGCAAAATGTATTTTTAAGCATAAAACTGATTTTACCTTCATTCCATGCCATGTAAATCAATTATATGAATGTTAAAATATTTTATTGGATAAATTATATATGCATTTAATTAAATTCATTCATCAATATAGTTTAATTTAATTTATTAATATAAAAATACTTTGTGTGCCTAAAATGGGTTTTTATAAAAACATCCCTTTTTACCTTCAAATTATTTTAGTTTAGTTTCTAACCAATTGAAAACTAAATAATTAAGTTAAATACATATGTAAAAAATAATTTTTAATAATTTATTTAGTTATATTCAAACCTAAAAATTCAATGTATAACTGATAACTATCATATTAAATAATAATAATTCAATAGTGTATCTCGGTCTGTTTAAACTCATTATTGTGTGTGGTTATCAATGAAATAAAATTTATTTAAAGAGAAATATATCATATAATATCAATAAATTAAATTATACCACATTATAATAATTTCTATTTCAAAATTCCATTTCTTATATACAAACTAAGGATACTTCTGCCTCACCGCATCCTTAGGTTCCCACATAACTTCCTCAAATTTATGGTTTCACTAAAAAACATTAACTAAGTGAGTGATCTTGTTACATAGAACTTTCTTTCTTCAATCTAATGTTTCCACCAGTTGTTCATCATAAGATATATCATGCAACAGTGGTATGACCTCTAAGTTAAGTATATGTCTAGGATCATATATGTACTTCCAAGAGATTGATACATGGAACAAATTATTAGATTGAGATACATGCAGTTGAAGTACCAAGTGATAAGAAATAATCCAAATAAGATAAAGAATTTTTAAGGGAAAATTTTATCAAGGGTTCAAATTTACCTTCTTTATAAATATCAGAACCTTATTAAAAGGAGATATTCATAGGAATACCTTGTCAGCAATTTTGAATACTAGATCTCATTGATGATTTTTTGTATAACTTTTCCATTGACTATGATCTTCTCTGATGAATTGCTAAGAAGATCTAGACTTCTCAATCATTTATTATACTATATTAGGTTCTAATAACCTCATTTCTCCAACTCTATCCTAACATGTTAGATTTATGAACTTTTACCATATATGGATTTTTATAGAGCCATCTAAATTCTCAAGTGAAATATATTATTGTGAGAAAATTATATCAATGGAAGGTATTGATCCCTAGTACCTTTGAAATCCATAAATATTGATCTCAACATATACTCTAGGGTTTGAATATTTATATCATACTGACCATCCATATAAGGTTGATAGGAATTACTACAACTCTATCCAGAGATTTCAAAATACTTGTCCATAACATTGAGGTAAACCTCAGATCTTGATCAGAAATAATAGATTGTGGTACTCCATGTAACCTTAACAATTTCTTATTGTATATTCAGTCAAGATGATCAAGAGATAAATATTATCTAATATAAATGAACTATTATAGCTTCATAAGGAGATCTACTATAGAGAAAATAGAATTATTCCCTTTATAAGTATTAGAAAGTCCTACGATGGAATCAATGGTAACATTTTACCATTTCCATACAGGTATGGGTATTCTAGTAACATACCCTTAGACTTATGTTTCTTATACCTAAATTTTTTACAAACCAAGAACCATGATACATACTCTAAAATATCCCTTTTCATGTTATCCCACCAAAAATACTCTTTCATATCTCTATATATCTTCATACTTCTGGGATGAATAGAGAATTATGAACTATGAGATTCATCCAATATCTCCTTCACCAAGTCTGGTATTGAAGGGAAATATGCTCAGTTACTAATATTATTATTCCATTATAATCATGGTCGATATGAGGAACATTTCTCACCTTCTTCTATAGTTCCACATCCTCCTTCTACACCTCTTTAATCCTTACATGGATGAATGGTTGAAAATTCATCTAAGAAAGATATGATTAATGCCATTTCCCCCTGATTTCAAATTATATCTTATTAAAATCCATAAATATTTGATTTCTTTCAATCCTAATCATGGAAAAACTAGCATGGTCCTTCCAACTCATAGCATCATCCACTTTCTTTGCCTTCCTGGGGTAGTAGTGTATTGATCATTCATAATCTTTAATCAATTACAACCATATCCTATGGCACATATTCAAAACTTTCTCAGTTAATATATATATCAAGATTTTATGATCAATATATATATATATATATATATATATCACATCATTCATAATAACGATAATGCATCTTTCTTCAATGAAAAAATTACTTTTGTCAACTCCAAATCATGAGTCGAATAATTTTTCACATGAATTTTCAATTGTAATAATGCATAAGCTATCACTATATTATTCTAAACAAGCAATCATACCATTACCTTCTTTTATACATTTTTATAGATCACAAACCCTTCTATACTAAAGGGTAGTTAAGCATAGTTGTTCTAACAAACCTTCTTTTTGACTCCTTGAAATTTTCCTCACATTCAACTATCCAACGTAACTTGTCCTCCTTGTAAGTAAAATTGGTTATTGGATTAGATAATCATGATAAATCCCTAATAAAGCATTGTTAATATCCATCTAACCCAATAAAACTATCGATCTTAATATCCATGGTCTATCTATTACATTTCTAAATAACTTCCATCTTTGAAAGATCCACCAATATACCCTCTCTTAAGATTATATGACCCAAGAATGGAGCTTTTTATAGTTAGAATTCATAATTTATAAATTTGGTATAAAACATATCCATCCTCAAGTTATAAAATAAAATACTCAAATGATCTTTATTTTCTTCCTTTATCATATAATATATAAGAATATTATCTATAAATACTACAATAAACAGGTAAGAGTAATCTCTAAAAACTCTTTTCATTAAATATATAAAGATAGAGGGGGAATTGGTAAGTCCAAATTTCATCACTATAAATTTTTAATGATCATACCATGTACGAAATGTTATCATGGGTATATCCTCCTTCCTAGCCATAAATTTATGATATAAAAAATGAAGCTAAATCTTGTAAAAGTATTGATCTATTTTTATTTGATCAAACAATTCATAAATATAGGGTATCTGATACTTTTTCTCGAGAGTGACCTTGTTAGGTTCCTGATAATCAATAAAATGACACATTAAACCGTATTTATTCTTAATAAAAAGAACTGGTGAACCCCATAGTGGAACACTAGGTCAAATGAATACCTTATCAAGATTCTGTTGGATATGCTTATTTAATTCCTAAAACTCAATAATGGTCATTCTAACTATAGTCTTTGATATAGGTGTAACACTAGGTATGAGTTCTATTTAAAACTCAAAAATTGTGATTCAGGGTAAGACTTAGAAATTATATAGGAAATAAACCATTATAATGTTTAACAAGGGGAATATATTTGTTTTTGAGTTTCCACCCAACCATTCTAGATAAACATCCCTTAGGAATAGGTAGTAAGACCCATACAATGGAAGTAACTTACATTAAAATTTGATATTCTTCCTTATAATAAATCATGATAATAGGTTGATTTATAATATTAAATGAGACTTTACAGCCTCAAAAATTGATATGTAATCTATATAGAGAGAGTTAATCCATACCCCAAGTCACATAAAATTCAACTAGCCTGCAAACTTTTTTCAGAGATGATCTATAGAGTTTAGATGAAAGCCTCATACCACTTGGAGTTTTTACTACTAAATAAAAATCTAATAATTTGGGTGGTGACTTAATACTCTTATAAAATTATTCATATAAAAAATAGTGGGTATATATAGAATCAGGTAAAACATTTTCTTCTCTAGATTAGATAGAAAGTGTACCATTCCCCAGTTCATTCTTGTGACACACTTCTACAGTTGTGATCACATGATCTCTCCCATTATCTATTTTCCAAATACTTTGTTGAATCTAATTGTAATCATTAAACCTATGAATCATAAAACAATTTTATTAATGTCTATACTCCTTGAAATTATATCATTGGATTGTGGGAGTCACATTCATTTGATCTTTTTCACCATTCATTTCATTGACTAACCTCTTCATAGCCCTTTAGCATTAAATTTTCTAATAACCTTCTTTTCCACACAGAAAAAATTTACGAGACCCCATAATACAATTTCCATTGTTCTTCCTTCCAATATTATGACATGAAGGAAGATTAATTTTCATCCCTCTATAGTTTTATTATTATAATGTCCTCAAAATTCCACCTCTATTTTTTTATCCCCAAAACTATAAGAAAATAGAGAGCCCCTGATTTCCATTTCCAGTTTGATAGCAAGTCAAATTATTTAATAATTTTTATCTAAGTATATTATATAAAATTCATTTATATTACATTATCTCAAACCAATAATGAATCAGTCAACTAGTCTTTTAGGATTGATGATAAAACCCTAAGTATAACTTGTAAGTATGGTGAAATTCTTCTCAAAGGTACAAATGGATTATTAATCATTTTGATTTTACTCCAAGAATTCCATTTCTATTTTAATGTGAATATTTTAGGGAAAATAATTATTGAAAAATAACTTCTTAAACTCTTTCCATATCATGGAGTCAATTTCCTATTCTTGCATTATATTCTTTATAATATTCCACCATTCATCACGTTCACCATCCAAATGATACACGAATAAAATTCATTCATAGGTGGTCTAAATCATGAAAGATTATTTTAAATATATGAAAACTTTGGTTTAACCTAGTTCAGTCATGCTCATTATCTATTCAATTGACTCGTAATAGTTCATAAATAAAATGTGAATTAACCCTAGCATATCCCTGGGAGTGTCTATCCAGATGTACAGTATTTGGCCCACTCATTGTTCATTGATAGTGATAAAATTTAATACCCAATATTCCCCTTTCAAAGTTTCTACCCCTCAGTTCATCTATGCCACTTCTATATATAATTTCTCATATCCATGCAAGGATGTATTTTCTAGGAAAACCACACAATATCCACTTTACTAAAGCATCAGGATGTTATCATATAAATATACTTATCCCCAGGGTTTTCAAAAAATTTCTCTAATATTAATCTATCAAAATATATAATCTTTTCTCTAATACTAATTGAGGAAACCCAAGAATTTCATACATATATATTACATCATTTTAGATGAATATTCAATACATGTCATAGTAATAAATTCCCTATATTTATTTTCATTGGATACTAGATACATAATAATATTATTTCATGAAAGATATTTAATATATCCCACAAATTTATTCTCACATAGTACACTTCTTATACATTCCCTAATTAAAACCTTTCTTCATAACTGGGGGAAAGTAAACATATGGAAGGGTGATATCCGATTATCAGTAAGGTGATATATAGGAGATATCAAATAATAATCATAAGTGAGCATAAGATAAACATAAGGGAATGAGAACATGGTCATATATTATAGTAATCATACCCAATCAGTAAAATATCATTATTAACAAATTATTCCATAAGGCTTTTTCATAACAAAAAATACAATTCATAAGTTTGGGGAATCATCAATAATAAACCATGAACCATGATAACATATCATAAGTATAAGATATAGGTTTTTGTAATACACGTAAGCATATAAAATAATTTCCTTATTCCAGGATCACTCCTAATACAATCATAGTTGACTGGGTTTACTCCTCATTCTATCATTTCTTTAGTTAAGTTTCACTCTAAATACTATCTTACTGGACAGTGTCCCTTACTAAACTACGTTCACTCCCTATTCCAGTCATTATTATCACATGAGATATCATTATTTAAACAATGTATTGTAGTATAATATAATTATATTCCCACATATAAAATAATTAAAACCATAAATATGTGTCCCATAAGATCATAAAACATTCATCATATCATCATAGCATAACCCATGGAAAATAAATTAATTTTTTAATCATCTCACCATCACATAGTCATAGTCCATCTAGAGAATGGAAGTGGATAGTATAGTAAGAACATTAATTATCTCATCATAGCTTAATTAATATATAGGAAAAAAATGAGTTTCATATAATCATATTAATATCATAATCATTATAAGTCATCTAGAAAATTGTATGGCATCATAAGATTATACCCCTAGTGAAACAAAACAATCCTTAAAGGATGTGTACATAGATTTAAAATAAATTTAAATTAATATCTAAATAATTAATTGAAAATATAATTTTATGTGGAAAAATATTTAATTAAATTTACTATAATATTGATAAAATTATTATATTTTAAAATAACCAAGGAAACTTATAAAGTAAGCTCTAAAGTAAATAATTTTCTTTATGGTGGGAAAAAAATTCTTATAGTACATATTATATAGAACATTATTTTCACAATTGTGTAAAAATTTACCCAAAGTGTAAATAAGGTAATGAATATGACATTTTTAAAACATTTCAAATATTGTTAAAAACGTTCATAAAACAAATTTTAAGAGCATAGACATGGAATAAAAGTCTATTGACCAAAGAGGAAATAAGGTCAGATTTTCTTTCAAAATATTTTCATGATCATTTTAAGTACCAACAAGTGGGAAATGGTAATATTATATAAAAATTTCAGGAATAAATATAGGATAATAAAAAATATGGGGTTTAAAGGATAATATTAACATAATTTCCCTTAGTGGAAATTTTGCATTGACAATCTTGAATATAAATGAAATTGTAAAATAAAGAGTTACCTCAAGAATCGTCTTGATTCGTGCACATTTAAATATCATGTATAAAAGATAAAATTTATTATAAATATATTACATAAAAATATAAATACATAAATTAATATTTATCATTACTTTATAAATTTTAATTATGCTTTCATTAACAATTTCTTCATTAAAATGAACATTCTTGTGAAAACTGGTCCATTTTCCCTGAAAGTTTATGTTCGATGGTCCCTCTACTTTCACCTTGGTAATGGTTTAATCATATAAAGAATACTAATCAGTACATAATTTTCATATTTATTCATTGTATCAAATTTATTAATTATTTATATAAAGCAGTAATGAAAAATAAATCACATCACTTTGTAGAGGTGGTAGTCCACACATACGCACGAGAGTCATTATATTTTTCTAACATATAGAAAATATAACAATGTAGATAATATTTTATAATTATATAAGTGTAATCATGAATTAAATTTCATATATAAACATTAAATTCATCAAAATAACCAACCCTGAATGATGGTGATGGAAAATAAATCATATCGCTAGGTGGCGACGTTAGTCCACACATACACACAAGCAATACTTTCATTTTTCATTTGATGTAAATGAGTTGTAAAATGGTTGTGACATAATCATAACAAAATCTAAATATTTTTATGATACTATATTAATTATTTTAGGGTTTATACAATAGATTTAGTGGAGGTAGAATAATAATGAAACTTGAAAACTGTCGGTAAGAACATATACCCCTTCTTCGAGAAACCTCCTTTGAATCTCTTCAGAATGAACCAAGGTTAGTATTTTAAGAATATAATAATGTATAATAAATGTATAGAAAATTTTATAATATATTTTTGTAGGGTTTTATTTAGATAAATATATTATTTTTTTTTGTGTATAAGAGAGTAGAGGGGGTGACCTTTTATAAGTGAGGGGAGTCACACACTTGTAATTATTATGAATATTAAAATATAATAAAGTCACTCTCCTGGGAAAGTGGGTCCAAATTAGATAATTTTTGAATATAGGATGATATATAATCGAAATATATTCAACTAATAGGATTTATAAAAAACATTAAGTCATTTCAACCCTTATATATTTAGTTTAACTCCACATTAACCCCTTTTAACCTTTATATAAGTAATGAATTTTTACCTCGATTACTATTCGTAATGACAAAAAATTAATTGGATTTCAGAAAATAAGATTTATTATTCTTATTATAAAAATTTATTCTATTTTATAATATTTAATTTCAATAAGATTTATAAATTCATTTTAAAATAAGTGTGAAAAATTCAAAAATAAATGTTTTTAGAAGAATTCAATTTAAGCATAAAACTAAGTTTAACTTCATTAATTTCCATGTAAAAAAAATTAGATGGATGTTAAATTATTTAATTTATTATATTGTATAAAAATTAATTTCAATTCATTCATTAATAGAGATTAATTTAATTTCTTAATATAAAAACACATTGTATGCATTAAACAGTTTATTAAAAAACATCTCTTTTTTACCTTGAAATGATTTCATTTAAATTTATAACCAATTAAAAGCTAATACATTTATTTTATACCCATGTAAAAAATAATTTCTTAAAATTTATTTATTCCAATCCATACCCACCAATATAATGTCTATGTGATAACTTTCACAATAAATAATAATAATTCAATAGTATATCTTGGTCTTTTTAAACCCAATGTTTCTTGTAAATAAAGATATAAAGTAAAAAAATTATTTAAATAGAGATATGAAAAAAATTCCTATGGTGTTAAAATATAACAATTTCTTATATTTCCTTTCCATAGTTTAAGAAGAAAGGTTTTAAGTATGCTTTGTCTAAGAATTGCACTATGTGAGAAGAACTTTGTGGGAGATGTTTAAGATCTTTTATAAAATAAAATGATTATGTATCTAGTATCCAAAGACACTAAACCGTTATATTTATGTGGAATTTATTTTATTTATTTATTCAATATTCATCTAAAATTATGTAATATTTTTTATGTGATGCTTGGGTTGACTTAAAATTCATGGACACTTTATCCCATTACCCTATTAGCATAGGGAGATGTTGAAGTAACCAAGATGGTCATAAGTGTTCTTCCTTAATTTGATGAAAGGTTTATGAATAATAAGTGAAGTCATATATATGTCATATAAAACCTACAAACCAAAATTTACACCTCACTTCATAGTTAATCTTTTTAGTACCTGAAAAAATGACCCACTAAGACCAATCGAATTCATTCAACGTAGTCTTTCTCACTAATGATGGAACTACCAACTGATTCATGAAAAAAAGAATGTCATTTAATGAGAGTTACCACTAATAGATAGTATCTCCCATATAAAAAATCCATTATACTCCAAAATTCATTGTTTTAATGTTTTTACTTGGAAAGCAACTCAAGGAGAGATTGTTTTAGCAGATTGCCCACCAAAAAGATACTAGATTCATCTTCTTTTGTATCTAGGTGAATTACAGAAATTAACTCATGAGATTACAATAATATTTGTATTATTTAACCACCTGAGAGTGAAACTTCCTACTCATATCATATACAACAACATTACCCTTTTCCATTATATAGGTGATGTTGAAATAAAATGACTAAATACACTTCATCCATAAACATTGTTGGGGATTCAGGTCCTTTTGAGAAAGGTGGTAACTCAAAATCTTATGATCTGAGTAAAAATTGAACCATTATATAAAATGGTATCATATCTAAAACTTATGGGTGTAAATAATGGATTCAATTTATAAATCATAAGTGGGTTAATTATTCTCATGTAGTCAAAGTTGATGAGAACCATATTCCATCATGTGATCTCCCTATATAAGAACACAACCCAAACATGTGTCGAAAGCATCATAACAGATTTTATAGCCATGTTCAGTCTCTAGAAAAAATTAAGACTGATTGTGTGGTCCGATATCATTTTAACTCTTCAAAAGAAGTATGAAACTTTGATTCCCACATGAAATTTACACCATTTTGGGTAAGAGTGGTCAGTGGAAAATAAATGTTAGAGAAATCATTCACAAACCACTAGTATCATATTTCTAGGCCCAAAAAGTTTGAATGTTAGATATATTTTATAGCTCCTCCCATGACATGACACCTCTCACCTTCTCATGGTCGACCAAGATTCCAATTTTGGAGACTACATGTCCCAATAACATAACTTCTTTGATCCAAAAATGAAATTTGGATAATTTATCAAAAAGGAGGTGTTCTTTAATGATTCCCAAAACAACCCTAAAGTAAAACACATGCTCTTTTCTAGTAATCGAGTGGAAAAAAATGTCAAACAAAAATACCACAATAAAGGAATCAAGGTATTGGTGGAATATACAGTTCATCAAATCCATGAAAACTACTAGATAGTTAGTTATGCCAAAAGGAATTATAAGATATGAAAAATGGATATACATACTCCTAAAATATGTCTTTGGGATGTCAGATTCCTTTACTTTAAGTTTTTGATACCATGATCAAAGTTTTGTTTTAGAGAACCACTTTTCCCCCTTCAACTGATAAAAAAATTAATCAATATTAGGAAAAGAGTATTTATTCTTGACCAACAATCAATTAATATTCTGATATTTAACACATAAAAAAAGCATCCCATCGGCCTTCTCGGAAAATATCACTAGGGATTCCCAAGGAGATATACTTGAATGGATAAAACCCTTAACTTTCAAATAATACAACTATATATTCAACTCCTTTAAATCAACTGATTCCATTCAATAATAATTCATACATATATGTTGAGTTCCTAGAATCAGGTTTATTAAGAACACCACCTCCCACTTTGGTGGCAGAATAGAGAAGTCATCAGAAAACACTTTAGGAAATTACATTACCACTGGGGAAATTTCACAACCAAAAGGTTCCCCCTCAGAGTTAACTTAACAAGAAAATATCATTTTCCCAATATATGGAAATAAATATCCAACTCAGCTAGACCTTGGATCTCATTCCCATTAAAACACCTAAAAACACTCAACAAGGAAAGTAAAGGACACTCATTGATAGTAATAATTGATCAAAGCCTTATGGAAAACTAACCAGTCCATCCAAATGATAACATAAAAGAGTTTAACATCAATTAATAATAAATCACATGCTATATATACATCAGATATAGATAAGGTTCAATAAGGAAATCAAAATCATTATTCCTTCCATTTCAAAGATGTGTTTCCAGTTCCATAACATAATGCATGAGCTCAGTCGGGGGGTTCAAGGAATTTATGAAACAGGTCAATATAAAAGATTTAGATGCATCCATAACAAATAATGAAATTTTTATATATGAAGTAATGAAAAAGTACCGCTCACGTTTTTAGGGTCTACCTTTATTTAAATTCATAGATATTTTGTTTTAATATGAAAATCAAGGTTTCCATAAATCTCCTTCTTGTTTTTGATTAAATCCATGTTTGTATAAGTCCCTTGGGATTTTATAATCTTTTAGAAGATTAAATTCACGTTTTGTGACTTTTCTAGAAAAAATGGGAACACCATGGTGTAGTGTATTACATGGTGGTTCATTTTTTTGGGTGTAAAATGGCCTAAGGGAAATAGATTGTCCAAGACATGTCTAATCCATAGTTTTTTGTGAATTTCCATGTCAAACATGGCTTAAGAAGTCCCACCATACCCAATTTATAGGGTGTGGTGAAGGTAAAGTGGGAAGACCATGGTACCATGCCCTAGTGTCTTTCCAATTTTCTTGGGATCATGACCCACCATGACCATTACCTTACCATGGTGGAAGTTTCATTGGTGTCAAGATTTTTGAAAGGGATGATTCAAATGCCTCCTCCCTTCTCATATATTGAAAAAAAGAAATGGTAAATTCATGTGGATTAAAATTGGTGTTTTAAATTCATTCTTTAATCGATAATTACCCCTATTAATCGATTTTCCCCTTATCCATGATTATTCATTCAATCTGATGAATTCTATACAACTTCTGGAAAAACCTAGGGTGCCTAGTTGACCCTTCCTAAATTAAGGATTTCAATGCTGGATAGCCTCAATTCTCCTTGAATCTCCATTCCCAACCTTTCTAGAAGATCAAACCTTAGAGATGAAGGTTGTTCATGTTGTTTTATACTTGTAAGAAACTCGCATCTCTTCTGTAGTTGATTTCCAAGATTGTCGGTTTCCTCCATCCTTCAAACATATTTCAAGATTACTATTATCATTAATTATCACTAAGTATGTGTTATGAACCTACCACATTGGCTTGTTATTCTTTCTTGGCCTCATTCTAGAACCCATGTCATGTCTTATTATAATTGGTTCTTGAAACTTTAAACATATGAGATTTTTCTGGTTGATGTATGAATTTTATTTGGAAGAAGACAACCTTGAAGAACATTAATGTTGAGATCAATAACCTTGAGGTGGGTAATTCCATATCATTTGAGGCCCTTGATTTCTCTTTTTTTCTTGATCCATCTTATGTTAAAATAAATTTTTGTACTTTATTGATGGTGATTTTTTGTGGGTGTGTGTGTTGTTAGGATATTAATATATAATCATTGTTTCCATGAGTATTTTTAGAGTAGTTTTTACCATTATTGATGATGATCACATGTTTCTATATGATTTTAGTATATTCTTGTAATTTTTTGTTATCCTTATCTCTTTATGCTTTGCCTTGTTATGTGTATTACCATATCGTTGGAGGTTTTTCTTAGTATATAGTGACAATTGATCATCATTGTATGATTACCCCTTATAGGGGGAGTGTACATGATTTATGATAATGATAGTGGTGGAACCCTATAAAGGGCTTGATTATGACAACCTTATAGACCAAATATAACTTGATGCACTAAATATATCAGATAGCTTCCAGTACTTGATGGATTTTGGATGTCGAGTAACATGAAAACTTAGTGCCTTAAGGAATCTTAGTGAAATATCTCCAACCTTGTGGCTAGTTCTTGATCATTTCTAACTTCTTGAATATCCTTACATCATTTATCTCAATTAGGTATGACTAGGTATTATGGTGGGTTGGTTAGCACATAGGCAATTGATAGATGATTCTTTATGTTTTATTGTTCATTTATTATTATCTCGGAATACAACCATTATATATGTTCACATTTGGTTAATGATTTATTGGTGTTGTCCTAATAAGTTTTATTACTCACACCCTATATGGGAATTTTGAGGCATAGGCTTGTAAGATCCAAAGTTTTCCTACAGTGTGAAGATATTTTGACTTCTAGTCTAAATGAATGTTTTTGGCCTAATTTTAATACCATTTGAGATCATGGAGGGTATCAGGGGTTTCTAGATCTTTTGTGGAGCCTAGAAAAAATATTTTTTGAAAAAATAGGATAGTCCACATGGTTAGTAGAAGCCATGAGAGGTAATCCACAAGGTTATTCCCAACCCCGTGGGGCTTGACAACAGGGTGATATATGTTTCATTGTTTTAGAAAATAGTGTGGAAAGAGGTGCATTATCTTTTAGTGAACCTTTAATTTTTACCAGATATAGATCACATGGTTTATACACAATATGAAAAATCGTGAACGCTAACCATGAAAGGTGCCCCTCTATATAATGAAGGGTGAACAGTTGGCACATTGTTTGGCCAACCATGTGAACAAACAATGATACCTAGTATTTTGGGTAAGATTTCCAATTTTCACTTAAAATTTTTTATAACTCAAACATAATTTTCATTATCCTCTAATGGAAATAAACTAAAACATGGGGAGATCATTCTTGATTCAAATTGTTGGATTTTCCATAAATTCTCTATCTGAACTAGGAATCAAGAACTGTCAATCTCTTTGGATTCACATTGGTGAGTACTTCATTCATTTTTATCTATTATTCATTTATCTTCGAATCAACTATGTTATTTAGGTGCAAACTAATATTCCCTATTTTTAGGGTTTTCTTCCATTCTTTGTTTTTCTCCCAATCTGAGTCTAATC
Source organism: Viscum album (assembly GCA_963277665.1). NCBI lineage: Eukaryota > Viridiplantae > Streptophyta > Magnoliopsida > Santalales > Viscaceae > Viscum > Viscum album. The sequence goes on along the minus strand of OY728121.1, from coordinate 1,215,702,287 downwards.
GGTAGATGATACTGGAATATCACTCTACTAAAGACCTATGGTATGTGGTATATTATTTTCTTGAGTGGTTTGGATATTTATAAAGATAGTTAAGGTCATACAACATGCTGGAATTTCTGACGTGGCCCTGAAATTGAATTGAATAATTAAATTGAACATATTAGAGCCTTTTAGGGATGACCACTAGTTTCCTGATACTTTTTGGAGGTTTTTACCCAACCAAGGCCACCCATGGGGTGTGACTTTGAGATTTTCCCTCTGTTATACCACCCGTGGGGTGAGTTTTGTGCTTTCCTAGTCTGAATAAGACATAAATAATTGAATTGAATTGAATTAATAGTTAGGATATGGATATTTCCTCCCTTGCATGTTGATGATTTGATTAAATGGTTTGTATGGAATTATTATTTGAGTGGGTAAACTCATGTATTGTTAAATTATATGAAATGTGAAATTAATGAATTAGTGTGATTAATTTTGATGGTAAAGGATTCCTTGGTGGGTATACCTCGGATCCTAAATCCATTAGATGCCATGGACGATACATCAATAGATCTTGATATTGGTAATGGATACCTTGGATGAGATTTCTCCTTGGATATTTATTCTATGGGATGCCTTAGGGCTTGCTACCCCTAGGATCTAGCTTGATTGGGATCACAGTAGACATGGTCTATTGACATCCTCCTTGGACCCCAAACCAAGTCTAACTGAGATTCCATTGAGATTCTCCTAGGACTCAATGAGGATGCCTTAGTCAACTATAACTTGGATCCGGCCCATTGGGGTCTGACACATCTAATTATATGGATCCTCCATGGTAAATATGAAATGATTGATTAAACGATGTCACCATGGCTGATATGACATTTCAGGTTATATGGAGTAGATGTAGATGATATGAGATATTGTGTATATGGCATTGTTGTAGTGTTCACTTCCCATTGTCTTACTTCTTCCTTGTTAATGGAGATTGACACTCTTTTTGTGGGTATCCTTGTATAGTTGTATAGTGTCACTAGATTGGTTACTTTTTTCTTGGTAACTTTAATTTTAGTACTTCCATACCTATAATAGTTTTCACTATACATTAGATTATATTACATAGCTATGATTTTTTATAGAAACCTTGGGAGGTGACCTACTGGGATTGTATATCACCCCTTGTTTGACATACTATATGGATGCAAGTATGGATCGAGGAAATCACTCATAGTTTGATGCCTGAATTTGTACCTTTCTTATGAGTAGGGGATCATAGGATTTAGATGAAGCTCATGATGCTATCTGACCCTAAAAATTAAATTTTTATTTCAAAATTAATTTTGATAAAAAAAAGTGTGAAACCATTCTAGTTCTATACAGTGATCCATTAAACACAACTGAAAATAAAAAAAATCATTAAAAACAAGACTGAAATTATTAGAATCTCCAACCTTATATAACCCCCAATGAAGTCCATGTACCTTCATTTTCAGGTCATTTTAAACTAGGTCTTCAAAATGGTTTTCCATCATGTCCCATGTTTTTTTATATTCCTGCACATTAATCTTCCATTCATTGAAGATGCATGCTATAATTTTTTCTTCTTTATTAATCCATGCCCTTTGGTCCTTGTTGACATTGGATCATAATTCTCTTTTTAATATTCTATCTACCTCCTCCTTTGAATCCAAATGATAGAGTGACTATTTCTTCATTTCTTCATAATAATAAATAATAAGAACTATGTGTTTTCCTTTCCATTTTTCTTTTCCTTTACATTTTATTTTCCTTCTTCTTTATCCCCTTCCACCTTTCCATTTGTACCACCCTACCCTTTTTTCTTAAGTTCACTGATCTTGTGAATTTGTTTTCCATCTTTTAGGGTTGAACACTTCTTGATTTCTTGGGCCATTATTCTAGTAACCATAACCATGGTTCTGCTCGCTGATCTTGTTTCCATCGGCTTTGTAAGTTGTGAATAATCCTTTAGAAATTTAGTTTTCTTTACAGTAACCACAATGTGGGATATGAATTCCTCAAATTCATATTCCCTGTATACTTTTAATCTAGATTTTTCTAGATATCTATCCACTATCATCAACCTATTAATGAACACCTATGAGGTTTTCTTTTTTTGAAGGCATATGGTTATCCAACAAAACCTAAGACTCTTTTTCCTAAACTGACCGTGGAGTTTCTTGATCAGAAACCCTGTGGTCCTACCCCAACCCTTCCTCACCCATCCCTTCAAAATGGATTCTCAGATTTATATGTGAAATCCTCTTTCTTTGACTATTACCGATCACTGTTCTCCTATTAACCCCTTTTAAAGCTACCTGGAAAGAATTATTCTAGCACTTACAGTCTAATAAGTCTCTTACGATAACTTCCAGTATCAATTACTCATGAGTATGTTCAATATCAATACTAATAGGCTCATCCTAAGGTGAGGATTGTGTTATTTAAAAACTAGGTTCCATAGAGATAATTCCACACACCACCTCAGCTCCTTCTGATCCAGACATGTCCTTCACAAATATTCTTTGGTCGGCCAAATATAGTCTCAGACTATCAAATATATCCACCACCTTTGGATTAGAGATCTTTGTTATTGCATCACTCTGATCAGGTATCTATTTTGGCCCAATATGAGTAACTGTGGGGGATTTGGTGACCTTTATCCCAAACTCCATATATGGAAAGGATACATACCTATTCCAAACCCTATAGTCTCAATGGAATTTAGATTGAATATGCCCCAACCATTTACAGGATGAGCAGTAATCAGTTCAAGACTTGAAGACAACCTCTTGTTTCCATCAAAATTCTTCCCCAACTGTAATCAATATTCGTTCCACTAGAGGCCTTGAAACATAAAACTCAATACATATTCATGGGTAAATTAGGTGGAAAACAACATTAGTCCAACTATCAGCACTTAGAAAGTGAACAAGCATGTTTCTTAGATCGTGAAGAATAGATGGATTTTGGAAAGGTAGAGGTAGTTCCGGGAACCTTACCCACACCTCCGTATAAGGAACATTATGCTTCATGTGAAACAAATAGGTCCATGAGAAGAGGTAAAATAATAACTCATTGATGGATCGAGGAAATCTGGACCCGATGAGATTAATATCTTCCTTCAATGAAAATTATATCATCATATATCAATTATCAAGAAGACCAACTAGTACCCATTCATGTAGACCCCAATATCTAAAGAAGAATATGTTGAAGATGTTAAATGAAGTATGTTGTTTCCTAAATCATGCCACCAATTTCATATTGAGAAGGTTTTAAGCCTCTAAAATCTCCTTGGGTGAAAACATCAGCTGAGGTGAGCCCTTGAAGAGAATTATAACCTTAGGGATAATCAAAATCCATTGGAATGGGGAAAAAGAATTAGGTTCAAATAATGGGAGGAAGGGACTTTTCCTATAGCATGGAGATGGTGGTGGAAGAGAGAACCCCCCCCCCCCCCCCCCGGTGAGGAGGGATGTGCCAGAGAAATGGCCATCGCTACCTTAGGTCATTGCCAAGTGGGTAGAGGTCATGAGGGAAGGCAGTTCACCTCATGATTCTATCTTGAGATAAATATTTTTGGTTTTTTTGGTATTTTAATACATATATTGTACTAATACTTATATACCTATTTTTTATGATTTGTAAATACATGAAATTATTATCATTGTATTTGAGATTACTTCTAGATTTGTTTTATGTACCTTTCTCTTAGATGTTTATATCTACTTTCCATTACAGTGGGTTACAGGTCTGGTTGTCTTAGTGTCTATTCCTACTGGTTATTCATTGTTATATTGATTTCACTATTGATATGTATGATTTTTGTCCATTGTGTTGCACTATAACATGAAGGAATAGTCTCCACGAAGACACACCCTAGGACTTAGCTGCTATTTTTTAACCACTGTAATTTGGGGATTAACGCTTGTGTTCATGTGTCCAACCAGGATCAAGGCACCGTTCAATGGCATCTGGGTCCAGAACATTACAAAGGGGTATCAGAGCTATTATTTTTCTAGTTTGATTTAAAATTTGGAAAAAATATAAAGGGATATGAAGGAATTCTAATTTATTAATTAGTTTTTTCTTGGAGTAGCTAACCCACATATAGGAAAAATCCAAATTACCTCAAATGGGAATTTCTATAATCTGGATTTTGACTATTACAGTTGATTTGATTTCACTGTTGGGTGATACAATTGAATTGTGATGTTATCATTGATATGATTATGGGTTTTATTTTATTTAAACCCAATGAGATGAGGTAATTCCATCTCATGCATCATTTTAGGAACTTTACTAGATTCTCATGCCATGAATTATTCCATGCCAAATAGAGTGCATTTCTTATTTGTATGATGTCATGATATGTGCCTTGATATATATAACTACTGTGTAAAAGTTGATTTGTGCAGGGAAATGAGAAACACATGATTTGTACTTAGAGTTCCTGGCACAATCTAATTAGTTTTTTTCTGATTAGGGAACAGAAGACACCCTAAGTAGCCAATTATGGCACTTTGAGTCATGGACCAAGAGTTTCATGGAATGGAACATATTATGGTGTGGATTTGGTGGATTCCATATTTCAATTCATAATGAGTATGGACCCTTACAGATAGAAAGTAGTGAACCATTTTTTTAACCATTTAAAATTAAATTTCAAATGAATATATGTTCAAATGGAAATAGACTTTGGGGGAAAAGATAACTTTACCTAGACTTAGCTTTTGAGTGGGTAGTAGGTAATGTCTATAGTGACTTTTATGGTTGTTTCTTCTTAATTTTCCTAGATTTAGGAGGAGTTTGTGTGGTATGACCTATTTATAGGAATGTTTTGATCTTTAATACACTTTTAGCTATGATATTTGGTTATTAATATTTTCTAAGGCGTGTGTTTGGAATTGTAGAGACATTCCACCATGAAAACCTCCAGTCATACACTAGGAGGGTGGAAACAACCATTCTCCATAGGTGGTGGGCCATTGTATACAAGTGGATCATCCTATTATGATAGATGAATAAAAATCTATTTTACTATACTCAGGTGCTGAGTCACAGTTCCATGAGAATTTCATGCACTTTATATAGACTTTTCATAGAGCACTGTATCCTGCTTCAACTATGGCTGAGCTAATGCATGTGTTCTAGAAATAGTATCCTACCACGTTTTATAGGGATGGAAATCCATATGCTACTAAGATGTGTCTTGATACTACTATTTATATATTTAATCATATGAAGAAACCTCCTGATAGAATATTTAATATCATGAGTTATATGCTTTGGGGAGTATCAAAGCGGTAGTGGGATGTTTTGAACCAAGATGGCAGGCAACGAGACATGGGTTGGAGGGATTTCCCAAACTGATTCTATCATTAATTTATCCTTGAGACTATGAGAGAAAATTGGGCTAGTGAGTTCATGCATCCAGTATAGGGAGTGATGAAGGTTATGGAGTATTTGGCATGCTTTACAAAGTTACAACATTTTGTGCTGATATATCTTGCTAATAAGGCATCAAGTTATTGATGCTTTGAGAAAGGTATCATAAATAATGTTCGATCTCAAGTAAAAATGTTCATATTATCCTATATTACTGAGATATTAAATCATTCACTAAATGAAAATTGTAATTTGATGGAAATGGGGGAGCATAGTAGAGTTGTGTAGTCTCTCGGCCCAGTGTTTCGACTTCCAATGGATGGAAGAAACATTTTGAGGCTTCCTATGAGATAAATTCCAACCAAACTATGAGTGATGGTAGTGAATTTTTCTATTATTAGTGTTCTATATGGGTAAACATGAATAATTAGTGTGCTTGGGACCTAGTTGAGTATTGAGCTTGTTGAAGGATTAACCACGTGTAGAATATTTGATGGACCTTCCCTCCAAAAATTAGTGGAAGTGGGTCAAATTTGAAACTAGATTCAGGAGAAGGTTTCACAACTCCGTGTTAGGCATACAACTGGAGTAGTACCTGTCATTCAGGATAAGGTGGTGGTGGTCATGGTTGTAGAATCTAGGAACCAGTTGTACCGAGATAGCAGAGTGGGACTGCTTCAAGTAGTGAGGTTGTGTCACAGGGTTGTGGTTCAGCCCATATTTATCCTATGCATCATACCCCTGAGGAGGAGGGTGAAGGACCATATACAGTGATAGGTATGATCTTAGTATCCTCTAATCTTGTATCTTATCTTTTTTACATGATTGAAACTTATGGTTTCTTATCTATACCTATTGAGGAGATTTTTGGGTTCATGGCTCAGTTTTCTAAGGGAGTTATGAATTTGAGGCTCAGTTGGAGGTCTGGACGGAGAGTGTACACCAATGTAGGGAGTACCCCTTGAGGTTGGTGGGTGTTACTTCATATGAGATCTTTATGCCTTTGATATGACAGAGTTTGACATCATACTCAGGATGGAATGTATAGTTGATTATCGAGCCTTCATTCATTGATATCTTCAGAGGGTGAAATTCACATCACTAGAGGGTGGACTATTTATTTACAAAGGTGAATGGGATGTCTAGGAAAGCCAAGATGGACTAGAGCATCATGGTCTTGGTAGGTTGATAGCCCATATCACTAGTTTTTTTCTGGATGATCAGGGAGCGTGTTAGGTAGAATTTCTTCTAGTGGTTGATAATTTCAGGTACTTTTTCTTAGATTAATTGTAAATTTTACCTCTTAAGAGAGAGTTTGAGTTCTCCATCAAGCTAGTTCTAGGACTTTCACTTGTATCCATTCCTTATTATAGGATGTCTACTACAGAGTTTCATGAGCTCAATATATTGCTAGATGACTTGGAGAAAAAGGGGTTTATATGACCAATTAATTATCCATGGGGTCTGATGGTCCATTTTTTTCAAAAAAAATGGATAGTTCCATTAGTATATGTGTGTATTTCTAAAAGTATAACCAACTACAATTTAAGAACCGGTATCCCTTGTTGTTTATAGATGACCTATTTGATCAGCTATGAGGATATTGGCTGTTCTCAAAAATTTATTTGAGATTTGGATACCATAAGGTGCATGTTCAGACTACGTACATACCTCACATATATTTTCATAGTAGGTATGATATATATGGCTATCTGGTTATTTCATTCGGTCTTAATAATGCACCATCATTTTTCATGGAGCTGATGAACCAAATTTTCCATCCGTATCTAGATTTTTTCGGTGGTTTTCATGGATGATATCTTGGTTTATTCTCATAATCAACATGAACATTCCAAGAATCTTGAGATAATTTTGGATACACTAAGAGAGAATCCATTATATTTTAATATCAACAATTTCCACTTATCCCAGAGATAGGAGTACTAGTTGGATCAGAAAATATGAGAGATGTAGTTTCCTGGGATTATCCCAAGAATGTATTTGATATTCATAGTTTCTTGGGGATAGATGTATGGGATATATTCATGTTGTACATGTCTCAAAATTTGATGCCACGTGAGAGGAATTACCTGATTCATGATCTTGAGTTAGTTGTAGTTTTGTTCATGTTTTGTGTTATTGAAGACATTATTAACTAGGAGAGCATAGTGTAATGTACATGAACCAAAAAAATTCTCAACTATATATTTACACATCATGATATGAATCTGGGGAAGTAAAGGTGGGTTGAGTAGCTACAATATTTTGACTTTGATCTTACCTATATTCCTGGTAAAGGTATTTCAATGGTCGATGAACTAAGTAGGAGGAATCAGATATAAGAATTTTAGGAAGATGGTATTGAGTGGAAGCTTATGGATTTGTTTTCCAAGATACACTTGGAGGTGCAGGATAGTCAGGGGATGGATTTTCATTTTTATTTGGTTTCAACCTCTACTCTTTTAGATATAGTGAGAATGTGACAACTTATATATTCTGAGGGTCTAGTCCTATGAGAGAGTGTGGTAGGTGTGGACCCACCTTCTGGTTGGATCTTGGATTGGATGAGATCCTGTTATCCGTGGTTTTGTGTGGGTTTTAGTGTAGATTTTCAAGTAGATGATGTGGTAGTATCATGAATCAATTTGGGAAGTGCACATGGGCATCAATAAGATGTATGATGACTTTCATCATTAGTATTGGTGGCCAGATTTGAAATGTGAGGTAGGTAGTTCTTTCATGAGGTGTTCCACCTATCAGGAGGTAAAGGTAGAACATTAGCGACTAATCGAACTGATACAGTAGTTACCTATTCTCGAGTGGAAATGGGATGATGTCATGATAGATTTTTCGATTATATTTCCGAGGTCGCCTTGAGGAAGTGATGTTGTATGGGTTGTTTTTGAAATGATCTTGAAGGTTTCACATTTCCTTCCGATCAAAGAGACCTTCAGTGCAGATGATCTTGGGAGGTTGTATATCAATGCGATAGTACAGCTTCACGGGGTCCCCCATACTATAATTTCAGATAGGGACACCCAGGTTACATCTTGTTTGTGGTATATTTTGCAGAGGTACTTGGGTAAATAGGTTCCTTTGAGTAGAGAATACCACCCACAGACCGATAGTCATTTAGAGCACATGATTCAAGTGCATGAGGAAATGTTGTGACAATGTGTCTTAGATTATGGGGTCTATTGGGAGAGTTTTATACCCCTTATTGAGTTCACCTACAACATTTTATATAAAGTGATGATATATATAGAACCATATAAGTAAATATATGGTAGGACATGTTGATCACCCCTATACTGGTTAGAGGTAGGAGTGGTAGCCTTACTGGGACCATGTCTCATATAAGAGAATTCTGAGAAGGTCAAGTTGATCAAAAAGTGGATGGCTACTACATAGTCTCAATATAAATCTTTTGTCAAATACCATAGACAAACTCTAGAGTTTGAGGTTGGGGATTGGGTTATTTTATATATCTCATCGAGGTGAGGACACAGACTTGTTAAGATACATGGTATGATTTGACCTTGATATGTTGGGCTATTCTAGATTCAGGGGAGAGTCTGGTTGGTAGCCTATTGGTTGTAATTACCTCTGAGGTATCATTCCATGCACGATGTCTTCCATGTATCTCAGCATCACCGTTGTCACTTAGACCCACCTCACACTCTGAAGCAAGATGTGGTGAAGTTCTAGGATGATTTGTCCTTTGAGGATCATTCTATTAATATAATTAATAGGAGAATGAAGGTTCTCTGAGGTCAGTCAGTTCCTCTAGTATAGGTGTTATGAAAGAAAAACCATTTATAGGATTATACTTGGGAGTGGGAGGTCAACATATGTTCTTAGTGGACTAAGTTATTATCAAAAAAAATCTTAACAACCCTTGAGTGGGAAATTCGGGGATCAATTTCTTTAAGGGGGAGAATATAAGATCCTAGTTTTTCCTATGAGATATGGATCTTTAATATTTCTATTCAAATTCTTGTTTATGGCCTAATTTAAACACCCTTTGAGATCATGGGGTATCTAGGGTGTTTGAGGATAGTTAAGAGACAAAAAACAATATTTTTGGAAAAAAGGATATGCTAAATGGTTAGTAGAAACCGTGTGGGGTAGAATGCACGGTTACTCCTAACCGTGTGGGGCTTGGCAGTGGGTTGCTATAGGTCACACGATTTGAGGAATCCATATAGATGGAGGTGCACCCCCATGCGGGGTACCAATAATTTTTAGCATAGTCAAATCACATGGTTTTCACATGGTTTGGAAAAACCTATCCACTTACCATGCAAGGTTCCCCTCCATACAGTGAAGGGTGAGGGGTTGGTGCACGGTTTGTCCAACCGTGCGGCCAAACCATGTAGCCCTATAATTTGGGTAAATTTTCCAATTTTACCTTAAAAAGTTTTGTATCTCAAACCAAATTTTCATTCTCCTAACATGTGTAGAATCTCAAACATGTAAAGCTCTCCTTGAAGCCAAATTATAGGCTTTTCCACTAATTCTCTATCCGAACATGGCATAGAGCACCATCTGTCTCTTTGGATTCACGCTGGTGAGTACTCCATTCCTCTTGTGTCATTACTAATTTAAATTTGGAATGAAGGAGTTATTTAGGTGCAATATAATATGCCAAGTTTTCATTATTTTCATATGTTCTTCATTTTTCTATCAATCTGAGTCGAATTAAGAGTTGATACTGGATGAGAACTCTAATACAAACATATAGTAGATGGTCTATTATTTTCCTGAGTGGTATGGTGATTTATAGATATATTTTTCATTGTGTGACATGATAGGATTTCTAGATAGGCCCTGAAATTGAATTGAATAATTAAATAGAATGTATTGGAACTATTCAAGTATTCACACGAATTACTTTAGACTTGTTAGAGGTTGTTTCCCTAACCAAGTTCACCCATGGGTTGTGCCTTTAAGATTTCCCCATTATTATACCACCCATGGGGTGAGTTTTGTGCTTTCCTAGTTAGAGGAAGTCATAATGAATTGAAATGAATTGAATTAATTGTTAGGAGATGGATATTACATCCCTTTCATGTTGATTCTTTGATTAAATGGTTTATATTGAATTGTTATATGAGTGGGTAAACTCATGGATTATAAAATGATGTGAAATGTTAAATTTATGAATGAATATGATGAATTGTGATGTTAGAGGATTCATATGTGGGTATACCTTGGATCCTAACTCCATCAGATTCCATGGATGATACTTCCATGGATCTGGATAGTGGTAGTGGAAGACTTGGATGATATTTCTCCTTAGGAATTTATTCCATGGGATTCCTTGAGCCTTTATACCCCTTTGATCTGGATTATTTGGGATCGTATTGGAAATGGTTTGTTGACATTATCCTTAAACCCGAAACCAAGAATAACGGAGTTTCCATTGAGATTATCCTAGGGCTTGATGAGGATGACTTAGTCTGCGATAGCTTGGATCTAGTTCCATGGGATCTAAAAATTATGATTATATGTCTCAGTTAGGTTAAATGTGACATGCATGATTAAACGACATTTCCATGGTTGATATGACATTATAGGTTATATGGCGTGATTGTAAATGATATGAGTTATTGTGTAAATGGAATGGTTATGGTGTTTACTTCCATTTTTCTTATTAATAAATTGTTATATGAACTTCAAAATTGTTTTGTATGGATCCTTATATGGATGTATAGTATCAGTTGATTGGTTACTTTTTTCCTTGGGCACTTTACTTCCAGTACTACCATGCCTATTATATTTTTCACTCTTATTTAGATTATATTTCATTATCAGGATTTGTTATAGAAACCTTGGGTGGTGACCTACTGGGATTGTATCTCAAACCTTGTTCATTAAATTATTGGGTACCCAGATATACTATATGGATGCAGGTAGGGATCAGGGAAACAACCCATAGTTTGATGCTTGAAAATGTAGACCTTATGTATAGGGATCCAAGAAAGGGAAATGGGCATGTGGTAGATATTTGAGATGAGGATGATAGAGTTGGGAGTAGTACCAAGACATAATTTAGAGGATACCATGTCTTTATTATTTATTTTCTTTCACTCTATATTATATATTTTGGCTTTCAATGCAGTGATCCCATTAGTTTATTCTTTATATGACATGTATATCATTTTATGATAGTTTTCTTCCAAATTTTAACTCTAGGATATTATATTTTATTTATTATTATTTGTACAGGGAAATGATACTGAGGGTATAGTCTCCCCAATTATGAAGTTCAAAACCTCACTGCAAGTCAATGACCACTTATATATGGGGATCTGCACAAGAGGTTATGTTACTCTATGGATCAGACCTAATTTTTTGGGTCAGAGTGTTACACTCTACTTCTACCAAGGATTCTTTCACTTAATCCAACTTGTTTGACCCAAATTTTGTATATTTCACTCTAAAAGTATGTGTATAAAAACCTACTAAATTAAAGGTGTAAAGGAATACTGTAAACTCTCTAGGTGGTGATGGACCCATGCCACTAGGTGGAGTTGAGAGAACCTAAAAAAACTTTGGGAAATGGCCTAGAGGTACAAAATAAAGATATTTTTTGGAGGTTTCATGTAGTTTTGTTTCACATTCCCTATCCTTCCACACCTATAGGAATTAAGAGGTCTTATACTAGTATTGGAAGATGTGGCATGAGGATAATGTTGGACTGAATGACTGAAAAATCACTTTTTATTAGCTAAATGGAATATTAGAGTGAACAAGGGGGAAGAAAATTGTGAAGATCTAAAACATCCACACAAAAAATAATTTTATAGACTTGGGGAAGGGATTCAATATCATGAAAAATAATAATACTCTCATTGGAGCTTGTAAGAATGGACAAGGCATCAGTAGAAAATTTCCCTTCCCTCAATGTATGTCTGACCTCAATGCATTGATTTAGGGTCATTTTTCATTCCCCGAGTTAAATGAGGTTCCATGGAGTGGAGGTTTTGTTGCAAAGAATCCAAACCAGAATAGAAGAATCAGACTCATACATTGAGATTAAAACATTATAGATATCTTAAATAATTAAACTACTTTTTATGGACCTAGTTTCTACATCGATAAAATTACTTGGACAATAACAAATATTGAAACCGAATAGCATAGAGCCCCTATAATCTTTCATTTGTCCTCCCCCATGAATTAAACCATTATTGTAGGATATGAAACATTCAACTTAAGACCCAAAATTAGAAGATACCATTTAACCCGTCTCCTCTGACCTGCTCTACATTTACCTAGAGGATTTGGAGTATTTCTCGGCAAAATCCCCCTGATCATAACTAAATGAATTCCACCATTGATAAGAGAAGAAATATATTAAAATAGAGACATATCATAGAACATAATTCCTAATGATGAGGATCTTTTACCATAATTCATAGAGTTCCTAGTGTCCCATATACTCCAGCAAAACACCACAACAACCACCGCATAGATCTTCACCACCACCCCACACTATCTTGAGTTCTGAAACTAGTGGGAAAAAAACTTGAATAAATTCCCCTTGATAAGTTATACCCATTAAATGCCCGATATGGCTAAAAAATAAGAGAGACCAATCACTTCTAAAGAATAAATTCCAAATGGTTTGCAGGCTAGGCGAGGTACAACAACAGAAATGTTTTTCCAACTGGATACCCTTTTTGGATATTATCATCTATGGGAATGGAATTATTACTCAAACACCAAACCAAAAAGATAATTTAAATGGGAATTTCCTTGTACTATAGATTCAACACCAACTCATTAGAATCATTATTTTCATGCAACTACTTATGATATGTCTTTCTAAAAAAATGATTAGATGATGATCCTATGGAAACACACTTGTTGGGTTTGTTAGCTAAATAGATACAAACATGAAAAGACTTATGATCCTGAATAAGTGTGGTGTTGATGAAACTAGGAAAGATACTGTCTTCTCTAAATGTAACATCTAGAACTAGGAATTCTAGGAAGAAGAGTGGGTCTTCACCTTCCCAATTATCCTTCAAATAGATCACATTCCCATAACCCAAAACCCATTTTATAGTCTCCTTTAGTGTTTTGAAATGATAAATCATCCATCTCTCTAGGAACATCATACTCCTAGTTGCATCTACCCAATTCCTCCAATCATCCGTATATCTATACCTCATGAATCTCACCCATAGGTATCTACCCTAAATAATTTCCTAGGCTATTTTGGTCTGCACAACCTACATGGACTTCATGACACTATGTACATTAATCCCTCCGACCTCGATCGGTCACTCCATCCTCTTCAAAGAGGCCCAAAAGTATCTACCACCATTATTTTTATCCTAGATAAAATCCATCATAATTTTCTAAAAATTTTCAATGGTTCATTTTGGATCCTTTATAATCTATAGGACATGGACTAGGATAGAATATAGGAAACTATTAACAAGTGTTATCCTTCATCCAAAGGATAGGAAATGATTCTTCCAATTAATGATACGACATGTTATCTTATTGATGATTTCATTGAACATATCATTTTTATTCCTTCTATATCAGATGAGGGATCTAAGAAACTCCATCATAAAGAAAGTTTCTGGTATACTGATCCTATTGTGAATAATTTTCCTATGCCTACTTGAAAAATTTGTAGATAAAAACACACTATATTTAGATTTTTTAATTCTACGACCACTCCAATTGGCATAAGATCCCATAATATTGTTGAATCCATCTATATACCTTTTTACACCATTAATAAAAAAATATCATTAGAAAAAAGAAGGTGTTAGATAATTACCTTCCCACCCCAGCACTTAAAAGTAATAATTGAACCTTACTCCAAACCATGGTGAATATTGCTAGAGAGAGCTTACTAGGCCAAAATAAAAAGTCTTAGTAAAATTGGATCCCAATGCCTAATACCTCACACCATTTTAAATAATTAAAATTATTTACCCATGATGGAGATAAATATCCAAGGTGAAGAAATGTATCTAAAAAAGAGATCACTAGCCCATTCTGAAAATCCAAAGTGTTTCATGACCGTAAAAATAAAGATCCCCTCGAGATGATCATACACCTTATCCATGTAAATTTTTATCATTATGTTATAACCTATTGTATTCTTATTTATTTCCACAACCATTTTCATAGTGTGATGATGGCTCCTTGGATGCTTTAGCCTTGAACAAATCCATGTCGTACTTCAAAAATGATCCTAGGAAGAAGCATTCTGAGTCTTTTATTCAGGGTGCAAGAAAGAATCTTATAGATGAAGTTACATAGATAGATAAGTATGTAGTTGATGAGATCAAAAGGGTCACTAAATTTTGGGATGAGAACCATTCTTGAGACACACACCACTCTATTCATAACACCATGTTTGAAGAAATCTTAAACTACTTCAATCACCTGCACCCTAAAATGTCCCATGCAGAAGCATAAAAAGCTATGAGGAATCCATCAGTTCCATGGGAACATTACTAGTTTAGACTTAATATATCCTTATTGACATATTTTTCATATGGTATTTAACACAAAAGAACTTTCTATCTACCTTGAACTAGTGAAGGGCTTCTACTGAGAACCCCTTCATTCCAAGATGCTAAAAAATTCCTACCTTCATTAGATGAATCCAACACCACCAATAAGTTTTTAAATTTTTCATTATAAATATTAATATCCACATATAGGTCATTATTAAATTAACTATTCTCAATATTTATTTTAGTTCTGCTAGAAATCATATTTTCTTTCACAAACGTATGGAAAAAATCCATGTCCATGTCCACCTCTCTGAGCGAAAGGGCATGTAACCTATCCCTGATAGTCCCCTCTATCTATAATATTCTCATGGAAAACATCCATTGTTTATCCATAATAATAAAGAATGAATTATCCTCCCAACTAGATTTAAGGCTCCCTTCCATATTTTTAATCTCTTCCATGAGATCCTCCAATCCCTGGGTGGCTAGTCTATTTGAAAGCTAGCATTAGATGTCCTTTTTCAAGCATTGAAGTTTATTATATAGTCATGTTTATGAGGAACCCCCAATGATTTTATCCCAATAAATTATAATATCCTAAATGAATCCATCCATTCATTTCTAGTTGCTTGAAAAGAATAAGATATTGGGCTTGCAACCTCCCCTCTTAAGTCTCACCATCAAGGTGGAGTGGTCTAACATGGGTCTAGTAAGGTGGGTGATAGAAACATGAGGGTAAGAGTATGTACCTTGGATGTTTTATAGACAATGATACATCCTACTCCAGATGAATTGGTTACCTCTCAGATTTTAACACCAAGTGAATTTAGAACCTGATAAACCCATGTCCATTAATCTATTAAAGGAAATAAATTATCTAGTGTCCTGTATATCCTTTCTTGATAAAGGTGTTCCTACTTTATTATATGTATAATCCACAATGGTATTAAATTAACCACCAATGAAGTAAGTTAAATTACCTATTTGTAAATAAGAAAGGTTTTTCTAGAGCTCTTCCATCCCCATGACATCACACTTTTCATTAAAAAAATATAAGATGAAAAAATCATTCCCATAACACACCTTAAGAGTGAAATGTTGTGAGGAAGCCTCCACAAAGTCCATAGTAATATATATCTTCTAAAAAACCCATATGAATGTGTTTTATGGAACACTATTTAGAATATTTTGGAACCCATCCTTCTAAAGATAATGAAAAAGTGTTTCTCATGATTTTTTAGTTCGAGAACCTCCACCATGGAAGTATGGATATGATGAACCTCGTTAGAAAAAGAATCACTTTTAATTTGAGAACCCAACCCTATGCAATTATAGATTATGATAGTATTAATTAAGACAATATAATGGGGGACTTGGGACTGGTAGATTTTATTTATAGAATAGGAAAATGGGCAAGTGCCTCCCCAGACATTGCACGATTAAGGAAAGCACCATCTGAACTGGGAGGAAAACGTGTATGGTTGGGTGAATAATTTTGTACAAGGGAGTCCCTTAGTACTTAATGAAATTAGAATACCCCATCCATAGATTCATTTCCTGGTTAATTTAAGGATAAAGGTGAGTAGATCACTTTTTTCATTCATTGATCCATCATGAGTGCCTCCTATAAGGGTTCTTCTGTTATCAGGGAACTTGGAGAAGATCCAACATCATCCCCCACCCTATCACATAACTATAAATACTCATTTACCTCTGAAATTTTTTTACCATTGTAATCAAACCCAAGGATCCCTCTACCTCTCCATTTCCACCACCAACATCCACCAATGAATCCTTTGAGAGGGGGTAGGAGGACTGGTAACTTGAAGAGGTGAGGTGAAAAATCCATGCTTAGTTGTAGAGAATGAGATATATAAGGGATAATAATTTGAAAAATTAATGATTGATAATAGAAATGAAAGAATAGGAAGGTGATACACATGATCCATATTTGAAAAATCCAAAGGTGTGGAAGAATGGGGAACTGGAGTGGCTGATCTGACCCCACGATCAACATTAATATTATCACCTACAAGATGAGTAGACCCCTTAATCACCACTAAGGACTTCTCCTTAGAACTAATAATTTTTTCGGCTGCACACTGTTGTAGAATTTCCTTGAAGATGACACTTAACACAAAACTGAGGTGGAGATTTAAATAAAAGTCTTTTCCACCAGGAGAAGTCATCGTTAGCTCATATCAACATACGTGGGGGAAAATAGTGAAAATATAACTCCGTACAAATGTGGGTGAAGAATTTGATATCTATGTTTTAGTATCCTCATACTTTCAAAGTAAATTTCTTAGGGGGTTTATGATGGACTTGATTCATTCTCAAATTTACCCAAGAGATGAAGGTAGAACGATCCTTGTAGTCTATCTTGGGCTGTTGAATCCACTGAGACCTAAGAAGATGCCTAAGATACACAACCTATGAGATCAATTTTTGGATATGAAGTTTCCAACTTTGGGTTTCTTTTAGATGGGTTTAAAGTATCACTAATAGATTTAAGTTAATTCAAATTAATATAATGAGTTGATCCTGGGTTATCGCTCGAGGTGTATTGGATGAATTCATTTTTTAATGATTTCAATTTCATTAACTCGATAAGGATTCATTCAATGAATTCAAACTAACCTCATAACCTACTAGTTAAACACCTTCAAAAACACATGCTAATCACTTAAACACTTTTAGGATCATTTTCATGAGCACTAAAAGGTAAAGGATCTTATTATCACATAAAAGTGGGGTGATTAAATTCAATATGGAAGAGGAAGAGAGAAAATCATAGAATAAAAGAAACTAAAATAAAAGAAATTAATAAACCTTTAGATAGTGAGAAATAACATTCAATACATACCCTTGATACTCCCTTGTATCAACTCATAAAAGAGTTATCCTTCCATTGATGACATGTCCTCAATGAAAGAAAGAAGTAGACTTAGAATGGTGGAATTGAAGAAGTAAAAAACAACAATGAAATAACATTAACTCCACCGTTGTATGATAATCTCACAAGGGTTGATGCGAACAATTTCACACCTTGAACCAATGGTATCAAAGTGATATAAAGAACAGAAGAATAAGAGGAGAAGACAAACTTTTATTAAGAAACTAAAGTTAATTGAACAACTTACATGTGAAAGACAAACTTGAGACAACAAAATTGCAGCATAACATTAAAATGAAAGGAAGCTCAAAAGATCATTAAATACTTCAACAAAACTACCTTAAATAAGAATTTTTGGGAGCCTTGGGTCGACCCTCCAATAGTTCAAATCATCCCACTTGATTATGGTAGGCCTAGGGTGGTGGAAAGTAATGGAGAGTGGACTTATTTATCCTTGACTCAAAGTGGTATACAACTTGCATCTTCCAAACACATGCACCTAGATGGCCTTCTAGATGGCCAAATTAGAGTTGTCCATAGAAGAAAAAAGTGAATCTCCTGATGTATCTTAGCTCTCTATAAAATTTCATCCCAAATGAATTTGTGGTTGCCGAGATATGATTAAATTGGTGGGCTATTTTTCTGGGCCGCAGAATCTGGCCCAAAAATTTTATCTCTAACTTGGGGCACTTTAATAAATACAATGTAGCCAGAATTAGCACTATATCTTGAAAGTTTATATGTTCCTATATATTTCTTATATCATCACACGAAATTTGGGCTTCATTGGGTCTGAATTGTGGGCCCCACATTCTCATCAGTGGGATAGTGTCCAATCTGGCTTCTCCAGAATTATTTCCTTTCATTTCCAAATATCTCCATCATACTTTATGAATACTCCATTGATCCCTGAATGAAAAATGTTAATATTGATGTTTAGATCCATTTACCAAAATATAAAATTAAAATATGGATAATTAAATTTCTTAAAATCAGATGAATCATTGGGCCTAAATTGGTGTACATTAGTCATGAAGTGCACAAATGATGAGAATGGATGTTCAAAATTAAAAATCCAATAAATCAGGCCCATAAGATCAAAAATGAACATTTAATACCATTAAAATGTAATTAACATATGTATTTTTATTTTCTAATCACACCACCAACTTGATATTTTCTAGTCCTGAGTTAAATGTATCTCAACAATACACAATTCGAATTCCCTTTTCCAAAAACATTTTAATACACAATGATCACCAAACACCCTTATACCAAACAATCATGAAACCAATCAAAATATTTTAATACAAGATAGTTTTATAAACAGATCCCAATCCTAATCCCATTTCTTTGTTCAAATTCATCACCATATTTCATCCAATATAAATTAAGAGTGATGATGTGTTGTGCATCGCATTTGACATGGGGGTTCATATTTATTCAAGAGGGAAATGATGGAAGAGCTAGGTGGAATCCCATTTCAATATTAAGATGAGTATTCAAAAAAATTATTGTATTTTTTTTTGTTTCAATTTTTCCATGGTAATTGAAATTGCACTCAAAAGAGTCAACCCCTGTAGAGAGACTTTTCCAATGACTCCCAGGCTCAAAGACCTTAGGGCACCAAGTGAAGCCCACATATTCGGGCATCATCTCGAGTTAAATTAGTCAAAAAAAAAAATTCAAATTACCACAAATAGAGATAAAATTACTAACTCTGGGCCATAAAACTATGGAGTCATGATCCCCAAGTGACTAAAGCCACACATTAGGTCATTTCATTGCTCTATACGCAAATTTATTGTTTTTTTGATTTTTTTATTGAATACTCATATTAATACTAAAATGATCACCAAACCTATGATATTTATTTGGGGGACCCTATGAACTCAAACTAATACCCCACTATCCAAAGGACATGCGCCGTGATTCTTTTTTTTATTTGGATGAAAATACAAACAATGAAATATCACATTTGATAGCCACACTTCCCAAAATCTATGCTCATGAAATGTAAATGGATTAAAATCAGAATCAGGGCATGCTAAATTATTTGATATTCAGTTTCAATGTGTACAATGTCTATTATCATGTTCAAGGTTAAAGAAAATTTTCCTTCTATTAAGGCTCACTTTTTTTTTCAAATCATTCATTTTTTTGACACAAAAGTAATATATATTTTTGTAATTTATCCCCCCACCAACTTAGAATAACATTGTCCACAGTGTTTAAAGAAAAGAAAATTTAGAAGGGGGTAGAGGTAGAGAATGGGAGTTCAAAAAGGAAATTGAAAATGAGGATCATGGAATGAAGTTACCTGGTGGTTGAAGTTGAAATTATTTCTACTCCCTTTTAATCCTTTGATCTCCATGTCACTCTGAGAATTCCTTAGTGGAATAAAAAAAAACAAACAAATAAAACTATATATATATAGATATTTATTTATTCATATAATAAAAAAAAGTAAAATATAAGTATATATAAAAAAATTATATAATAAAGAAGCACTATAAGCTGTAGGTCAGTGGTAAGTGCGTGCCCCTGTCTCCCTTTGGTCCTGGGTTCGAGTCCCCGCAGCTTCTCTGGTTTTGATGGGGTTTTCCCAATGACCTATGATGTGGAATTTTAATCTTATTATTATTATTATATTTTTTTTATTTTAACATAAAAATAAAATGAACTAATGATACATTGTCTTGTTTTTAAATTCCTGGGTAAAGTATTACTCAAGGATCACACCACATGACATGGATGAATATGGTGATCCCCTTTTATACCCATCCACATTAATAATAGAAGAACATGTCAATAGTTTATTTTTTTTATTTTTAAATATCAAAATGATTCATTAATCCTATTTAAAATATAATGTTGATTTAAACAAAAAAATTATTGGAAACTTGAAAACCATGGGTTGCCTCCGATGAAGCGCTTTGTTTAACATCGTTAGCTCGACTTGGACCCCTAATTGATTAATTATTTTCATCATCTAAGGTAGGTTCACACAATTTTCAACAACTTCGTGTTTTTGGAATGGTTCTATGAATGGTTTGACTCTATGACCATTAACTTTAAATGTTTGACCATTGGTGGGATCTTGAATGTCAACATCCCCATGGGGGTACACCTTATGCACTATGTATGGACCTAACCATGTATACCTCAACTTTTCTGGGTGTAAATGAAGTTTAGAACTATACAAAATAATAGGTTTTCCAAGTACAATGTGTTTGGTTTTATGATTTTGAGATTGGTAGGCTTGTACTTTATCTTTATTGATCCTTGAATTTTCATAAGCCTCTATCCTAAGTTCCTTAAGTTCATTGATATCTAATTTTCTTTTTGTTACAGCCAAAGAGAGGTCGTAATTCATTTTCTTAATTTTTCAAAAAGCCTTATGTTCAATCTATACTAGAAAATTGAATGCTTTACCATAAACCAACCTATATGGGGACATTCCTAAAATGGTTTTATATGCAGTTCGATAGGCCCAAAGGGCATCTAAGAGTTTTCTCAACCAATCTTTCCTAGATGGATTGACAATTTTCTCAAGAATTTGTTTGATTTATCGATTGGATAACTCAACTTGACCATTGGTCTATGGGTGGTAAGCAGTGGACACTTTGTGATAAATTATGTACTTTTCCATGAGTGATGAGAATGGACGATTGAAAAAATGAGTTCCATGATCACTATTGATAGCCCTAAGAATTCCAAATCTAGAGAAGATGTTTTCTTTTAGGAATCTAATCACAGTTTAATGATCATTGGGTTTTGTTGGAATGACCTCAAACCATTTTGAGACATAATCAATAGCTAATAGAATGTAAAGATATCCCCTAGAGTTTGGGAAGGGACCCGTGAAATCAATTCCCCAATAGTAAAAGATTTCAACCACTAAGATGGGAGTGAGTGACATTTGATTCCCTTTTGTGATGGACCCTACTTGTTGAAAGCTAGGAAACCTTTGACAAAATGTGTATGAGTCCCTTGAGAGGGTTTTCCAGAAGAGACCACACTAAAGAATCTTAGCATATGTTTTCTTAGAGTAAAAGTGACCTCCACATGCCTCACTATGACAGAATTTAAGGATGGACTCTTGTTCAGATTCTGGGACACACCTCCTAATGACTTGGTTAGGGCAGAACTTATAGAGGTATGGATCATCAAACACATAGTTCCTAACATCAGAAAGGGATTTCCTTAGATCTTGAGTCCCTAAGAATTTTAGAATGACTCCTGTAACTAATAAATTGGCTATGTCGGCATACCAAGGGCAGCCACTCATAGAGTATAGGTGTTCATCAGGGAATGAATCAGACACAGAAAGGTGATTTGAGTTGTTTTTGAATTCCATCCTAGAGAGGTGATCAGCTAAAAAATTTTCAACTCCCTTTTTCCCTTGATTGTGAGGTCAAATTCTTGTAAGAGAAGAACCCACCTAATCAGTCTAGCCTTAGCATCTTGTTTTTGGAAGAGGTATTTTAGTGCAGAATGGTCAGTGAACATAATGATGGGCGATCATAAGAGGTAGGACCTAAACTTCTCTAAGGAAAAAAATTAGCAAGTAACTCATTTTCAATGGTGTTGTAGTTGATTTGGGCATCATTTAAGGATTTTCTTGTATAAACAATGACATACGGAGTTTTGTCACAATGTTTTCCTAAAAAAACTCCTACAACAAATTCACTGGCATCACACATAAGTTCGAAAGTAAGGTTCCAATTTGGAGATTTCATATTGGGAGGAGAGGTGAGAGAGGATTTGAGGGTTGAGAATGAACCCTAACATCTTTCAGTCTAAAAAAATGGAGCATCCTTTACTAGGAGAAAACAAACGGGACATGAGATTGAATTAAAGTCCTTGATGAATCTTCTATAGAAACCGAAATTTCCTAAGAAAGACATAACTTCCTTAATAGTTCTGGGTGATGGAAGGTGACGAATGATGTAAACATTTTCATTATCAACTTAAATCCCCCTACCCAAGATTATATAGCCAAGGAATAATCCATGTTTATCCATGAAATGACATTTTTCCCAGTTTCGGTCCAGATTTGTTTCTTCACACCTGGACAAAACTCTCTCCACATTCCTAAGATATCCCTCAAATGTATCCCCGAAGACAGAGAAGTCATCCATTAAGACCTCGAGAAAATACCCTACCATGTCTGAGAATATTCCCATCATGCACCGCTGGAAGGTTCCAGGGGCATTGCATAACCTGAAGGGAATGCGTTTGAAAGAAAATGTGTCGAATGGACATGTGAATGTAGTTTTCCCTTGATCCTCTTGGAGACCTCAATTTGATTATACCTTGAGTACCCATCTAAGAAATAGTATAAGGAATTACCTAACACTCTCTCAAAGGAATTGGTCAATGAATGGTAAGGGGAAATGGTCCTTCTTGGTAAATGAGTTTAGCTTCCTATAGTCGATGAAAACTCTCGAGACACTACTCACCCTTGTTGGAAGAATATATCCATCCTCATTGGTTATCACTGTGATTCCATCCTTTTTTGTAACCACTTGTATTGGGCTCACCCACTCACTCTCAGCTATAGGATATATGATACCAGATTTTAATAATTTCAGAAGTTCTTTTCTCACTACTTCCATGAGATTAGAATTGAGTCACCGTTGAGGTTGACGACATGGATTTGAATCAGATTCCAGAACAATCCTATGAGTCCCGATAAGTGGGATAATCCCAAGAATATCATACAAGGTCCAACCAATGGATTTATTATGTTTCCTAAGGATATCTAGAAGCATCCTCTCATGATTTTATTCAATAGAATAAGAAATGACAATAGGATGTGTTTGATTGTCCCCTAGGAAGGCATACTTGAGTGTAGCAGGAAGTTATTTCAATTCAAGATCAGCTTGGTTCAGAATTTCAATAGATGATTGGGACATTGGATCAAGATCAGGTTATTTTCCTAGAGGTTTAGATATAATTGAATCCCCATGTGTAGAAGTTTCAGCTAAAAGATTGGCTTAATCAGATTTAGGGAAGGAAGTTGGAGTGATCTCTATAAAAGTGGTTTCCTGAAAGGTTTCACTGATTGTTGGACCTAAGACTTCATCATAAGAGCAATTTGAAAATGATTCAAGCCAAGGGGAAAATCTTCCTTCATGTGAACAAAGGAAGTCAATCTCATCCTAACTTAAACATCCATCAAATATTCCTTTATGTTCTATGGATTCATTATCAATGATTCCAATCATGTTTACTTTATGAATGTCCTCATAATCCCCTATTTTTGAGCTTTCATTATAGATGTTCAAGTCTAGACTCATGTTTCCAAAGGTGATGGTCATGTTCCCATTTTGGACTTGGATAACAGAGTTGATTATTGCAAGGGATGAACAAGGACTATTGGGGTTTGTATTTTGTTTCCTAAGTTTGGATGGTTGTCAAGGAAAATGAAGTCAGTAGGGTAGATGAAGTTTTCAACCTTTACCAGAATGTCCTTTAAAATCCCCTTTGGAACCCTAATGCTATTATCAACAAGTTGAAGTGTTGCAGATGTGACTTGGAGCTCTTTGAGGCCTAACTGGCAGTACATAACATATGGGATGATATTGACACTAGAACCTAGGTCACACAAGTCCTTTACAACTTTGCTCTCTCCTAGTTCAACATTGATGTAATGGAATCCCGGGTCTTTCAACTTAGGAGGAATGGTCCCTTGAATGGTTCTACTCACATTAGCAGCCAAAAGGAATTGGTTTTTATATGAAATTTTCTTTTAAAAGTGAAAAATTCCTTAAGTTACTTTGAGTAGGAAGGTATGGTTTAGATTGAATCAAGAAGGGGAATATTAAAATTGACTTGTGAGAATATTTCCCTTAATGTTTCACTCAATTCAGGATTGGTTTTCCCCCTCATGCATTGAGTAAATGGTGTAGGGTGTGGGGTTTTTTGTTGAAGAGTTGTTTCTTTCACATTTTTATTAGTTTACTCAGTTTGATCTTGGGGTTCATTTTAATTTTCATTAGAGTTTGAAGCTTCACATGGTTTTGACTTATTTGTTCAGGTTTCTCAATTTATTTCCCACTTCTGAAAACTGTCACAACCTTTAGTTGTTCATGAGTTGTTTGAGTTAAAATTGACTATCCCCTTACTATTTATTGTGGAATGGCTTGTGTAGGCATTAGTTCCTTTCTATTTTTGATGGTTTTAAGTTCTTGTTTTAGGTAAGTGACTTCTGAGTTCATCCTTTCCATTTGTTTACACAATTGTTATATTAGGATTTATGGAACAATTTGGGTTGGTGCTTGAGAAGATTAGTTTCTCCGATGGGGATATTTTGGAGGTGGGATGTTTTGTTGAAAATGGACCGGTGGGTGTTGTTATTGGATAGTTTGGGTTTGGAACTGTTTATGGGTTTGGTAGTTTTGACAGGGGTAAGGATTTTGTCCTTATGGTTCGCTAGGTTGTTGGTTATCTTTCCAGAGGAAGCCTGGTTGGTCATTATACCTTGGGTTGAAGGTGTTTTGGTATTAAGGCTTTTGAAAGCTCAAAGAATTTACTTCCACTGGGGGTCCTCCTAAAAGAACATCCTTTATGGATGTAATGGTTGGGAAATTGTCTATCTTATGGTCATGTTTGTCACAAATTGTGCAAACAAGGTCTATAGTTTGGATTTCATAGACTTTCCTAAGGTATATCTCTTCAACCTTCCTAGAGAGTGCTACAAGTTTATCCCTAAGGCTTTCCTCTTCTCTAAGTTTATTAATTACAATAGTTCTTTGTAGATTTTTAGAATAAGGTGTAGTTCCCCATGTTTGGTTTTGTTCAGCATGGCTTTCTAGATACTTATAAGCATCATTTGGGGCTTTGTTTTTAAAAGTTCCATTACACATCATGTCAATGAATTGTTTGATCCCCAGACCCAACCCTTCATAGAAAATTCAAACTTGTCCAGGTATAGAAAAACCATGATGTGGAACCATGTTTAGGGTGTCTTTTATCCTCTCCCATGTTTCATAGAATGACTCTCCCTCTTTTTCTAAAAGTTTTGGATTCTCTTTTTAACTGCAATTGTTTTGTAGTGGGGAAAGTATTTTTTGTAGAATTATCTTTGTAATTGGTCCCAAGAGTTCATGGATGATAGTATCAGATTGTTTATCCAATTTTTAGCTTGATCCTTTAATGAAAATGTAAATAGCCTCATATTAGCTGATTCTCGTTGATGTGGGGGACACATGGTTTCTACAATGTCATTGAACTCCTTGACGTGAAGGTAGGGCATCTCGAACTTCATTCCATGGAATGTGGGAAATTGGTTTAGGATATGGGGTTTAAAGATGTAGTTGAAATATCCTAGGGATTTTTTTCAAATGCATGAGAGGGTATTGATCCAAGATGGATTGAGGTAATCATTCATGGTTTGATCGACTACATTCCCTAATTTTGGAGCTTCTTGATTTTGGTTTCCCATTTTATTTCCACCCGGGTTTATGAGTTGGTTCCTTTGAAGAACTTCAATTTAAATGGGCTTATTTTTTGACTTGGGTGTATTAGGAATATTATAATCTAATGTAAAGAGTTCCCTTAGTGTACTTGACTCCCCAAACCTAGGACTATCCACCCTAACTAGATAGTTCGATTGGTCACGAGTGTAGGCGAACATGCGCCAAAAGAAAAAAAATGATAAAGGGAAAAGATAAGATAATTTGGATGAGAAAAGAATAAATGGGGAAGAATATAATGGTTATTTAGATGACTTACTTGGGTCTCTATAAACGGTGCCAAAATTTGATTCACGCTCAAATTTACCCAAGATATGAAGGTAGAACGGTCCTTGTAGTCTAGCTTGGGTTGTCGAATCCACTGAGACCTAAAAAGTTACCTAAGATACACAACCTATGAGATAGATTTTTGGCTAGGAATTTGACAAATTTGGATTGATTTTAGATGGGTTTAAAGTATCACTAACATATTTAAGTTAATTCAAATTACGATAATGAGTTGATCCTAGGTTATCACTTGGGGTGGTGTGGATGAATTCATTTTTGATGATTTAAATTTCATTAACTCGAGAAGGATCTGTTCAATGAATTCAAACTAACCTCATCACCTACTGGTTAAACACGTTCAAAAACACATTATAATAACCTATACACTTGTAGGATCATTTTCATGAGAACTCCAAGGTAAAGGATCTTATTAGCACATAAAAGTGTGGTGATTAAATTCAATATGGAAGAGGAAGAGAGAAAATCATTGAATAAAGAAACTCAAATAAAAGAATTAAAAAAATAGAGAGTGAGAAATAACATTCAGTCCATACCCTTTATACTCCCTTCGATCAACCCATAAAATAGTTTTCCCTCCATTGATGACATGTCCTCAATG
The DNA here is from genome assembly GCA_963277665.1 of Viscum album. Taxonomy (NCBI): domain Eukaryota; kingdom Viridiplantae; phylum Streptophyta; class Magnoliopsida; order Santalales; family Viscaceae; genus Viscum; species Viscum album. The sequence continues at coordinate 1,215,675,134 of OY728121.1, read as the reverse complement.
GAAGCGGAAACTAGACTTTCGAGTGTGTAATTGAATAAGTAAAAACAATAATAAAATAATGATCACTCCACCATTGTGTGATAATCTCACAAGGGTTGGTGTGAAAAATTTCACACCTTGAACCAATGGTATCAAAGTGATATAAAGAACAACATAATAATAGGATAATAAGAACTTTTATTAAGAAACTAAAGTGAATTGAAAAACTTACATGTGAAAGACAAACTTGAGACAACAAAATCGCAATATAACATTACAATGAAAGGAATCTCAAAAGATCATAATCTTTCGACAAAACTGCATTAAATAGGAATTTTTTGGAGACTTGGGTCGATCCTACAACAGTACAAAGCATCTCACTTGATTATGGTAGGTCTAGGGTAGTGAAAAGTAAGGGAGAGTGGACTTCTTTATCCTTGACTTGAAGTGACAGACAACTTGCATCCACCAAACAGACGTGCCTATATGGCCTTCTAGATGGACTAATTAGAGTGGGAAATAGAAGAAAAAAGTTAATATTTGAATGTATCATAGATCAATGTAAAATGTCAGAACAAAATAATTTGTGGTTACAGAGATATGATTCAATTGGTGGGCTATTTTTATGGGCCGCAGAATTTAGCTCATAATTTTATCTCTAAATTGGGATGCCTGAATAACCACAATGGAAGCCGAATTATCACTAGATCCTGAAGAATTATATGTTCTAATATATTTCTTATATCATAATAAGAAATTTGGGCTTCATTTGGTCTTTATTGTGGGCCCCACATTCTCATCAGTGGACTGGTGTCCAATCTGCCTTCTCCAGAATTGTTTCCTTTTATTTCCAAATATCTCCATCATTATTTATGAATCCTCCATTGATACCTAAATGAAAAATGTTCATATTGAAGTTTAGTACCATTTAACAAAAATATAAAATTAAAATATGGATAATTACATTCCTTAAAATCAGATGAATCATTGAGCCTAAATTGGTGTATATTAGGCATGAAGTGCACAAATAACGAGAATGGATGTTCAAAATTAAAATCCACTAACTCAAGCCCATAAGATAAAAAATGAACATTTAATACCATTAAAATTTTATTAACATATGTATTTTTATTGGGTAATCAGGACTACAATATCTAGGGATTGTGTAGAGGAGGAGGAAGGCTCCAAAAAATCACCCACACTACCATTGAGCTAGATTTATTTCAGGAGTGAACATCCCATGACCATCAGTATAAGGAAATCCTCCACTTCCTGCAACATCATTTTTCCCTTGACTAAGCCATAACAAAATATTCCATGGAAAATATTGATGAAGAAGGAATATCTAAATAACATTTCCATTGTTAGTGGCAGAAGAAGCCCCCACAAATGAACAAATTACTAGAAGAAAGGTATAGAAGGTTTTTCCCAAACAAAGGTAGATACTAGGGACCAACGGTGATAACCTACATCTTCTTTGAGATCCACTATAAGAAGGTCCATTGATGGGAAAAAAAATCACTCAATTTGAAAAACTGGGGTCCAAAGAGACCAATGGAATACTAGGAAATGGGGGTAAGTGGGATGACTGTGTAGGACTCAAAAGAGATTCATTAAGGGGCCTGAGGCTAGGGTCTATTCCAAGTCACTACCAAAGATAAATGATCCACTGATGAAATGGGAAGAAACATCAAGAACACATTCAAAGAGGTGAGTGGATGAAGCAGAAATTGGATAGAAGAAGGCAATGCATGGGGTAAATTATTAGGGGATGGGAGAGCCATGACCACTTCAAATATCATACTATTGGACACCACTATCACTTCATTTATGAAACTCATCATACATACTCTTCTTCCATAAGAATTACCCTAAATAGCACTAGACTTGGGAGACAAATCATGAAGCCCGGTATTTCCTGAATTTTCAGTCTCTTTCATCATCACTCTATCCAAAATCTCTATATAGGTGGAAATATTCAGTATGAATATCTAAGAATGTATTTCAGGTCATATACCCATCAAAAACCATCAATCCTTCAATTTTTTGTTCAATGAAACCTCCTGAGAGAAACATGAAAGTTCATCAAAGAATTTGGCATACTTCATCATGTTCTGATCACCTTATTGAAGTTCAAGGAACTCCTTGGACTTTTACAACAACAATGCCTCTGGGAAAAAATGTTGATAAAATATTGTCTTGAAGTCTTTACACTCCAAGCCCGCAGGTTGTTTTTTCTAAAACTATTGAATCTTGTTATCTCTTGTTAAGGCCTCCATGTTTAAAAAAATCACAATTAACCTTAACTGGGTCAATAGTTTTCATGAAATTTATTATCCTTACAATGTTTTCCAAACAATATTTCACTTCCTAGTGGTTATTTTTTCCTTGGAAGGATGGAAGTTAATAGCAAAGAAACTCCTGGGATCAATCTCTTCCTCCATATTTTGGTACCACTTTTATTAATGGAAGTTGAATGGGGTTGGAACTGAATTCTATAGAATAGAATACACACCTGACAACCTAAATAATATTTTGGTATAGTGGAGGATTATCTAATGGAATATTATTTACATCACCGTCCTAGAAATTAGTGAGATCTCTTCTTGGAGACATTCTATTATACAACATCAAAGAAAAATAGAGAAAATCAATAAATAATAAACTCCCTTGAATTATAATCCTACCATAATGATGGATTTTTAAAATAAGGAAACAGATTTTGGGTCAATATAAGAATCAAAGAAACTTTTTTTGACACCTTGTGGTAACATAAGGGTCATTACAATAAGAACTAGCTTGGAACTCACTCAGAACCTACCACTTAAGTCCCAAAAACTAGATCTCCTATCTAACTAGACCAAATACCAACAAATGATGAACCAATTATTTTGAGACCAATTTTTCATGAACCAACCTAGATCACCCATTAAAATGGGTACCCAAAATGGATTGTAATAGGGACTGAAGGGTTTCCCTAATCCCCATGGTAGAAAATTAGTGTTCTGGGAATTGATGAACACCTTTAGGAATGATTTTTCCCGTAAAAGAAATTATATTTCAAACATCTAATTAACATGTAAAATAACCTAGAAGAAAATTAAAATAAGCATGAAACAACAACATGTCAATACTATGAAAATAGTTAAAATAGAAGCTCATTCAACAAGAAACCTAATAAGATAAATTATAAAACCAACTCTGTATGACATGATGGTCTACATCCCACCACGCCACCACTAATATACCACACCCTCTATCCATTATACTCATAATCATAAATAAGTGACTTGACTTTACCTATACCTGAAAAAACAAGGTCTTCATATACCCTACTGTATATGTAGGTTGTTATCAAAACAATCCTAGTAATATCCCACTAAGTGTTCCATAAGAAAAAATTAATCAATAAGGAAACATTTAAAATTTTAATGAAATAAATACAAGGAAAATATTATTTTTATATTTTTGTATAAGGCATGGAGAAATAAATTTTTTTATAACATTTAGAGAAACATGTATCAAAAATAATTTCAAAAACCATTAGTGAATAAATAATTTGAAGAATATATGCATGTTCTGCATTTTTAGAAAAAATATACAAAATAGTTTTGAAAGTCATAAATACTTAAGAATCACCTCTAGATAGCACCATATAGTAAATCACTCGAGTAAGTGAAGAATTATTCAATAGGTATCCTCACACCTCAGTGATCAGTGACATATCAAGTGTCAATTCAAACCCCCTAGGGAGAGAAATTTCAAGGCTTGTGGAAGGATACTACTCAGGCTATTCACTCCCCATCATGTCTAATAAATTTTTAGTTATTTTTTTTGTGTAAATCCATTGTTGGGTAGCCATAAACCACCCTAGACTACTTGTCTGATCCTTCCCACCTAAATATCCATGTTTCCATATGCTGTCATCATCACATATTCAAACATTTCATTTGGGGTATTTCAATAAAAAAAATAAGTTCATCAATCATAAAACAATGGTTGTAAAACCATTTTCACATGCCCTTATATTTCAATTAAAAAATATTTTCATTGAAATGTTATTTAATTATTTTTATCATTAAAAACAATATCATTGAACCATAACCTGCTAAAAAAACCATATATAAAAAACTGTTAAAACATGTAAAATCATCACAAGTTTATAGAGATAGTCCAACTTCCAAAACTACCTACCAAAACAAAAACTCTGAATGGCCCGAAGGCCTTATTTTTTATTTTATTATAGATAATCCCCCTTTTAATGGTTGAAGGGGAACCCGTACATGACCCGTAGGCCCAAGGCCCAAGGCCCGATATGACCCGCAATACATGACCAGAAGGCCTAGAGGCATACCATGCCCATTACATGACCCGTAGACCCAACCCACTAGAACTGCCCCTCCCCCATCATCTTGCATCATTGATCACCTTAGCTCCCCACCTTGAATTGCTGGTCGGCTAGCATTGCCCCGTATAAAGCTACATGGTTCCTGGTCCTGATGGTGGCTTCCATACCCTCTCATTCTTCCAATCCGGTTAGCTCTGCATCTAGTGGCTACTACTCCTATTTCTCTGATCCTCTTCTGGGGCCTGTACTGTGTGAACTGGTCTACTCCATGGTCTACGTGACCTGAAGGACCTGTGGCCCGAAGGCCTTTGATGACCCGAAAGCCCTGGAGACCCGTAGGCCCAAACCGGTGGCCCGAAGGCCCAAATCAGGTGAATAGTTCCGGCTGCTACAGTACCGAATAGTAACTACTATAATACTGCTATATTAACTACTACAATGCCTGCTAAGTACCTCGGAAATTCGCCTCCACCCGGTTTTGAACCCAGTTTTTTATCCCTATCATATAATATATCTACAAGAATTTCCATTAGATTATACCCAAAATCATAGATATATCTATGAATGTAAAGATATATCTTTTCTTTCAAGGAGAGAAGAGGATATCTAGAAGAGTGAATAATAATGATTGAAATAAGGACACGTACCATTAATTTCCTAGATACATTTCCTTCAAAATAAATTGAATCTCTATTTATAAAGGAAAAATCAGTAAAGTATTGTAGGTATATCCTTAGGTTTGAGACCATATCACATAGAAAAAAATGAGGGTTTCAGACGGTAATTTAGATAAAAAGTAAAATTTTTGAATCATTAAAACCCATCAGCATAGTTTGGTCTCACAGTCAAACAAATCATGCACTGACCATGCAAGGATTACTATCACTCTAAGACCTTAATGGTTTTTCCATACAATTAGATTAATCATGCACCAACTATAAAGGATTCCATTTTCCTAAGATTCATTCTTTGTTGTAGGTGGATACATGATTTTTCTAAACTATATGTTACCCATGTGTGCTCCCTCCTATTAACCTCAACAAGATACACAATTTCCTAGGAAAGTCACATGATTTCTAATAACCATGAACCAACTATGTAACTTCCCAAAAAATCTAAAAAACTCCATAACCCACCCAAAATGAGTTGAGAAAATATAAGTAAAAAATAAATTTCATGAGTACCTGGAAGTGACATCATGGTGTGACATGGAGAGATTGTGCCATCTGTGGAGATTATCACGAGGTATGGCCAAAGGATGACTAGTATTAGGTGTTATTTCAAGTTGATCTATTTGTTACATTAGTGAAGCATGATAATATTATTTATTAGTGTCATATATCACCTCTAGTAGTGCATCTTGATATTCTAAGATATATTATACTTTGATTGGTTAGTTTTCATGGTTGGGGATAAAGATCTTTGTAGTTGAGTTTATATCGTATTGTTTGGTCTATTAGCATGTGAAATCCAAGCATGGAGTTATTGATAATTTTCTATAACCATTGGATGTTCCCTATTATAAATGGGAGGATATATTGATAGATTTTCATTACTGTATTGCCTCTAGATTTAGGTGGATGTGACTCCATCTGGTTGATTTTGGATCATTCTATGAAGTCAGAACATTTTCTAGTAATCCGGTAATCGAGTGAGGTGGATGCTTTAGTGTGGATTCATGTGGATGTGGTGGTCCAGCATCATGAATATTTTATGATGATCATGCTTGATTATTCCCTAATTGTGTTAAGTTTTCTGCATGCTTTTGGATCTCCACTATACCTTATAACATCTTTTATTCCTCAAGTAAATAGTTAGATGAAGTGGATGAACCAAATGCTATAAGATATATTTTGAGAATTTGTTCTTTGTTTTGAACGTTTTTGGGTGAAGAATTTGACTTTTTTTGAGTTTTACTATAATAATAACAATTAATCATCTATTATCATTGGTCTTTTAAAGGAGTTATATGGGTGGACAAGAATATATATATTTTGTTGGAAAAAGTTTGGAGAGTTATAAATTCAAGGGCCATATTTAGTCTAGTGTAAGGATGATAAGGTGAATGTGATATATGAGTGAATTATGGATACTCAAAATCATCAAAAGTATTATATTGATCAGAGGAGGAGACCTAAATAGTTTGAGTTTAGTATAGTTTTGATCTTCCTTCACAGATGGATTGGATTCATAAAATTTCCCACAAGTCATAGATCCAACAGTATCTTTATGGTGACACCCACATCCTTGATTGGGGTGAGTTATATTTTAAGGAGGATGCAATGTTCATGAAATTAATTTTTAATTTTTAATATAATTAATAGAAAATTTTATGTTTGTGCGTTAATCCTTTGGTTTGTGTCTTGTGGAGGCATGGTGGCTTAGAGGAATTTGCATGGGAGAGAGAGTCATAAATGTGATCAAAGTATCCAGATTTATATTTAATATTATTCTTATTGTGATGTTTACAATTTTTTGGTTTTGATACAATGTAATATTTTTCATCCCTATTTTTTATACATTTTTTATGTTGTGATGGTGATTTTTCTACTTGAGGGGTACCAAATGTGGTGTTTGTTTCCCTTTTTAGGTTGTTTGGTATTCAGGTTTATGTTTTTATTTTTTATGATGATAATAATTATATATATATATATATATATATATTAGAGTCCTATATTTTTCTAAATATTTAATTTTTCTTCTTGGTGTTGGGGGTTTCAGAGTGGATCTTGAAGGTGGTTTGGGAGTGAAGAGATGTGTTTTGAAATTATGAGGGAAACTAAAATGTGGGGATGTCCTCAATGTTGGATTCATACTAAAATTTACATGAATATAATGTATATATAATGAATTAAATATAATATATTTATATATAAATATTATATATACATTATAATAAATATGAATAAGATGTATATTTAATAGTTTCATGTGATGAAATGGATATAAAATATCTCCAAAATGGTTTCATTAATTTAAGAACCAAAGGTTATTTCATATTATCTTTGAATTTATTCATTAAAACATTCAATGAATGTTACACCTAAACTAATAGTAACACATGTAATTTTTTGAATCATTATTTATTTATAAATAGAAGAGTTCTATTCATTTGTGTGAGAGTGTGGATTATTTTGATCTCATTCATTCAATATAAATAATATCATTAGTTTCATGTAAATATTTTGAAATTATATTTCTTTCAAGAGTCTATTCATTTCATTTAGTGAAGGAACTAGCACACCTTCAGGAAAATGAGAGTACTCTTATTATAAACTAGTATCTAGTGACTGGTGTATCACCTCGGAGGTAGGGTGCTTATGTTCACTGCTACTTTTTTCTCTATCAAACACACTCTATCAATGGAAAAAGAGGGATACTGCAACTATTTCTAAAATTCTAGGTACTATGTTTACCACTATTTTATGATATATTTACATATTTTATATCTTGAAGATATATATTCCTATTTTTGGGTTGTTTTCTAGAACTAATGACCATTAAATGGTCAAATAAAATCCTTATGTGGCATTTTAGAATGTTTCTTCTAGAACTAACCATGTTTTATTGACTGGTTTTTAAAGAATAGTGATTTTTAGAATTTCATAAATCTATTTCAGTATTTCTAACCTCTATGTGAGTAGTGTAAAGGTAGTATGAGAATTAAATTTATATGAGGAGTTCATGTAAAGTTAACTCGATGCATTAATTTATGATAAGGGTACATATAAAGGTAGTTGGATTTTATCCTTAGGTAAATGGTTTACATAATGGTAATCTGTGACTTTCCTTTAAGTAAATGGGTTTATGTAAAGGTAAATAGATTCTTAACCTTAAATGAAGAGTTCATATAAATTTAAACTATGACATACATTTTTGTAGAAGGATTTTCATAGAGGTAATATAAGTTATACCTTTATATTGCATACATAGTTTAAAGCTCATTGATATTTTCCCTTTTATAGACGGTTTATGTAAGGGTAGTGTGAGGATACCCTTATATAGATTATAGATTCTGCATAAGGTTGAACATAATTATTTTAAAATAGTAAAAAAAAATTAAACTATAAAATAGTTTAAATGGTTTATAAAATGTTTATAAATCATGTTAAAAGGTATTTGGGGAATATTTTAATTTATAAAAGGTTTATAAATTAATTAATTATAATTTTTTTATAATTAAATTATTTTTATGAAATATTTTTTTCCTAGATATTAATGGTTAATGTTAAAATAACTTTTATCAAATTATATGCAATACTTTATGATCTTGAAATAAAGTGTTTCCATAGAAATCATAAAATTAAATTATAAATTGTTTATAAATTACAAAAATAAGTCCAATGTATAAAATTTTTCATACATTTTTATTATGAATTTTTTATAATATTAAATTTAAAATTCATTGAATTTAAAAAAGGGAATAAAAAAAATTGATCAAGTAATTAAATAAAATAAAATATATTATATTTAGATTATATAAAAAATTATATAATAAAAATTGAATTATATTTTTTTATTCATGAAATATAATATAAATGATGTATAATACTAAATATGAAATAATTCATATTGAAATGAATATAAATTGTTTATGTTCAAGATTATGGATTTTCCAGAATGTTTAGCTGATTTATAAAAAATTTATAGTTAAAATTTATTTATAATATGTTCATAAATTTTTATCTCATGTTTAAATATTTGAATTTTTCATTTATTTAAAGTTTATTCCCTACTATATTCACATTTAGTATTTTTTATGAAATTTGAATGTTGTGTATTTTTTAGTTTAACTATTAAACTACTTATAGAAGATAAATCCATGAATTTACATACTAAATTTATTAATTAATTAAGTTTTCATCTACCTTGACCACTATTTGTAGTGTAATTTATGAGCTTAAGAATGGTTATTGAATATATTTTTTCATATTAGTTGTTATAGATCTAATTAATTTAATTCTCACTTGAGTAATGTATCTATGGGTAGAGCGACTTGGGGTCAGACTACCTATCAGCCCAAGGGATATTCCTTAACTTGAAATGTTAATAGGGTTTTTTATCTATTGTTATGGGATTACTCATGTGAATATTTTCAATCTCATAAATATATATTCCTTTAATTGAAGTCTTTGTGTACCTGATGTATATGATGAATTTGGATATGTATGAATATGTTTGGATAATATTTTTGGGTGATTAAGACAAATTTTTTTAGTTGTTTAAAGAGTTACCCATTAATGTGATGTGAACACATTAATTTTGAAGATGGAGTATGAGTTCCAAAAACTAAATCATTAGAAGCATGAATACACATAAAGGGAATAACCATAAGTTAATATGGTGAGATCAAACCCTTTAAATACAAAGTGTGACATTCCTTCAAAAATGGATCTTTTCATGACCTTGATCATTCAACCGGGTAGGTTATTCCCTAGAAAGGATCTCCCGAATTATCTTGGGTGAGGAAAAAAATAACAGATAACATGGGATCATCCTTAGTTAGGTTTTTACCTAGAAGAGTGCATCTAGGTTCTCTTTTGTTAGCATTTTCTTGTAATTTAATTTGGGCTACACTCATCTAGGAAACCATTATAAAGGACACCAAAATAATATATTTTTGTGAATCCATATGATGGAATTGGATAAATAGTTATCTACTCAACTATCCAAGAGTCAAAATTATTTTTATTAGGATGTTTCCATAACTCAATAATTAAGTGGCGAGAGGAACACCTTGAAAGACTCGTTACATAATGAAATATTTATATTTTATTAATAAATTGATATGATGTTTGGGTTCATCATTTTTAATGGGATGCTTTTTATTTAAAGACATTAATGAAAACTTATATAACATAATACTCATCTAATAAAATGATTCTATTTAGATGAATTTCATAATCATTTTCATATTAAAAATCAAGATTAATCCTTGGAATTGAATCTTAATGTAATTTTCTCATAATAATTGTAACATAAGAAAAGTTCTAAAGATAAATATTTAATGTGTTAGATAAATACCTTATAGATTAACCAAGGAAGTTGGTCTATAGGTGAATCTAGATGTTTATTAAGTATAAAATGATACACTTGAAATTTCAAATGCATTAGGATCATTTTTACCTCAGTAAATTTAATCTCATATGATTAATATGATTTCATATTTCAATGATACTCAAAGTGATTGAATATGTTATTGGCCTAGTTAGATTACATGTTTTCTTTAAGCTTTTTCTAGTTAAGGAATTTATTTTATTTTCATTTATAGAAATTTTCTAACAAGATTAATAAATTCATGAAAAGTTTACCTAATATTATCTAAGAGTAGATAATAGAAAAACTAAGAATATTATGTCTAGGTTATTTTATTGAGTAGATAGTATGTATGGGTAAAAGTTCAAATTGAAAGAAATTTTTTTTGTTAGAGTTTAAAATAAAGTTTCTTTAAGTAGCTACCCAAGGTCATTAAAACCTAGAGGTTAAATCAGGAAGAACAAAGGATCACAGTTCCTTATGGTGGAATTTTATTGATTAACTAATAAGTTTAAATAGTATAGTAAAAGGTATTAAAACTTATTGTGGTTAATAACTAATTGTAATAATTCAATATCATTGGATTATTCAAGTAATACCTAAAGAAATTTTAGAAACTCCATTTAATTTCCTTGTTAAGTATTGATGTTATAGAAATTAATTTTTCAATTTTTAAAGGTATATGATACCTAATGTATATTTCATAAGTGATATAATTATATAGGAGTTTAAAATCAAGGGAATAATTGATTGATATTACAGTGTTAATTGAGAATGAAAATAGTTTCTACATCAAATATTTGAATGTGAAAAAATATGTCAAGATCAGATGAATCTAAGTAAAATATGTGCATCTTGTCTCATTTATCACATGTTATAATAGAGTTTGTTGTTAAAAAAGTATTTTTTATGAACAACACGATATGATTTATTGAATATGCATGGTTTATGATTCATTAGGGTTATATAACATGTCTTCATGATAATATGTGGATAAAATTGTTTTATCAAGGATAAAGCATTTATCCATATGTTTTTTAAAATATAAGGGGATGTCTTCCTTACACCCATCAGTGGTATGTTTTAATAATCTCTTATTTTTAAAATAAAAATTTTACAAACACATATAATACCATATATAATATGGAATAATATTTCATTTCTTATATATTCATAAGAAAAAGGAAATAAAGGTTATTTCCTAAACAAAATGTAGTTTGTGGAACTTAGCAAGATATTATAAAAGGGATATTGTAACTAAGAGTCTAGTTGGAGTATATTTATACTTAGAGAAGTTAAAAGATAATAAATAAAATATAATACAAATTAATATTAATTTTATTCATCACATAATATCTTAATAGATTTTAGGATATGTGATGGTGAAGAAAAATGTAAAGACTTAGTTTTAGTTACCCTGAGAAAGTGAATATAAATATCCCCAGAAGTATTAAGAATGAAGTTATTTTTCAATTAATATTATAAAAGAGAATAGGATGTGTGATTTTAAAGATAAATTTAGGGATTTTCATTTAGTTTATATTATAAGTGAATATCACTATTTCATATAGTATTGTACCAATAAAATTTACTAAGTGAATTACACTTGATATCATAAGAGAGTTTAGGATATAGTGGTAAATTGAAATGTAAATAGTTACACTAGTTTTCATAATAAAGTGAATTTCACTTTATCCTAAAATAGCTTGGGATATATTGGTAAACAATAATTCTTTTAGTTATATTAATTCAAAAAATATTTTGACATAAAGGTTTCTAAGGATGATGATGTTGTACATATAAATAGTTCTGAGTAGATAACAAAAGATAACATCATAACACTTAATGACATGAAGTTAATGAGTGTGAATATTTTCAAAGAGTTAAATGTTTGGAATATGATTCCTAATTATCAATATTATTCAAACATTGTTTCTTAATAGATTTTTATAAATAAATAGTTTAGTGGGACGTTTTTATCAGATAGTAACATTATTATGTGACAGTGATTACATATGATGTAATAAGTTAAAAAAACTACTAAAAGTGTAGCATACATAAGGTAGATCTAGTAGTATCTAATATATTATGTTATAAATAGGAACTTATGATGGGTTTCTTAAATATTATTAAAATATTTTTAAGGATATAAAATGTATCATATTAAAGGAAATATTCGTTTTATCATTATTTTACATTGGATCTATAAATGTATATATAGATATACGTTACGTAAAGAGTAATGATAACTATGAAATTAAAGTATAACTCTATGTTCTCTATAAATGATTATCATAATTTAGTATTATGGGGTTTGATGATATGATCGGAATGGATTTAATAGATTCTTTTACTCAATACAAGAGGCTATATATAGGAAGAATAGATTGATGTGGTAATAAATAGAAGTTTATTACTTATACTTCCCTTCCAAAGTATATCTTATGGAATATCATGTAGTCATTGATATACTTAGGGGTGTATGATTATTAAAAATCGTTATTACCTTAGGGTGGTGAGATACCAATAATGAGAACCTTCATACATTTATATCCTATTTATGAAAGTTTTCAATAACTTTTCCAGTAAAGGGGTGGTTCATTATGTTGTTGATCATGTCTTTGGTTGGAACATAACCAAGATAGGATTTTTTTCACTTATATGAAAAGAAAATATATCTATCCATTGAATGAATTAGATTTTGAAAAAATATGTCCTTATATATTAGATTTACATATGATGTGTTCAACTAATTTGATAAGGGGCCTATGATGAACTCATCTTTGAGATGAATGAAATCTGATGTATTAATCGACGTGGTTGGTATTTTTTATAGAATCAATAAAAGATGAATTGATTATAATTAATTGACATGTTCCATTCCTATTGATCACTTGATGTCATGGAAAAGGGATTATATAGGTATACATAGATACATATGAAACATATTGTGGTGGACATGTTCATATAATTTTTTTATTAAGTTTGATAGAGATCACACTAGACCCCTTAGTAGCATGAGTAGAACTAATTATTTACTAGATATCTCTTTACATACATATATGAAATAGGGATTTCAAATTTGTCTTCAAAGATACTAATTCTCATAGGTTCACACAGCTAGTCCCATGGATAAGGATAAAATATTGGACAAAGTGGTGCATGTGGGAGATTGTTTTATGTACACTAAAATGTACATGAATATGGTGCATGAAGTGTGTGTGTTTATAATATATGATATAATATATATATTAAATTTAATATATTCATATTATGCATGTATATTAACATTCATATGATTCATGTCAAAGGAATTATAAAATATATATATTAAATATTCTGATGATCTCGTAAGGGGCGGAGCGCATGCGAGACCTCTCTCAGCGGTCTAGGGTTTCTCCATCGATGCCTCATTCCAAATCTGGGAGTCTCATCTCCATCTAGATTCCATTTCACGTGATGTAGTAGATTCCCCAGTGCCTCTATCATCTCAGGGTGCGTAGGCTGTCGACGGCAATGTTGGATATGGATGATGTGACAGTTTTCCGATGGGGCTCTGGGATGCATTGGTGACCATCTCAGATATTTCTGGTGTCTGGATCTGGATAAAACGGTAGCTTGTTTAGTGATGGTCAGTTTGGGATTTTTTTTTGGTTTTTATAAAAATAAAAATTGGTGAAAGGGGATCAGGGTTCCAGTATTTTTAAAAATGGGTCTTGGATGCGTGAACGTCATTCACGCATCCTTCACCGCGGAAGGATGTGTGAATGACGTTCATGCATTGTTTCCCTTGCTGAAGATGCGTGGACGGGGTTCACGCATCCTTCAGCTGGTCTGTGAAGGACACGTGAACGACGTTCAGGCATCCTTCGCCGCGACAGGGATGCGTCAACGGCGTTCACGCATCCCACTGAGAATGTCTATAAAAGGATGCCCCCCCCCCTCAAAAACCATTTTCTCCTCTAGATTTTGTTTTGAAGCCCTACAGAAATTTTTTCTCAACAAATATTTGCTGCTTTTATAGTGGTAAAATTTCTATTTAAAATTTTAATTGTTTTAATTGTGTTTATTTATTTCATTTGTATGATTAATTGTGTGTATGATTTATTTATTTCACATGTTATGCATTATGTGTAATGTTTTGTATGATTTGATTTTATGGATTTTGAATGTTTTGTATGATTTAATTTTTTGAATGTATGTTGTATGAATATTGAATGTTTTATGTTATGTCTAAAATGTTGAAGTTTTAGGAATAGTAATTTATCTTAAAGAAGTTTATTTTAATGAATGGTTTTGATGTAAGCGTAAATTATATTACTTTTATTTACTAGTAATAATATTTTTTATCAATAAAGTAGAAAATATATTTACTTATATTTTGAAAAGTAGAAGAATGGCCAAAAAACATTACAATTTCATAAAATTTAAAATAACAAAAGTGTTTATTATGTAAATCTCAATTATATTAGTTATAATAAAATTTATTAAATGTTATTAATAATTATATATATATATACACATGAAGTTAAATTTTTGGAAAAGAGGTGTAGTATTTAATATACATTTCATTTAGTAATAGATAAAGTTATATAATATGGATAATATAATAATTATACCAAAAAACATGGTATGAGTGATGACTGATCTTGAGATGACCGACCACGCATAATTGAAATTTCATGTTTTATTTTTTGTATGTGGTTATTCAATTTGTAATAATTACATTTTTCCGCATTGATGAATTGAGAGTCTTCTCTCATTAAATGTAAGGACCTGCGTGTCCGCTTAAAAAAATTTATGTATTTCATACCCTAGACCCCCTCACATGCTTGTGTGTAAATTTTTAATTAAAAGACAGACACCCCCGAAGAGGTTTCCCCGAACAGGCTTCCCCAAAGAGGTGTCTACGAAGAGGTATTCGAGAACTCATTCGAGAGGAGGCATTGTTGTTTGACAGGATATTGGCGCTTGCTAAAATACTTGATAATAGAGATAGGAGTCCGCCCATAGGTTGTGGTTAGTTTATCATAGAATGATAAACTAATCGTAAGTCTCAAGATCAAGTCATGATTATATATTCATAAGTAATTAAACTTTATGAAACATTATATTAAATTTTCTTTTATGATAATATCACAGTCACTATACCTTAACAGTGATAAATAAATACATAAAAAAGTCTCAAGATAATCAATTATTCAAAAACAAATTAAATAATTTAAAATTTTAATGTAGTATATAATATTTTTTAAATTATTTTTGTATAGGTAATTATGTTTGCGAAAATTTATTTCAACGGTGAGGTAATTTATACCGATCATGGTTTTAGCTACCGTGTGGCACATTCCAGAGTGGTAAATCTCCATGGTTGTATGACCTTGGATGCAGTTCGTAATAAGATTCATATTCTATTAAAACTGAGGGCTGAACAAGAAATCACTTCAATTAAATACTGACATCTTCAATATCCTGAGCGTCTGTGGAACAACAAGTACCCTATAGTAGATGATGAGGATTGGATAGAGGTTTCTCTTTTATTTAGGAAACAATGTATTAATGTTTTGATGGAATTATTTATTGTAATTTCTGATATTGATGTGGTGTGATCAATTACTACAGAACCATGCTTTGTGAGCTCTGTAGAAGCCGGTCCTTCACAGTAGTCTTTTTCATTACCTCCTCCTCATATGAATCATGTGGAAGAATGTTATGAAGAATATGATCAAAATTTGGAAAGAAATATAGATGACATCCCTTTGTGTGCTGATATAGTGCATGAAAGTTTATCCGAGGAAGAAGAATATGGGGATTCATCAGGAGATGATGTGGTTGGGAATGAACATTCTGAGGTTCCTTTGAGAGATAGAAATCCACTACATCCACCAGTTAGTGGTAATCAGCCTTCAGTTTTGAGTTCCTTAGTTGAAGGAATGTCTCGTGAACAATATTTTTATTGGGATGTCATTACACCAGCTTCTGAATTCTTTGGAATTATAGGGAATAGGCCTGCATCAAATGATAATTCCATATATGTTGGGCAGGAGTTAGAAAGTAAACTGGCCATGAAAAATGTGATAAAGCAATACCACATTGAGCGACATTTCACATTTGTGGTTGATGAGTTAACACTACTACAAAATAAGGCTATAGCCACAGTTTAGAACCATGGATATAGGCCCAAAAACTGTGGCTATAGGTTATAGCCATGGTTTCATAAACCGTGGCTGGTATTGGTGTGGCTACAGGGAAAAACCTATAGCCATGGTTTGAAACCGTGGCTATAGCCCTATAGCCATGGTTGGAACCGTGGCTATATACCTATAGCCACGGTTTGAACCGTGGCAACACCCTATAGCCACGATTTTCAAACCATGGAAGAATCCTAAGTCAGGTAATATATATAGCCATGGTTTACAACCGTGGCTATAGGCCTTTTGCCACGACTTTAAACCTTGGATATATCTCTTTAGCCATGGTTTAAAACCATGGCTATATCTCCCCCCATTTCATAAAAAAAATGCCCCCTTCCCCTGCCCCCTTCCCCAGCACACCACTTGGCCCTTGCACTTCCCCCTTGCCCACTGCACTTCCCCCCAGCCCACTGCACACCCCCTGCCCACTGCACTCCCCCCCCAGCCCACTGCACACCCCCTATATACACCCCCTGCCCACTGCACTTCCCACCCAGCCCACTACAACCCCCTACACCCACACCCTGCCCATTGCACTTCCCCCCTGCCCACTTCACTTCCCCGCTGCCCCCCCCCCCCACCGCACACCCCCTGCCCCTTTCCCCCCTCCCCCTTCCCCAGAACACCCCCTGCCCACTACACTACCCCCCAGCCCACTGCACACCCCCTCCCCCCTGCCCCCAGAAAACCACCCCTTCCCCCTCACCCTCTCCCCCCTGCACACTGCACTTCCCCCCCAGCCCACTGAACACCCCCCTTGCCCCTTGCCTCCCTCCCCCTTGCCCCCAGCAAACCACCCCTGCCCCCTCACCCTGTCCCCTACACACCCCCCTGCCCCCTTCCCCTACTTCCCTGCACTTCCCCCCCAGCCCACTGCACTTCCCCCCTGCCCCCTCACCCTACCCCCTGCCCCTGCCCTTTCCCCCCCCCCCCTACACACACCCACTTCACCCCCCATCCCACTTCACAAATCCTGCCCCATGCCCCCCCTGCACACACACCCTGCCCACTGCACTTCCCCCCCTAGCACACCCCCTGCCCCTTTCCCCCTCCCCCCTTGGAACCTGGTTAAAAGCCTTTTAAAGAACAATAACACATTATGATCATGTACGCTAATTGGAGGATGGATGATTCTAATGATCAGGAATCAATTGATTTTTCCCCGTTAGTTACCATATCATCTCATATAGGCTGGGGGAATGTTATTATAGAATTTAAGGCTATGTTAAATGTGATGTGGGAACAACTAGAAAGTGGTAAACTGACACTTGAGTGTTCACTGTTTGATGATGATGTGTTACAATTTTATAAGATTTATATTCCTTGAATCATTTTTTGAATAGTTGATGAGAGACTGTCATACCTCTGTGGTTTCTGAATCCTAGAGAGACAAATATGGGTGATGAATTCGGGTGTCTATTTTGGTGGCCATGGACCTAGTAGAAAATATAGTAATGTTTTATATCTGTGAAGAATAATACTATCCTGGAGTTACCTTAAGAATTATATCAGAGAGAGATGCACATATTATACCATGATTTTTGGAAAGGGTTTAATATGAACTTAGAGAATCATCTAATATTGAGCACAACGTACCATCAATATATAGACAGACACTAAGATTAGATGATACATATATTAGTGGATATGCTTCAAGATTGTGTTGAATACATCGATGGATCTTGGGATTAATATGACCTTAGGTAATCATCTAATATTGATTGAGAGATGCGATAGCACACCAGTGGGAAAAACCAATAAATTTTAGGAAAATTCATCTAGAGGAGAACAGACTGGTGTTTTTCGTGGGGTTGGATGCAGTGAGCTGGAAAACGCATTGAGATCATTTTTCAAAATCCAATTAATAGGTCAATAGATCGTTGTAAGATCATTCTTAGTTGAAAATTCATATGGTTAGAAGCACCATTTTGTTTAGTTGAGGGGTGAAACCCCCCTATCTAGAACATTTCTGGCTGTGAACCTCAGTTCAAGCCATGAAATTCCCATGGGTAGGGATTCATGGTGTGAAACCCCTGGTCACACCGTGAATCATTCCTAGTTGGATTTATTTTAATAGGTTAAATTCTGTCTTTTTATGGGTCAAGTGTTTCACAATGATGTTACTGAAGAAAGTGTCAACTTTTCAAAGCCGGTTGTTTTTGTTTGATGAAATGAAAACAAAGATTTTCTTTAAGTTTTAGATTTTTATGATAATGCTCGGTTGATGTTTTCTCAAAATGAGGACACTTTCATCTCTAAAGTGAAGGAAATTTTATTTTCTACTATTGAGTTGGATGAAACTTTCTACTAGTCCACATTGAAGGCTTAGGATAATCATGTAAAATAGGTGAAAATGTCATTATAAAGATCAAAAACCAATTTGAATAGCATATAAACATTATATAATAATGAAAAAAGTTTTTAAAATACTCGAGAATTTATAGAATTCAAATTAAAGGGTTAGGAAAAGGAAACTTACCTCAACCTCAAGGCGCTGCTTTTAACGACAACTTGAATCTTCCTTTTTTCCGATTGCATGAGTATGCAACTTCACATATATATAAGGATACGTAGCCCCTATGTACATATTTTCATGGCCAAATATGCACAAGGGGATCCTTAGATATATGTTTATACTTTCATATACACCTTTACACTTACACATGTATGAATTTTTCATATCTATATATAAGCACACCTAGCCCCAATATATATATTCATACTGCCATGAGTGAATATATATAAAGGAGGAACTTACATATTTATATTCCTACCTATGCATACACATGTAAGCCTTTGTCAATGGAAACTCGAATCCACCTCAACGAGATCCAGAAATCACTACAAAATATAAAGAACCCAAAAATCACAAAAGCCCTAATTAAAATTTGGCCAAAGAATAAAAACGAAATAAATCTTACCCAAATCCAATGTTGAACTCACTGTCATCGATGGTGGTGGATAGAACCAGCCTCACTATAAGAAACCCCCTGCACTTCCCCCCCAACCCACTGCACTTCCCCCACTACCCCCTGCCCCTGCCCCTGCCCCCCCCCCCCCCCGCACACACCCACTGCACCCCCCCAGACCACTGCACACACCCTGCCCCCTGCCTCCCTGCACACACACCCTGCCCACTGCACTTCCCCCAGCCCACTGCACTTCCCCCCTACCCCCTGAACATACCCACTGCACCCCCCAGCCCACTGCACATCACCCCCCTCAGCACACCCCCTACACCCTACCCCTTCCCCTTGAAAAAGAACCCAGCACACCCCCTGCCCCTTACCCCCTCCCCCTTGGAACCTAGTTAAAATCATTTTTAAGAACAATAACACATTATGATCATGTACGCTAATTGGAGAATGGATGATTCTAATGACTAGGAAGAAATTTATTTTTCCCTGTTAGTTACCATATCATGTCATATAGGCTGGGGGAAGTTTAGTATAGAATTTAACCCTGTGTTTAATGTGATGCATGAATAACTAGACCCCCCTGCTTCTCCCCCCTGAATAGCTACCCCTGTACCCCCTGGACAAACCCCCCCACCCCACTGCTGGACCCCCTAGACAGCAGCCCCCCTGGACAGCAGCCCCCCTGGACAGCAGCCCCTCTGTTGAAACCCCCTTGACAGAACCCCCCTGGTGGGAGTTTTAGTTTTTTATGATATATTACTCTATAACAGTGGATGATGGTGTAGAGTGTCTATATTCTATTTTTTTTCTATTTTTGGGTCCAGATGCTGGTGTAGGTGGGTTTTGGGTGATGTGGCGGTTTCTAAGAGAGTGGTGTGGCTGCTGGGAGATTTCCAAAATATTGGGTGATTATTTTTTGTGCTAAAGATACTGGGAGATGTTGTTGAGTAGTTCTGTGAGCTTCTAGATAGGAACATCAAGTTGGATTTTTGGTGATGGATGGGTGTAGAGGCTAAAGTTATGGCTGGTGTTGGATTAGAGGAGTTGGAGGTTCTGTTTCCGTGGACTGGTTTGTTAACAGATATTGGGTGCTATTGTTGACTGTGAGTTGCTAAATGGGTTGTTGGCTATTTTTTTGTGTGGTGGAGAATGCCTCTTTGATGGGGTGTGTTGCAGGAGTGGCATGGGTTGGTGCTGGTGGCTTGGGATGTAAATTTGAGTACATTACTAGTGGCTGGAAATTGTTGTTGGCTTATAGGTGTTGGTGATATTACTATTGAGTGGGTTACTGCTTAAACTCTGATTGTTATTGGGTTTTTCTCTAGTACATGTGCTATTTTCTAGTGTTATTGGATTATAGTAGGTTGCTGCTTGTTGGGGATTTCTTCTGGTGTCAAGTGGGCTAATACTATTTGCAGTTCCACTAGGGGTTGGCTGTTGATTGAAAGCTGGGAGGTTGGGGTTTAGTGGTGATGGAGATGATGGGTTTACTGGTTTTCTCGGTGGCTTTAGGCAGTTATCTTGGATTTCTTTACGCTTACTCTTTTCTTAGATCATGTTTACCAATTCACCCAGCATGCAAGGCCACTCAAACCCACCTTTGGGTCTGGATAGGGATATTAAATCAGATTTGAATGCATGTGATCATACAGGCTCATCATTGCCTGGAGACCTGCATATTATGACAAACCCTACCTTGGCAGTTTTAGCTGCAGGGGATTCTCTTTTGGACCCCTATAAAGGTAATAAAGCACATCACATTTATAATGATCTTTTTAATGGTATGAAGATTGAAAATGGTCAATCTTCATACCCTTCTTCTTCTTTGGGTTGTTAATGAAAACAGGTTGGCACACTACTTGATAGACAAGATGACCAGACCAAGCCGATTTTGAATAATGATTCTAAGTAGAACAAATACAACCCTCTTGGGGGTTTACACTTGAGAAGTGACACTTATGTGGAGAATACTTTTAGCTTTGAACAGACCCCTCAACCCTCACTTGGTTAGGATAGTGCATCTCCCAAGGAGATGTCCATGTCACCTGAAGTTCTGGGTGTTTCAAAGACTGCTCTGGACAGTTACCCAAATCAAAATTTGGTTGCCTCGGGTTTTCAAGATTAGAAATATGCCAACCCAAATCTACCTATTGAATTGGTCAAGAATTAGAGGTGTATATTTTCATCTTATTAAGAGCAACCGAACCTGGTGGAAACACTACAGATTCCCCCAAGTTCTAGAAAAAATCTAGAAAAACATTCAGGTACTTCACATGAAAACCTTGCTACAAATATTTTAGGTACATATCCTCCCCTTTTTGTCAATCATACTATTGGTATTTCTCAGACTTCAGATAACATTAATATGCCTACTAAATCTGAGAAGGAACATACAACAATGCCTTTTCATGGCCTCTGAGAGTGTTAACCTCATGCGATGGAAGTCAAAGGAAGGGAACATTTCTCTTAAGATTGACATCTCTAAGGCCTTTAATACCCATAAATGGAGTTTTCTCATTGAGATACTTCGTAGTCATGGGTTCTTGAATAGATTTCTGAACCTGGTTAACACTATTCTTGGATCCTCACAGATGTCAATTCTTGTGAACGGTGCACCGAGAGGGTTCTTCTCTTGCTCATGGGGTCTATGAAAAGGTGAACCCTTATTGGGTATACTGTTTGAAATTATAGAGGATTACATAAGACAATGCATCAATGAGCTTGATCATATGGGTATTTATAATAGGAATAGAGATGGTTTTAATGATCATGCCCCACCCCATCTTCTCTATGATGATGACATTGTATTGTTGGGGAAGGCTTCAAAGAGAACCATATCCTATATAAAGGCTCTTTTCACTCACTATGAGGATTGGATGGACATGCCATAAGCTGGGACAAATCATCAATTGTTTTTGGCAATGGAATTCATGTTGGAAAAAAGAACATGATCACTTGATACCTTGGGGTGAAGAGGGGATCCTTTCCCTTTCAATATCTTGGGGAGAAGAGGGGATACTTGCCCTTTCACTTGATACAAATGGTCATGAGGGATTATTAAGGAACATCAAAGCCTGGTGAGAAACTTTATATGGACAAGATCAATCTTTGAAAGGAAGTTGGTCATAGTGAAGTGTAAAGAATGCATAAAACCTGTGGAAATGGGAGGATTAGGGGTCAAGGATCTTCGTACCATTAATGATGGTCTGATTGGAAAATTCACTTGGAGGCTAATCTCAAATGATGTTGATGATGAGATTATGTCGAGAAGGTTCACAAAATGGCTATATAATGGATATAAATACTACCTTTAATCCTCATTATGGGCTTACCTTATGCAGGCCTATGCAATGATAATGCAGGATACTAAATGGTTGGTCTGTAGAGACTCCACTCATAGTAGCTGGAACACCTTCTGGCAGGATCATCCCTTGCATTCTATGAATGTCCCATCTGAAGTTTCTTCATTTTCCATCTTGGGTTTTCTCTCATATAATATTTCACATGATTTGAATATTTATGACCATGTGTTGTCTCAAGTTAATAATTATGCATTTATGGATTGTGAAAAACTGATATGGCTTCATAGTAGGATTGGGATTTTTGACCCTAAAGAGTTTTACATGATTGCATGTGGTGGTACTGACCATGCCCCAACCTGGATTATGAATTTCAGGGCTCCATTCATTTGTCCATCCCGGTTTCTCCTTCTTTGAATAATCTGGAAAAATAAACTTCCTACCTATGAAAATTTCAAGTGAGTTGGATTTCAGATGGCCTCCAGGTGTGCCTTATATAGGACTGCAGAATTCACTACACAACATGTGTTTATGGAGTGTGGCTAGGTCCGACAACTCTGGAGTTATCTGGGAATGCTGTTTGGGCTTGCGGTTGACTCTGGCATTCTGCTTACAGATCTGATGCCCGGTCTGCTACATATGCGCTGTAGTGAGCAGTTGGGCAACCTCATCACTGCTACTATTGTGCCGGTCATTGTGTCCTTGTGGGATTCGAGGATCATGGCTCTATTTGATGGTGTGCATGATGCTTTCTGGAAGGGAATGATCTCCATCCACAGGGACGTGTACACTGCTTCAGTGGTCTAGGATGGTGAGACGTCTAACACCATTTCTGACCTGCAAACTCTTAGGTTTCTTGGAGTTTCGGGCTGAACACAAAGACCTCAGATGCTTAAGTATATCAGATGGATACCACCGATTACACTGTGCCTCAATGTGAATGTTGGTGGAGCTGCGTCAGGTGCGCCGGGTCCAGCTGGATGCGGAGGAGTTTTCTGCACTTTTCATGGGTTTTGTTAAGGGATTCTTTTATCACTACCTTTGTCTTGGCACTACTTTTGAAGCTGAGCTATGGGATATGATTCATGCGATAAGGTATGCTGTCCAATTTAACTTGAAATGGATTTGGATTGAATCTGACTCAAGGATTGCAGTACATGCACTACGTACTAGAACATGTAATGTGCCTTGGCGTGAGCTGCCTCAGTGGGTTGAATTCCTCAGCCAATCCAATCAAATACATATGGTTGTTTCTCATGTGTATCGGGAGGACAATCAGGTTGTTGATACACTGGAAAAAAAGGCCATACTTGATCTTGATATGATGTGGTCTTTCACGACCCCTGATTATTGTGCTCCAATGGTGGATGTGGATAGATGTGGTGTGTTGTACACTCGATTACGTAATAAACCCTTGTATTCCTGACTCCTTTTTATTTTAAAACTAGCTATTGTAGTTAAAAATAAAAATGGTAATAATAGATATACATATAAGATAATTAATAAAAATTTTATGACATGTTTTTCATTATGTATTTGAGGTTTTCATAGACTATATAACCCTCAAAAACATAAATTATCATATTTGGTTTCACTTGAGGAAACATTTACCTCCAAATAGTAAATAGTTTTGAGTATTTATAATAATTTCACCCCTCCTAAACTATAAATGGGCACTCAATCACCCCACTAATTTACACCTTTAAAACCATTTGGATTAAAGAATTTATACCCAAATCACCTACCAACATCCCTAAAAAAATCCTAGAATCCGTATATTGGATACAAATCCAACCCTATGTGGCTTTATTGAAATCCTAAGGAAGATGCCTCAAGAAGAGTTCATGTTCATCAACAATCATTTTCATTTTATTTCTTCCTCCACTACCAGAAAGGACTCCACGTGGTCGCACCGCGAGGCCGATGGCCGCTGCCCCTGTATCTGCACAGCAGATCCGTTTTCTAAAAAACAATATCCCTCCTTTATTATTCCCCCTTCCAAAAAACATCTCACAGCAGCATAGAGACATGTTAACTAGGTTATCTATGAAGTTATAAATGTAAGAAAGGTTCCCCTAGAGCCCCCTAAATTCTTTAAGAATCTGAGGGAGTGAAATTGATAAAACTGAACTTGTTTTTTTAGATTCAAACTCAATTTCATGGTATCACACCACAAATCTATTGAATTTCCCTAGCATGACCCTGAAAACACATTTTACCAGATTCATGTTTAGGTTGTGCTACTACAACTTGTTAAATATTTTTTAAATATCTTTGAAATAATCACATCACTATTGATATTTTATAACCATTTCATTAAAAAATAATTCATATATTCTTTCAAATAAGGTATTAATGATATAATGTGTGTAGTGTAGGTATGTAGTGTCATCATTATTTAATCCAAAGGGCATGACCTAAATGGTGCGGGCTGGATTTTAGGTGGTTGGGGGCTGGTGCAGGCTCAAATGCAGGTGGAAGGGGGCTGGAATGCTGGTGGAAGGGGGATAGTTGCAGGTTCTGGGGGATGGTACGAGCTGATTCGAAGGTGGCAGGGGGCTGTTGCGGGCTATAATGCTGGTGGTAGTGGGATGAAATGAAGGTGGAAGGGGGCTGGTGTGGGATGGATGTGGCTGAAGAAGGGCCTAATCATGGCGTGACCGCGGTGTGACCGCGGCGTGACCACGGAGTGACCGCGGCGTGACCGCAGCGTGACCGCAGCGTGACCGCAGCGTGACCACGGCGTGACCACAGTGTGGCCGCGGCATGACCGCGGTGTGACCACGGTGTGTTGTCCCGGTCCAGTGACATCTACGGGGCAGCATCTTCCGGCCATGAGTGAAGGGAACGAGAGGAGGCGGTGCAACATTCTAGTCATTGCCCCACCGGCAGAAATTGTGATGAGTCAGTCTCAACATTGATCACAAGACTCATGGAATAATATCACTGCGAACCATCACAGGGTGTCGTTCTGGAGTCGGGCCAAATCACGGCGTGAACGCGGCGTGACCGCGGCGTGACTGCAGCGTGACCGCAATGTGACCGCGACGTGACCATGGCATGTTGGCCCGGTCCAGCGACATCTTCGGGGCAACATCTTCCACTTACTTTCAAATAGGATGATATGGATGGCATGAGAGGATTTTTTTCTCAGAAGATTTAAAGAAATGAATGCTAATCTGTGATGACTAGAGGATTGGATGACCCCTGATATACCTAATTCGGTGAGGTTTGGAGATCTAGCAATGCGTAGGAATACCTAGAGGAATACCCCATGGGGTCAGGAAAATCACAAGTTACATAACATGTAATCTGACATTACTGGTACTGTGGGGCCCCTAGGCTGTGGAACTGGGGTTTTGGTTGGATTTAAATATCACATGCCATGTGACATGGTCACACAACATGGGACCCATATTAAAAGTCTAATGGCACTTAATGAGTGTCTTGGTTCAAACAACCATTTTAATAAATAGAGGGAAACCCCCTACAGGGATTTAAAAAGTTTCAAGTACGATGTGTGCTTTATGACTAACAACGACATCAAGTATAAGGAAAACATCAATGCAATAATGTTATGCAAGGTATACCACTGTGAGTTTTCGTAGACAGTGCACCTTCATTGGAGGGGTTTTATTAAAAAACCATGACTTATTTATCAAACGAAACAATTATATTAACTAACACTTATTCAAGAATTGAAATTCAATATAAACATGAAAAATTAAGAAGGAAACTAAATGCAATTTAAAACATTCTTGAATTAAATAGGCTAGGAGTGGGACCCTACCTCAACCTCAAGGTGTGTTTGCTTTTGACGACGACAACTCGAATCTTCCTTTTTTCTGCTTGCACGAATATGAAACTTAACATATATATAGGACACCTAGCCCCTATGTACATATTTTCATGGCCAAATATTCACAAGGGGGTCCTTAGATATATGTTTATACTTGCATATACCCCTTTACACTTACACGCGTATGCATTTTTCATATCTATATATAAGCACACCTAGCCCCAATATATATATTCATACTTCCATGAGTGAATATATATTAAGGGGGAACTTATATATGCATATTCCTACCTATGCATACACATGTAATCCTTCGTCAATGGTGACTCGAATCCACCTCAATGAAATCCAAAACACACAACAAAAATATAAGGACCCAAAAAATTAAAAAATCCCTAATTAAAATTGGGCCAAAGAATAAAAACGGAATAAACCTTACCCAAATCTTGAAATCATTGTCTTCGATGGTGGTGGATAGAACCGGTCTTATCATAAGAAAGCAGATATAATAAAATTGTGGGAAAAGAAATGAGATATAACAACATCTTATATATATGTGATCAGTGTGTCAACTGTACATGATAAATGATACATGAATCCATAACCAACAATGAACAAATAATATTCAAATTGATATGTACATCCCAATAATAAATAACATGATCATTAATAAAGAAATTTATTTTTCAAACATCACCTTCAATTTCCTATTAAAAAATCAAAAATCACCAAAATATGAGAATAAAGTAAACCTCCATCATCACTTAAAAGTGAGAAATAGGGATTAAACATTGTTATTAACCTAGAAAATCCATTCCTTGAATGTATAAAATACCTAAAAATCTTCATTCCTATATCCTTCTTAATTTTCTATATTGAAACCTAATTTTTTAGCATGTTCTTCTTCTGGAATTCACCTTTATTCTTAGTTTATATAGGCTTATCAATTTTATAAAGTATAGAATTTTCCTTCTTTTATTCTTACTCAATCCACTTGGATTTTTCAAACCATTTTGCTAATATGATTAGACAATCTTTTGGTGCATGATCTTCCTTCTTCTTGATTGTATATTCCTTCTTTGTACAAACTATTTCCGAACATGTGATAATTGGTTCTTTCCTTTTATCTTTCAACAATTATTATTGTTATGGAATATATGTCATAAATTACTAACAATTTGGACTACTTGGTTTCCCTTCCACACACGCTTTCAACAGCCTTTAGAGTACCCTTTTTAGGCTCCCTTTCAAAATCCACACTAGAATTGTCAAGCACTAGCCCACTACAATATCAAATATTGATACTTAACCCAACACATTGATCTGAATGACATCTTAGAAATGAAAAAGCTCTAAATAGCATATTTACCAATATAAACTCCTCATAATTAACTGAACACACTGACTATACCAACCACTATAGGTAAATCATTAATTTTGGTGTGGTCTTGGAACCAAATATGGTTCATCCAACATCCATCTCTAGACACTAAATTCATCCATTTACTATCTAAGTTCATACATGTCGCAACCTTGATAATGATCACCATCCCTTGATATAGATTTCACTCAAAAAGGATAAGTATGAATCTCCCCACTATAGTATTATCGATACCATCATCAATCCTGGATACACATCTCTAGTGCCTCATATCAAATTATGATCACTATAGAAGATCCTAGCCCAATAATCTCAACAAAATTTCTTCATTTAAAAACTATCATCTTTCCAGCACACATTATATCCAAAAAATAATAATAAATTAAATGATATTATATAGAGAAATACAAATTATAGAAAAATAATAATAACTTTAGGAATACCTCATTAAGTATGGTACTAAAAGTCACTTCACCTAGGATGGCTTATCCCAATAAAATAATATAGAAACCCACATCTCGACACATAAATGAAACATATTTTTCCCATCCCAATACTAAGGGAATGCATGAACATTCTTGATACATGATAAATAGACCACGATTCATTTATTTTTCTAATATTGAGCTGAGATATTACTCATTCAATTTACTCTGTCACCCTCATACTGAGGCTCACAAACCAACATTCATTCCTACCCAGTTTCCATCCTTCTACGTGAACCTTCCTATGCAATGGATGTATCTACATAGATAGCTCAGTATTTCTTGAATATCTCCTAGTAGGTGTCCAGATAAAAGGAAGCTAATCGTGACCATATTGAGTACACAAGACCATTTAAAAACTAGAATTCATTTATAAATAAATTTCATTTGAAGGATGGCATGAAATTAATAAACCTTTCAAATTTAGTGGCATACTCCATTACTGATTCCCATAATGATATAGCTCCATGAATCCCCGAAACATGCTCTTATTCTGTAAATCTACCATAGCCTCTCATAGAAGAGGGAATGAAACTCGATCCATAAGACCTCCTCATTTCTTCTTTTATGATCAAATGTATTTATCCATTCTAATTCATCTCCTTTAAATTTAGAAACTTCTAGTTTCACCCATATATCCTCTAGAGTTCCAATCCTTTAAAATAGGAACTAAACTTTCTTCAACATATTCAAAACATCCTACAATCCCATGTCACTGATGAAAATTAGATACTATTACTCTTAGAACTCATGGATAACTTAGAAAACCATTGCTTTTCCTTTTCGAAGGCCTTGGTCAATGGATCAAAGTAGTTGTAACATAATATGAGGGAAACAACCACTTGAGCATATTTCCCATGAGAACAAAATGTCATCCTAATTAGATGCTTTGTTGATGAATTTTGACTCAACATCATCTCTTAATAACAACATTACTAATTAGAAACCCATCGTGCCACAATCCTAAGCATGCATTATTACCACAAAATCACGAAACTACCTTTAATCCTTACTTCATAACAAAATATAATTTCCAAAACACCAAACCCTAAGGTTTATCATAATAATCTAAGGGTTACTCTCTTACACACCAATAATAACAACCAAACCCCACACCTTCACCCTTGATAATAAGAAACCCTCTACCCCCTTAACTGATATAAGAAGAAACTTCCTAATAAAATTACACAATCAAATCACCCAGAAATCACCAAAATTCCCTATATCGAGAGTTTTACATAAAAACATCAAGAAAAACCCCAACAAGAACCAACAACCTGAGGGATTACCACCAACCCAAACCCTAAAGACAAATCCAAACCATACCCAATACATAGACATCATACTCCAAACGCCACCCTAACACCCGAACTCAATTGCATGAAGAGAGATAAGCTTCTACCTACAAATGGTGGGACCGCTGAGAAGAGGTCGTCGGGGAGGAGGGTGCTGATGTGGGAGAGTTCGTCGGGGAGGAGGGAGCCGCGGTGAGAGAGGGCTGTATGGTGAGATCGTTAAGGAGATCGTTGAGAGGAGGATACGTCATCTGGAAGGAGGGCTCCGCGGTGATATGGCTGTGAACCGGGGGAGGAGGAGGAGGGCTGCGGGGAGGAGGAGACGCCGTCGGGGAGGAGGGCTGCACGGTGATAGGGCTACAAATTGGGGGAGGAGAGTAGGGATGTGGGGAGGAGGATACGTAGTCGGGGAGGAGGGTTGCGTGGTGATAGGGGTGCAAATCGGGGGAGGAGGAGGAGGGCTGCAGATTAGGGGAGGAGGAGGACCCCGATGCAGATTGGTAAAAAAAACAACGCTCGCGGTGTATTATTGATTTAGCCATGGAGATGGAATTTAACCGTGGAAATATAAAAGCTATATCCACGGACCTATAAAACTATGGCTATAGGTCTGTGGCTATAGCCCAAATTTTTAGTAGTGTAATGAATTAAAGATGAATAGAATTTATCAAATTAAAACCAATAAATAGATTGTTAAAATTATTATTATCTAAATACCTCTAATGATTACATATATCGATGGTGAAAACAACATGTATGTCCCATAAAGAAATTAAGAAATAATACAAGCTCTAGTAAAATAGTGAGTTATATTTCTCAATAAAACTTCATGAACATTTTGGAAAAGATGGAGGTTGAAATAGGAAATAATTTGTGGGCTATAAAAAAATTAAAATAATTGAATGAATAAATTTTAAAATGGGTGAACTGATGATAGTTTCTTTGATATAAAAATTCAAAACTCTAGATATTCATTGTAATTATGAAGAATAAAGTGGAAAATAATGAAAATTATGGAAGGATTCCAATTTAATATACAAAGGATGAAATCGTGTAATTTAATTGACACATCAATTTAACACATAAAAATTCCATAAAAGCATTATATGTTATGGTACCTAATCATGATATTGTAGATCCCTCTATAAAATTAATGGTGGGGTGGGAATGAACCTTTTTTTCTTGAAGGAAAGAATTGTGTGGGGCTGATGATCTAGAACACTCATAGTCCATGGAAAGAAAAAAGAAAGCACCATAGGATTTATCAACTACATTAAGAATGTCCTTCATGCTTTGAAAAAAATTATGATAGTCTATTATCACTTTCCATGAGTTATTATTGGTGTTTCCAGTATATAAATACAATTATATTCTCTCAAGGATCTAATGGGTTAATTACAAGGTATAAAATTCACAGATTTAGTTGATTCATGTGATGAATAATTAATTATAAAAAATATAGTAAATTTGAAGATGTTAATAGTGGTAATATGGAATGTATATTCATATTTCCAAATATATGTGTTCAAGTTGAAAATTAGCAGACACTGAGTAAAAGATAACAAGAAGCCAAAATAAAACAATACAGATAATGATAAAATTGAAAACTAATATCAAAGGTATTATTTAAAAGAGGTAAAACCTATAGAAAGGAGAAAAGAGAGACTACTTGAATGTTCTTCTCACTCTCTTCTTCCACTATTCTCTGTCTTCCTCCTCCTGCAAATCCGATTCTTCACAGCTCTTGTATAAAAATATACAAAGTCGCTGTTATCCAGTTTATAACTTAAGCATGAAAATTCATGTTGGTTTTCTGTTCTTTTTTATAGAACCTCACACACAGCCCACTGAAGTTGGAGACTCTAAGGAGAATATCATTTTCAAAAATATACACCGGTCACATTATAGGAGGTTGATGTGGTCAAGTCCCAAATTAGTGGTTATTGTGTGGTAAATTGAGGGGTTATAGTAGTGCATATCAGTGTGTAAATGGGAGTAAGTGCAGAATAATATTAAAAATACTTAAGGTTTAAAATATTCAACAAGAATGGTGGATGGGGATGAAGGAAGAGACAGGGGATTACCTCTGGTGTTGAGGGTTGTAGGGTAGAACCGTCGGGAATGGAGTAGGAGGGGAGGCATCTCGGAGCAGCTTCGCTGGAGGAGGGTCGGGGTGAGGAGGGTCACGGTGAGGAGGGGTTGAGGGTTTTGAGGGTTGCTGGTGAAAAGGTGTCGGGGAGGGTGATGAGGGTGTCGACCTCAGCATCAGAAGAGAGGCGTCGGGGAGGAGGCGTAGAGGAGGAGGGTCGTAGTGAGGAGGATGGTCACGGTGAGGAGGCTTCGGAAGAGCAGCGTCGAGGAGGAGGGTCGTGGAGAGGAGGTGTCGGGGAGGAGGGTCACGACGATGAGGAGGGCGCGACGAGGAGGCATTGGGAAGGAGGGTCGCAGTGATGAGGAGGGCACAACGAGGAGGCGTCGGGGAGGAGGAGGGCACGATGAGGAGGAGGTTGTGGCGAGGAGGAGGGTGCGGTGAGGAGGAGATCACGGGGAGGAGGAATCACGAGGGCAGGAGGGGTTCGTCGGAGAATGGGTGGGTTTGAGGATCGGTTAGAATGAAGGGTTTCCAACAAATAGCTACGATTATCCTATTAAACCGTCTCTATAAACAAGATATAGCCATGGACTGATAGAACCGTGGCTATAGGTCCGTGGCTATAGCCTGAATTTCTAGTAGTGTAAAGAAGACCAAATATCTCATTCGTTGTGAAAATATGGGTCAAAATGTAAATTTCTATTAAGAGAAATATTTGATAAATATTATGGATGTTGGAAGATAACCAAATTAGAATGCCCACACACTTGTTTGCATCCCATATTGGAACAAGATCACTCTTCCCTTGATGAATAGTTTATATCTACTGTTATTTGTGAGATGATACGAACATGTCAGGATGTTCCTGTTGCCCTTGTCCAGGAAAGAATTCAACAGTTGTATAACTATAAGATATCATACAACAAATCTTGGAATGCAAAACAGAAAGCCATTGTAAAAGTGTATGGTGATTGGGATGAGTCTTATGCGATGTTTCCACAACTTATGGAATTGTTGTCTCTCAACAATTAGATTGTTTATCATTTGGATAGTGTTGAGTTTGTTTCCCAGAATCATCAAGTTGATCGGTCAAAGGTGAAGTTCAATAGGATTTTTTGGGCATTCAAACCGTGCATTGATGCCTTTCCCTATTGTAAACAGTTTATTCAGGTAGATGTCACATTCCTTTCTGGAAAGTATACAGGTGTTCTACTCATTGCTACCACACAGGATGGTAATCACGCTCCTCTGCCACATAGTTGGATTCATTTCATTCCCTGAAGATTTCAGGGAAGAGGGATTTTGATTGGAGGAGCTACCATGCCAGATATGTTGCGTTATGGGATAGACGACAGGAGTCCAAGTTGAAAGGGGCAAGGAAATTATGTTTTCATTTGACAAATCTGATGGATTGTGCAGGCTAGTACATCAGGTCCCCGGTCAGATTTATGAAACAACACGGATGGGGCTTTCATGAGTTGGTATGCATTCTTCCTTCCACTGTTCAACATATTTTTTATTCATATTAGTTAACAATGGAATTTGTTTTCACAGGATGCTCATATTTGTCATATACTTCATATGTCTGATCCAGTGGAGAGAGCTGCCTTTGACCAAACATATTTTCACACCCTTGTGGAACAGCTACTTCCGTCAATGGATGAGATTTATCATGGCATTTTCTTTGATCCACCACCTATTGTGGAGGTCGCGGAGCCTGCTGAGCCTCACATAGATGTACCTTGGGGTGATAACCCTTTAATGGATGTTGTTGTTCCATATGAGGAGGGTATCCAGCTTGCTCGACCACATGCTATTGTTCCACTGGATGAGGGTGTTCAACATGATCAGTCAGATTCTCCTCCAGCTTCTCAGGCATAGCCACAGGTACTTATAGATGATGACTGGATTGAGTTCGATGCTTTATTGCAGTCGCCCGCAGCAGTGCATCCATCTACTTCTTATGTTGGTGAGAGTTCCAGCCAGCTTCCACTATCCTTAGATGTGGGCCAGGGTATAGGCGGTGATACTGTACATCCACCGCCTGTCACACAGGAGGATGTGGAGGTGGCTGTTGATGAGGATGCGCAGCATATGCCAGAGCACAGACATAGACAAACATGGTGTGGGTGCATCCAGTATACACCTGACTGTGGGAAAGAGGAGTATCCATGCTAGATGCATAGATTAGGTTGATATTTGATTTATGATACATTTTTTATGTGTCTTATTGTTATCATTTATAGACTTCTATTCTTTTTTTAATAAGTGTATTACTGTTATCAAATTATCTACCAATATATATATGTAAAATAAATAATGTGATTAAATTAATTAATAAAAATTAATTATATTAATTATTTTGAAATCAAATAGATTCTGGATGAAATATGCGTGAACTTGATGAAATATTGAAAAATATTATTTATCTCAATGATTTAAAATTAGATTTAAAATCCTAGAATATCATGGAACATGATTATTTTTTTTAAAAAATTAAATTGCCTAAAGAATAATTTAAATGAATAATGGATATTTGTGAAGATTAGATGATTATGATTGAAGATCAAAATAACTACAATATGAATTAGAAGTTCATTTAGCCAATTTTGAGAAGATACATATTCAGACTTTATAAAAGGAAACAATTTCTAATGGTACACAATCTTTACTAGAGGATTATACTGTTAAAATACCTCCATCATGTCATAAAATTATGGATATTATGAAAAATATTGAATTCATATTCTTCCAGAATAAGAAACAACCCTTAATAGGGTTAAGATTTCACCATCCATGAAAACTAATAAGGGAAAAAATTTGACACAACAATCCAAATGTAATGCGAAGGGATCTCTGATACACAATATAAATTTGAACAAATGTTCAGATGTACAATCATGAATACTGTAGAAATAGGAAAAACTCCATTGATAAGGAAGAAGGTCATCATTGATGAATTTTAAGAATATATGTTAGAATATCCAAGACAATAAGTATAAAGAAGATATCATCATGGTTAGATCGTGTTTTGGTATCCTGAAAAATAAGTATTGAAGAAGATCATCCTTGATGAAGTTATATAAGTTTTCAAATCTCAACATTCATAAGCCGAAGACAAATTCTAGTTTATTATCTATATTATAACATCTTGAAACCCATTATTGGAAAAATTCACCATTATAAATATGTTTATGAGTGTTTCCCTTGAGGGGGATATAAATGAAGAAATATGAAATTACTTCCAAAATTAGTATATTCATTAGAATCAAACCTAATTACTATAGAATATTCATGAAGATCATGTTATTAAAAAAGGAATGTTTTTCTAAATCCCTCTTCCTTTGTTAACAAAAAAATAAACAGTTCACTAGGTAACTTGTCATGATAGTTGAATGCATGGGTTGATTTTTTTATAATCATTTACATCAGGTCCACTATTTCCGAAAGATCTCCATCAAGTTTAGTTCATGGATCCGAAAATTCATAATGGATCTTATATCAATGATTTATGGACCTACAACACAAAGGTAAGTGTTCACTAGGTAAATTTTCCAATGACACTAAACAAATCACATTGGTTGAGTGGATTAGAATTCAAGCTCATCACACCCTTTTGGGAAGAACTATTCATATTCCGAGACTCTCTTTTAGATTTAAGATATGTTCACAAATACTTGGTTCATTTCCAAGTGTATAAATTAAGGATAACCTTGACATAATGACCAATCATTGGTATTCATGGGTTTGGAATCATTAGTAAGTATTTGAGATTCTCCATCAATGGATAAATCTATATGTATTCGAGGTTCACCATCAATGTATTATTTTGTGGATGGATAAGGTATTTCATGTGACAAGGAAATATAAGAGATAGGTTCCTGGTCAAAGTATAGTGTGGGACTTATAACAAGGATATTAAGGAACCCAATATAGATATGGTCTCCTGAGTAGTTGTGACCCTACAAGGAATGTTTCCCATATAACATTATAAAGGACTTGGAAGTTGGTTTTGGACCTCATGCAGGCTTCCTACATATCCTAGTTAGTTGGGAATAAAATCCCACATAGTTCAATGGTTGATATGTATGCATGGAAGATGACCATTTGAGGGGGCATGATGGTGGTATACGCTATATATGAGGCCCATTTTAGAGTTGGGGCTTACATCAATGGAGAAGGTTCATTTGATGTTGGGGATTATTTAGGGAAGTTTTCCATTTGAGGGGTTCAAGATCATGGGTATGTCATGATCACCACTGACCTATAATCTCATGTGATTCATGATCAGTGTGTGAAATAATTGAAAGAAATGGATCTGAAGATTGTGTGAATTTCCTATCCACCGATGTATGGTTCTAGATCCCAAAGGGAGAGAGAACGAGATTTGAGTTTTCATGTATTCTATTTTGTTTTCATATACTATATATTCAGAGGTGATGAAATATCCATATATGTCTCAGGAAGAGGTGAAGAGGAGAAATATCATGACCTCCTGCAAGAAAGAATAATGGATTACCTAAGGAGGGGTGCCCAAAAATTGATTCTGGGGGGGGGGGGGAATGTTCATCACCAATCCTCATTTAAGGGAAAGGACAGTGGTTCCCCTAAATCCCTAGAATGGGAAGGTTTACATGAGCACCCCAAGGTTGGGATCCTTGTTACCAAGTGAATGTAAAATTGAAAACAATTTCATAGTTCCACATTTCTGTGGAGGTTACACATGTGAATGCACTTATCATGTGTATGAAAACTCAATAGGGGACACAGATGTGCCCGATGGGCTTATCATACATGTAAGGTGGCTTTGGAAGTTGCCATAGCCTGATGATGTTGGAATGGTTCATGGAGGGGAAAACATGGGGATGATGACATGACAAAAGAGGAATGTTTTTAGCTCTCTGTGGGATGCATGAATGTCGTTCACGCATCCCTCCTCTCGGGTGGATGGGTGAACGGTGTTCACACATCCTTCTACGGAGAAGGATGTGTGAACAACATTCACGCATCCAAGAACCATTTTTAAAAATACAGGAACCCTGATCCCCTTTCCCCAATTTTTATTTTTGTAAAACCACTAAAAAAATATCCGTCAGTTTGGTTGTGGTGATGATGGTTGTGGTAGTCAAGCAGTTTCGGCAGCATTGGTTGGTTGCCGAGTGAGGATGTGGCTCCATGGTAGCGATTTGTCCCAGTAGTGGCCCTTGGTGGCTTCAATGGTGGTTGATTCAGGTGATGGAGTGCGGTGTAGGGATACTACTCGGTGAGATCTGCTAGCTCGTGCAGGTGGAAACATGTTGCAGATTTGGTCTGTTCTTCATCATGGTGGTGATCAGGGTGTGGGAAAGAGGGAATCAGGTTATGGCGGTGATCTATGAGTTGGATACATTGTTATATGTTTCGGTGTGGTTGGATCGAGATGTGTGAGGGATATGGATGCAGCATCAGTGAGGTAGGTTTCCGGAGATGGAGGCAGGTCTAGATTCGATAACAGGAAAATGGTGGGTGGTGCACAAATCTGGTCACGGTGGGGTCCTACTGAATGTGCAGTTGCTGGCAGAATCAGGGTCATTAATTGGGCCTTGGACCACTATTAATCTTTATTCTTGGGTCAATAGGACTTTGGTACATGTTATTTGTAATGGTTTTCTGCCGTTGGGAACTCGAGCCATTGTATTTTAAGGCCTATGTGCCTCTGGGTTTTCATATTTGTGACGAGTTCTCCTTTTTCCTTGTTTAAAAGGGGTTTGTGTGTCTTTTTCTTTTTTAATAAAGGGGATTTCCCCCAACTTTCCTAGTATATATTAAATATTCATATAATGTATATTTAATATTTATATATGATTCAACAAACCAAATAGTTTTATTAATTTATAAACTAAATGTGGGGTTATAATAGCTTTATTTTTTTAATTAAAACATTTAATGAATTTTACACCTAAATAAATAGTAATTCATGTTATGTGTTGATTCAGGATTCGACTATAAAGAAAAGAGTTCCCTTCATTTGGGTCTGAGTGTAGATTATTTTTGTTCTCATTTGTTTGTTGTAACTAATATCATCAGTTCAATGCAAAGATATTAAAATTTTATTTCTATTTATGGGTGATATTTTTTATGAGACACAGACGATACAAACTATTAGTGGTAGGAGGATCATAAGACCTTGATATAACTTCTGATGGTGTTCTCCCTTGGTAATATCAAAATAAGAGGTTTTTATAATAGTAGCATAAAAAAGAAATCCAAATTTCTATGTTTCATTGGATGTTCTTATTTCTAGATATGTATATTGATCCTTAGACTTTAAGATTACCATTAATGGATTTCACTACTCACATACATTTATTTATTTATGAAAAAAATGCTAAAATATGTTTGTGGTGAAGTAAGATAGGTTGGGTAATTCATGAGTGATATATAATTAATGGATAATGTAAGAAAGGATTTACCCATTACGTACTAAAATGTAATTTGATATCTCATGACCTTTGATGGAATATAAGTTCTTGCATAAATACATGTCCATGGTATTTAGCGGATGAGTACATTTCTAGAAATTCAAAGTTCGAGAAATCAATTATATAGGTTGATGGAACCAGTATGCAACCTGCTTGATTAGATATATCATGATAAAAAGATTATATTACATGGTAAATGTTCGTAGGAGGTTGAACATCCTCATGACGTTAACTTCTTTCTCTATTGATTCCTTAGAGTGCTACTAGACTCTGAACTTGGACTTTAGGTTGTTATGCTTAATTACACTAAGAAAGATAACTAGAGGGTCACACACTATGTGTATCTACAATTATAATTAAATTCAATTAATAAATTTAATAATTAATAATAAATAATATTTATTCAGGTTTGGTTGATCTCCATAATTTAATTGTAATTTATTCATAAGAATAAAGTGAGTTAAAAAATAAATATTAAATTTTAGTTTTCTTTTTTGGTGAATATAATATTTATTATATTTATTATTGAAATAATGTAGTGACATTTATTTAATTAAATAGAAATTATTTCAGGTTCGATAAATGTTGATGAGTAAAACAAGAATAATTTTAATGGTCTAATTAGAATAATTGATATTTCTTTATATTCTTAATGTGTTTTACATAGAAAGTAATAAATAATAATATTTTTATTACTAATAGACATGGGGTCAATTAAGAATATTAGGAATGGTTAAATGATTTCATGTAATTTTCCAACCCCAAACCTTCCATAATAAATATCTAATTATATATAATTATATCTAAATATAAAACTTTCCTAAAGTGAATTTTTGGGTCTACACAATGGATAAGAGAGATATCTAGAGAGATATCTAGATTAATATATTGAGATATATCTAGAAAGATATAGAGAGATATATCTACAGATATATCTAGATATATATATTTATAGATATAACTAGAGATATATCTAGATATATATATCTAGGGACATATCTAGAGTTCTATAAATAGCTCTCTCTTCCTCTTATTTTACATCTTCTAGAGAGCACCAAGCGTTCTCCCTCTTTGAGAAGAAAATTTATATGATCAACCATGTACAATGTAACAACCCAAAGTTTATAAATGATATTTGTTTCTTGAAATAAATGTGTACTATATTATATTATATAGGTGTATACACATACAACAATGAGAGAAACCAACAAAACTTTAATTCATTAATGAAAATAATTACATTAGTCTGTAATTAAACCCATTAAAATTCCAAATATTACAAGTAGAAAATATTAAAAAGAAAAACTAAAATGGGAAAATTTGGATCGCCCCAATCTACTAGAATCATCGATCCCACGAAAAACACTATAGAAATGAAGAAAAATATTAGAAAAACAATCAAAATTTTAGAAAATTAAAATAGTGAACATTTGGAGAAATTGTAGTGAAGGTTAAATTAAATAATTAAAAGGTATTTAAATGAGGTAATATAACCCTTGTAATAGTAATGTGACAAATGTGAATAGTAATATGCATGTTGTGAATAGTAACCTAATCGTTGGAATAGTAATTTGACCTAAAAATAATAAAATATAATGTAAATAATATTTATCATGAGTAATTAAATAAAATATAAATATTATATTATCATAAAATAAATATCAATATTAAAAATTCAAATAAAATATAAGCACATTTTGTAATTAATAGTATTT
Source organism: Viscum album (assembly GCA_963277665.1). NCBI lineage: Eukaryota > Viridiplantae > Streptophyta > Magnoliopsida > Santalales > Viscaceae > Viscum > Viscum album. The sequence goes on along the minus strand of OY728121.1, from coordinate 1,215,635,132 downwards.
TAATGTATTTCCTAAAAATCATATTTTTTGTGTTAAAAATTAAAATTACCTATGACAGAAAATTATATTGATAAAATTAATTTCATTTTTGAAATTATCACATCGAAATTTCCCAAGGATTATTTTTTTGTTATTTGCTAAAATACTTTAATTTTCAATAGAATAGTAAAAATACAGTTTTTTCTGTAACTAGTGTATTTAAATAACATAATTTATGATGTAAGAATGATATAATAATTTATAGAACTTGTGGTTCTAAATAAAATATTTAATTTGATAAATGAGTCATTAAAATACAATAAACATGATTTCCAATCCACAAAATTACTTCCCAAAGTCTATAGTCAAAAGTATTCCTTTAAAAAAATTATCATTTTTCCAATTTCCGTTTAATAAACTATTGAATTCGAATTATAAATGGATTTAAAGTTATAAAACCATTATATTTTATTTAATTATGATTCATTATTTCAAAAATATCTCTATTATATGGCTTACTTTGGATATACTATTTTATTCGATATTTTAACTCAAAATACCCATATCCTCAAGTACAAATAACCCACCTCCCTCCCATTGAAAACCCAGTCCCCAATCACTTAAAAAACCCAATATGTGCCCAAATACTCTCTATTAAGACCTTATAAACCTTAGGTATGAATTGTAGTAAACCAACTCTATTCTTCAATGATTTATAGCTCCATACAAGAGAAACAGAACTAAGAAAATAGTAAGTTTTTATCAAATCTTCTCCCAGTTCCTCATCTCTTCTCTGGTATCCCAATTTCTTTCAAAAAAATATTATATTATTAATTAGTAAATATTTTAACAATATATTAATTATTTTAACCTAATTTAAAAATTATTTTTTTGAAATATTTATATTTTTATACCACTCATTCTCCTCTTTTGGACAATGTTCCCAATGACTATAATGGTCTATGCCTTCCTAGTCTGTTACTTTACAAGTTTTGGTTTTTGGAGTGTTTGGAGGGGGATAAGAAGGATTCCTTATAATTTCAGTTTCTAAAGGATCTTAGAAGGGGGATTACATGTCATGTAATCAGATTATACAATGAGAAAGTCAGCTTCACGGTTTTTCTAGGAAGTTTCATGGTGTATAGATATTTTACATGTCATGAAGAAGCATTTCATGGTGTGTAATATTTTGGGGTTATAAAAATAAAATAAAATAAATAGAGAATTTGTTTTTCAAAAAAATCAAACCCCAGGTATTACACAACATGAAAGGTGATTACAAGTCATGTAATACCCCGATCATGGGAAATTTAAAAAAATGGTAAAAACCTCATTCTTTTGGCCATGATTTAATTTTTTTTCTCTCATTCCAAAAACACCCTAGGGGCCTCAAGGTTTCATTAGAAACCCACTCCCCCCTCCTTGACCTATCAATATCATTGGTTATTCATTGGCGACCTGTGATCGATCCGTGGTGGGTTTTCTCCTCTTTCTCATCTGTTACCACTTGTTCTTCTACCAGGATTCACTTTCACGATACAATTTGGATTGAGTTAGATTTTTGGGTAGTGTTTTGATAATATTTTGGTGAAAAATAGGTTTATCCACATTTCTAGTGATGTGGTTGTCACTTGTGAGCATTCTTCTTTTCCCTACGGTGCGTGAATGAGTTGAAAATATTCTTTGAGGTAGGATTCCTTCATTTCTCTTCGATTGTGCATCACGAGGTATTTAATTTTGTTAACTTATGTATCATGTTTTTTTCTAGGATAATCAAATATAGGAATCAATTAAATGAAATTGAAAGGGGTAGGGGGTCCATTTTTCAAGCCCAAAATTTTTTGAAATTATGATTATGATATTATGTACTATACGGGCGTGATGCCCCACTGAAAATCTTGGATGTTGGGGGACATTATTTTCACACTAAATGGGTTGAAGGTTTTTGGGTTCATATTGAACACATATATATGAAAATTTGGTTAATCATGTAAATTTGGCAAATGAATGAATGCCCCAAGACTTAGTTTGTGTGATAACACCCTTAAATAATGAAGTAGAATTAACTAAGTTTCCCCCTTGCTAAATCTTAAAATTTGTTATTTCATGGTCTATGGTGAGATGTGTGGGAAGGTTAGGGATATGTGCATGGGAAAATTAAAATGTGAAGTGGTTATGTCATGATGTGTGGGTTTTCATTGGTTTTTGTTGTGGTGTGTCTATGAGCACAGTTGTGTATTGTGGGTTGGATTGGGTGGTGTTATGGATGAACCTATTGATGATACATCAACCTAGATATGGAATGAAATATCAAGTTGAGAGATTGATTGATTGTGGAATGGATGAGAGGGGTTGTTCAATAGGGCTATGTACTGTTTGTGCAGTAATGTGTTACCAGATGGGGTTGTTAGTTGGGGGTCGGTTCTGTTGATTTATGATATAGCATGAATGGGTATTAAATGTGGAGAACATGGAATGATTTGTCTTTAATGTGGATCCACCTTATTATTATTTTTATAAGTATATTCACATTTTTAATGACGTTTTGTGTGTGTTTTTTATGGTGTGTTGTGTTTAGAAGTTTCCTATGTAGTGATGGAATGAATAATTAATTAATTAATAAAATGTGGAATTGCTTGAGTTGGTTTGGATAATGGAATGGAAATGGTTAATGATGAACAATAAAATAAATGGGTTGGTTAACTGAAATTGGTTAGAAATTGAGAAGATATTATGGTTTGTCGTGTGGTGTTATGAATTTAGAGGTAGAAGTGAAGTCTGTAGTATTGTGAGATGGTTGTTTTCTTGAGAAACCATAGGTTAGGCAGGAGTTTTTGGTATCATATATGTACATACTTGCATTTTCCTTATGATTTCTATACGCACCTCACCCTAGTTGAGCAGTACGTGAAGAACACCCCCATCATCGTGGGGGAGGGTGTCCTTCCAAAACATCCTGCTGGGAGGATGGATGGTTGGCCACACACTCTTCTCTACTACCTCTTCCACATAGTGATAACCCAAGATTCTTAATTCTCGTTGTGGTTTTTGGGGATCAGGTGTCTTTAGGATGAGATGATTTGTGCTTTCTCATGTGTCTTTGGGATGAGATTATTTTTTTCTTTCCTAGGTGTCTTCGAAATGGGATGGGATGTGGTATGTAGCCTAGGTATACGTGGGCGGGATGTGATGTGTTATGTGGGTTAGGTGTCTGCAGGTAGGATGTGAGGTGGTATGTGGCCTAGCTATTTGGGGGAGGGATGTGATGTGGTATGTGGACCAAGTGTCTGTGGGTGGGATGTGATGTGGTTTGTGGGGCCCAGGTGTGTGTGGCTGGGTTGTGACATGGTACTTTCGGAAGATGTAGTAGCGAGAAGATGTTTTCCATTAGGAAAGAGTGGCTAATCAGTGGGAAGTGGTGTGGGGTACCCTATCATTGCTGTGCATTATATTACATTACTTGAATTTTGTTATTTGTGAGTGTGCCTTGGTGAGGTTGGGATGGTTATTATACTTTTTAGGTGCTTTTTTGTTCTATAGATTTCTCATAGGGGCATTAGTATGATCCTTTCACATGTGAATGATTGCCTTTGGATTTTCTACTGAGTATACTTTTATACTCACCCTACGTATATAAAACCTTTTTTAGGTTTCCAGGAGGATTTCATGGAGTGTGTGATAGAGCAAATATTTTCAATTAATTTATATTGAATATCATTGTTTTAAACACACAAAATTGTTCCTTTAAAATGAATTGTTTCATTTTTATGATATTGATGTTATTTTGAGTTGAATAGTAAAAATGGGCCATTTTGGATTTTTAACAGTTTTAAATTATTTATGTAGTTTGGCCATAATATTATCTACACTAATCCAAATTTCAAAATTATTTCTTTTCCAGATTTTAAAAATCCAGGGATTTATTTTGTATTTTTAGACTAAAAGTTGAATCGTCTATATGGAATCTCCAAAGAAGCTCACAAGTTGGCTCAAGAAAACTGTTTGCAGTTCTGCCTAGTTTTGGTGTGGGCTCCATAACTCATCCATGGTGGGCCCCAATGTGGTGAAATTCAGTGGGTGGACGCGCAATGAGTTTTGGAGAATCTTTTATGAAATAAGGACAGTGTGAATTGGCCATTTATGGGGTTATTAAATCACCCTAATCTGGAGGCAGTGCCTAAAAAAACATTTAAAAAACATTTTTTTTAATTCTTTTTTTTGAATGACACGTATTTCAAACAAAAATTTAATTGAATTTGATCCCGAAATTGCGTGAACAATAACCCAATTGAGGAAGAAAAATTTGCAATAAGATTTTGAAGAAATTCAACTTGCACATTCAAGTGACACATCCAGTGATCACTCTAAACCTCCAATTGCTGGCAATCCCAACCAAACATTGCACGATCTTTGCACCCCACAATTCGCTAACCAAAGAAATCAACTATATATTCCTACATTAGAAAATTATTTTGAATTGAACATTAACATGATTCAAATTCTTCCTAAATTCCATGGTCTTGCAGGTGAAGACCCCAACAGGCATATCTAGGAATTTACAAATGTGTGCTCCAGCAGCAGACCCCGAGGTGTTGCAGAAGAACAGGTAAAGTGGAGGGCATTTTCCTTCGCACTCGAGGGAGCAGCAAAGGAATGGTTGTATATTCTACAACCAGGAGAAGTCCAAGACTGGGAAGATCTTTTAAGATGATTCATGCAAAGGTTTTTTCCCGCATCCAGGAGCACAACTATCTGAAAAGAGATCTATTCCATTCGTCAATCAACCAGTGAAACACTTTATGAGTACTGAGAACGATTCAAGAAGCTATGCGCCAGTTGTCCACACCAGAATGTGGAAGAACACCATTTCATTGTTTTCTTCTATCAAGGATTTCTTGACAAAGATTGAAACTTTCTAGATGCATTATCTAGAGGAGCCTTGATTGAAAAGTCACCAACGGATGCCAAAGGATTGATTGAAAAGATTACACAAAACTCACAGCAGTTTAGAACCAGAGGTACGATAACCAGAGAAATCAATGAGGTAAGAACATCCAATTAAGTAGATTTAATTAGGAACGAAATGGGTGAACTCACTAGTTTGGTGCGACAAATAGATGTGAACCATGTGAAGGAATAATAAGGGATGAATCAGGTATGTGGTTTATGCTCTTCTAATTCTCATTAAACTGATCAATGTCCAGAAGTGTAGGGGACAGAAAGTTGTGCTGCAACTTATCTACAAAGGAAATACCAACCGCAAGCCCAACCAGGGTATGGGTTTCAACAGAACCAAGAAAGATCACCTTTTCAGCAGCAATATCAGAACCCGATAGCATTCCAAAAACCTTATAAGAAACCCTTCCAACAACATCAAACTTTCCAACCACCACCTTTCCAGGGGAAGAATTATGAGCATCTGTCCACAAGTGCACCGACAAATGAAGATCAACTGCTGAAGACAAGAGTTGCGGGATTAGAAGATAAAATGGACGATCTAGCTGATCAATTTACAAGCATTATGGATGCTCTCACCAAGAACTAAGGTAAACTTCCCTCACAAACAATTCCCAATCCAAAGGAGAATGTTAGTTCAATCACAACCTGAAGCGGGAAGGAGCTCACACCACCAGAAAAAAATGAGGAGGATGATTCCAGGGAATCTTCTGAATCTCTTCCTGTCCAACCAAAAGATGGAGTCGACAAAAAAGGATAAAGAACAAGGTTTCAGAAAGAAATAACAGAAACACCTCTTCAAAAACAACAAAGGGAGAAAAATGATATCCCAACACCATTCCCATCAGCATTGGTTGAGTCAAATAAGGGTGAAGAATAACGAATTCAAAGGGAAATTCAAGAAACATTACGAAAAGTTGAGATTAACATCCCACAACTGGATACAATCAGACAAATCCATAAATATGCAAAATTTCTGAAGGTGTTGTGTACTAAAAAAGGGAGGCTGGATGGAAATGAAAGAATCAACTTAGGAAGAAGCATATCAGCATTTATCACACCATTAATACCGCAAAAATGTCATGATCCAGGGAATTTCTCTATTCTATGCACTATCGGTTCTTTAAATTTTACTGATGCATTATGTGATCTTGGAGCTTCGTTAAATGTGATGCCTCACTCAGTGTTTTCATCTTTGCAGATCAGAGAACTAAAACCAACTCGAGTGGTGGTACAATTACCAAATAGATCCACCATTTTCCCAGCTGGAGTCATTGAAGATGTACTTGTAGGAGTGAGAGGATTAATCTTTCCAGCAGACTTTTATGTCCTTTCCATGGAGGAAGACCGAGCACCAGCCCAATCTCCCATCATCCTAGGGAGTCCATTCCTAAAAACAGCAAGGACGATCATCAACGTGCATGAAGGAACACTCACCATAGAGTTTGGAGAGAGCATGGTTCACTTCAATATTTTTGAATCCATGAGGCACCCATCAGATGATCACTCCCTCTTTTCACTCTCCCATGAATTTGGTGCAAAAAAAATTGAAGAATCAGGTATGTTCTATGAATTCTTATAATTATGAGAGACGTATTCCCTTGGGAATATCATTGAACATTTGGATTCTGAAGATGTTGGAGATTCTGACTTCATGTGGGAGGAAGAGGAGGACCAAAATTTGGAAGTGGGAAACGTCAATTTATTCTCATCCCTTGAGCATCCCCCTGATCTGGAACTCAAACCACTCCCCACTAATTTGAAATATGTATACCTTATGGAGGGAGAAAAACTACCAGTGATAATTGCTAATAGTATCTCTAAAATACAAGAAAAATCATTGATTGAGCTTTTGAGAGAGAATGTATGGGCAATAGGATGGATCTTAAGTGATATCCCAGGAATAAACCAAAAAATATGCTCACATAGAATTTTTCTTAAGGGAGATTCCAAAACTGTTAGACAGCCCCAAAGGAGACTAAATTCCACCCTGATGGAAGTTGTGAAGAAGGAGATTGAGAAGCTTTTGGAAGCTGGGATCATCTATCCCATTTCAGATTCGCAGTGGGTCAGCACTATTCATGTCGTTCCAAAAAAATTGGCCTGACCGCTGTGAGGAATGAAAAGAATGATTTAATCCCTATGAGAATTCAAAATAGCTGGAGAGTGTGCATTGATTTTAGGAAATTGAACCAAGTCACTCAAAAAGATCATTTAACCATCCCCTTCATTGACCAGATGTTAGAAAGATTGGCAGGGAGAACTCATTATTGCTTTTTGGATGGATTTTTAGGTTACTTTTAGGTACCCATTGCTCCCGAGGATCAAGAGAAGACGACATTTACATGCCCTTTTGGTAAATTTTCATATAAAATAATGCCATTTGGATTATGTAATGCTCCAGGTACATTTCAGAGGTGCATGGTGAGTATATTTTTTGATCACATTGAAAACTTCTTGTAAGTTTTCTTAGATGATTTCATAGTTTTTGGATATTCTTTTGATCATTGTTTGAAAAATATAGAAAAAGTTTTGAAAACCTGCATTGAAAAAAATCTTGTTTTAAATTTTGAAAAGTGTAATTTCATGGTTCAAAGAGGAATTGTTCTTGGTCATGTCATTTACCAAAATTTAATTGAAGTGGATAAATCAAAAATTGAAGTGATAAATTCATTGCCTTACCCTACATGTGTGAAACATGTTAGATCATTTTTAGGATATGCCGGATTCTACAGGAGGTTTATCAAAGATTTCAGTAAGATTTCTCTCCCTCTCTCTAGATTACTTTTGAAAGATGATGATTTTTATTTCAATGGTGCATGTAGGGAATCCTTTGACGAGTTGAAGAAGAGATTGATTTCACCACCCGTGATGCAACCTCCAAATTGGGAAGAACCATTTGATCTACTTTGTGATGCCTCCAACCAAGTAGTTGGAGCAGTCCTTTCTTAGAAAATTGAGGGCAGACCACAAGTCATTTCATATGCCTCGAGAACTTTAGATGCAGACCAATTCAATTACACAACCACAGAAAAGGAGTTCTTTGTAGTTGTTTTTTCTTTAGAAATATTTAGATCATATCTTCTTGGAACTAAAATCATTGTGTTTTCTGATCATGAAACTTTGAGGTACTTGATGAAGAAAGATGATTCTAAACCAAGGTTAGTGAGATGGATGATACTGCTGCATGAGTTAAATATAGAAATCAAGGATAAGAAGGGATCTGAGAACCAAGTGGTTGATCACTTAAGTAGACTACCAAACACTGCTGAAATTGAAGTTCTAGAAAGAGACCCACTGAATGATCAAATTCCAGGAGAGAAGTTGTACTTGATTGAAGGATTAGTGCCTTGGTATGTTGACATAGTTAATTTTTTGGTAACATCTCAGGTCCCATCTCATTTCAATTCTCACCAAATTTAAAAACTGAAAGCTGAATCTAGATATTTCATTTGGGATGATCCATTCCTTTGGAAGATTTGCAATGATCAAGTAATAAGAAGATGTTTACTTGAAAGTGAATTTAATTCTGTCTTTGATTTTTTTTCACACTTTAGCTTGTGGAGGTCACTTTGGACCTCAAAGGACAACAAGGAAGGTTTTAGAATCTAGAATTTATTGGCCCACCATTTTTAAATATGCTCATGAATTTTGAAAAATATGTAAAAAATGTCAGTTTTCAGGAAATATTTCAAAGAGACAAGAAATGCCCCAAAATCTATTGAATTTTTTTGACATTTTTGAAGTTTGGGGAATAGATTTTATGGGACCTTTCTCGATGGCATTTGGAAATTTTTATATCTTGCTTGCATTTGATTATGTTTCCAAATGGGTGGAAGAAAAATACACAAGGATTGAAAATGCTAAAGTTGTTTGTGATTTTGTCAGGTCTAACATATTTTGTAGGTTTGGAGTGCCCAGAGCAATCATTAGTGATCAAGGGACTCACTTATGCAATTAGAGAATGGTGACTTTGCTGAATAAGTATGGGGTGCATCATAAAACATGAACTCCCTATCACCCATAGACTAATGGGAAAGCTGAAGTTTCCAACAGAGAAATCAAAGGAATTTTGGAAAAGACTGTTAATCCAAATAGGAAGGATCGGAGACAAAGATTGGAAGATACTTTATGGTCTTATAGGATAGCCTACAAGACCCCGATTGGAATGAGTCCATATAGGCTAATTTATGGGAAAATTTGTCACCTACCTGTGGAACTGGAGCATAAGGCGTATTGGGCTGTGAGGAAGATGAATCTGGATCTTGGAAGTGCTGGGAAAGAGAGAAGGTTGTAGTTACAGGAGATGGAGGAAATTAGAAGAAAAGAATTTGAAAATTCCATGATTTACAAAGATAGAACAAGAGTGGATGATGAAAATCTAATCCAACCGAAAGAATTCAATCCTGGATATAAAGTGTTTCTATTCAATTCTAGACTCAAGATGATGCTAGGTAAACTTAATTCCAGATGGGAGGGTCCATTTATAGTTACTCATGTATATCCTTTCGGTGCTGTGTAGATTGCGAAGGATGGAGAGCATGATTCATTCACTATGAATGGTCATAGGTTGAAGAAATTCCTTGGGACCCTGCCATAAGAGCTAGTGGAGGAGATCCCGCTCCTCCAACCTATCTATGAATAAGAGCCATCGGGTTGTACCTCTCCTACACACTTGCTTGATGTTGTGATTAATTTGAAAATTGGATTACATGTTAAATACACCTGAATGCATTGAGGACACTGCATCACTTAAGTGTGGGGGAGGGAACCTTTGTAGTATAGGATTTTCATTTGATTTTTGTTTTCAAAAAAATAAAAATAAAAAAATTGTGTGATTTCAAGTTTTTGTGTGTTTATGAAACTTTTAAGCTGAAATGATTATCAATGAAATTTTTGAAACCCATTTCAATGAGTGAACCAATCTATTTCATAAAACTGAGCTTTAATGAATGCTGAAATTACTTTTGTTTCAAGTTCAAATCTTTTTGAATTTCATGAAAGGTACACTGATTTTTGAAACCCATGCCATATTTCACTATCTATATCTTTGAAATCACTTTCATGTGAGCCTTTTGACCCATTTTTGTCATATTCTTTTAATTCACCTCATTTCTTGAGAGGACCATACCACACTTTCTTTAACCAGAATTTGATTTATTCCTTTCAAAACTTGAGGCTTTGGGGTACATGTATTTTAAATGATTGAGGCATTTATTTGGTTTGAAGCCCCATTTTCAAAATAATACTTTTCATTATGGCCCACCTTTATATTTATCCTTCATTGTAGCCCCTAGTAGCCATGAATTTCCAGTTAGGTTAGCCACATTACAAGCAAATTTTCCCTATCCTACCTACTCTTGAAGTGAAATTGCAAGATCTAGTTGAACTTAAGTGTGGGGGAAGATGTCCTGTGGTGTACTACCTCATTTGGTGATACTTTTAGTGGAATATAAAATTTTGAAGAGTTGATGTTCCTACTAAATATTTCATTTTGTTAAAAGATGTGCCTTTCTAGAGCTTTCATGATAAGAGAAGTTGTGCCTTTCTGGAGCTTCCAATGTAAAAAAATAATGTTTTTCCTATCTGGATCTTTCAAGAAAAATCATGTTTGAAAAGATTGAAATTTTTTCTGCTGAAATCCTGAGATGATTGAATTATGATGGAGCTGAGTTTCTACAAAGGAGAAGATAAGGAGACCATATTTGAGTGAAAATTATAATCTTGAAATTTTTCTTCAATAAGAGCCAATCCCTCCTTTTTCGACATCAGAATTTTTAACATATGAATCCTACCAAACGAAAGCCACAGAACAACCCTGAAAAGTCCTCATGAGAAACACATGTCCTTGACTCACATCGGGTGGAGAAGTAGGAATTTATCAAGCCTATGGTAACTCTTGTGTGAGTTTGGATGACAAAAGCCTTGTTCAACATTTATATTTGTGAGATGAGAGAAAATTAATGTGAGGTAGGTGTTTTGTGTGCATGGGATAAGAAATGAAGTGGAAATATATTAAAATCTAAAATAGAGTACTTGAAATAATTTTTTTTGATGAGGCATGATATCTTTTTGTTTCTGGGAATTTATTTGGTAGATCTCATTGATATGTGTTTTGGATTTGATTTGATTTGACTTTTACTTGTCTAGGAGTCCAAGTGATAAGTATGGGGGAATTGATAGAGAAAATATTTTAAATTAATTTATATTGAATATCATTGTTTTAAACCCAAAAAATTGTTCCTTTAAGATGAATTGTTTCATTTTTATGATATTAATGTTATTTTGAGCTGAATAGTAAAAATGGGCCATTTTGGATTTTTAACAGTTTTAAATTTTTTCTGTAGTTTAGCCATAACATTATCTAAACTAATCCAAATTGAAAAATTATTTCTTTTCCAGATTCTAAACATCCAGGTTTTCATTTTCTATTTTTAGACTAAAAGCTGAATCATCCATATGGAAGCTCCAAAGAAGCTCACAAGTTGGCTCAAGAAAACTGTTTGCAGTTCTTCCTAGTTTTGGTGTGGGCACCATAACTCATCCATGGTGGGCCCAAATGTTGGGAAATTATGTGGGTGGACTCGCAATGAGTTTTGGATAATCTTTTATGAAGTAAGGACTGCGTGAATTGGCCGTTTATGGGGTCATTAAATCACCCTAATCTGGAGAATTGCGTTTCGGAGAGTCTGACTGGACAGAATAAATGCTCTAAGTAAAACAGACATAAATCTCGGAATACATGTCCAAATCTACTTAAATTTTGAGGGGACACGTCCAAGGGAATTATGAAAAACATTCGAGAAGGGATAAATGTGTGAAGATGTCATTTAATGGGGCTATAACACGTCAACATCAGGGGGAAAATTCTGGCTATAAAAGGTGGAGAGCTCCACCCTCTCAAAGCATCCCATTCTCCATCCCATTCCTTCTGAGACACCAAGGAGAAGAACTTCTCAGATTTCTATTTTATTTATTTTCTTTTTCATAGTTTTTTAATGCCTTCTTCTTCCCCATTCATCTCGATTACCCTTACCATATTGGGGTAAACATTTGGAGTGATTAGGGAAGGGTTGGTTTTCTATATTGTAATGCTTGAGTTCTTAGACTCAATTGAATAAATTTCTTTCTTATTCAAAGTTTTTTTCAATTTCTTATAGCGGATTTTATTATCAAGTGCGATTGTTCTAGAATATTAATTCCGTTATTGATTTTTTCCTTTGTAAAATAATCATAATCTCCCTCCACTAATTTCTGGTTTATATACGATGGAATAGAACAGGGATTAGTGGTGAAGTACTCAATGATCGTCAGTACGTGTAAAAGGTGTAGTGAATGTTATTGATTGTTTGGGATAAACAAAACCCGATCGGGTATTTCCCATTTCAATTAATTATATTCAATACAACTACTTTACACATGGAAGGAGAGTTGACCAAACTGAGATCTTGGTAAGGTTTTCTCTCACCATCATAATTTCAACAAGGAAGTGAGAGGAAACGATTGTGGAAACTCACTTTAATCAACAAAGAATAATAGGTTTGAATTAAATTGAACAAGGATAGCATTACAATTAGGAAACCAACACCGACCTAATCACCCTTTTTAATATCATAGTTTTTCAATTATTTTAATTTCAAATTTCAATTAAAAAACACAACATTTTTATCCTCATTTTAAAGTGACAACCTATTTTTTTGTGCACTCCTCCTCGGGAGACATCCTAGGTCAACCACATTACAACATTTTAACTTAGGAAATAATTGTTTTGCCACGCCCTACGACAGGCATGCGTCAGTGTGCTAGAACTTACTAGTTCAGTCTTGGGATCATTGTTATGTTGCTTCATAGCTTTACTTTTAGTATTTACTTGAAAAATTTTGTACTTGTAATAGTTATATTTTAAAGAATGCATATGGGACGGTTTTTGGATTTCTTTTATATATGTACTAGAGTTGTTTTGTGGATGATCCATCATATCTCCCAGTATTATTTAAAAAAATGGTAATTCTTCCCATATTTTGAGATCTTTATACCCTTGGTGTTAGTCACTAACCTGTGGCCTACTGGAGAAAGGACTCTGGGGGTCAGTATATCCCTTCCTTCATTGTCATCCCAGGAGGGGAATCTTTGGAGGGAGGGGTCATAAAAGAATAGTATCAGAGGTGATGGTTAAGATATAGAATAGATTTTGGGGTTAGGCATGGTGAGGATTTCATGGGTTGGTAGGGCAATAGTGGTAGGTGATCTTGGTGTGTGACATAGGATAGGGAAGACCATTTAGGACATGGGATTTTAGGGCCCCTGTGATCTGATTGAAGGACTCTAAGCCCACCGAACGACCAAGTGAGGCTATATCATTTGTAGGGTAGAAACCTAGGAAAGGTACATGCATCATAATGAATTATGTTCTTGTTTGAATTGAGTTATTTTTGGGAAGTTGAAATGAATAGTAAAATGAGTTAAAATGAATCTTAAATATAAATTTCAAACTACTCAGTCTTAGTAACTTCTTGTTTACTTTTTAGCTATAGATCTTTGCCGTCGTCTATGTGTGGCTACAATAGTATAGGTACTGTAGGCTGATCTAGTTGATCTATGGAGGATTGATCCAATTGAGGAGGATGACCAGTGGCAGAGGATGTTGTGTGATTTCTGGCAATAGGGTTTGGGAAAGTATGAGAGCAGTGTTTCAGACATGGAGACAGAGAGCTGGCTTGAGCAGCTTGAGATCACTTCAGTTTTATTCAGGTCCCAATGGAGTACTGGTTTCCTTTGCTAGTCAGTTATATACGAGGATCCACGCGTTAGTGTTGGACGTTGTATATGGGGTTGAGGAAGGAAGCAGATATTTTGTGGGTGGACTTCAAGAAGGAATTCAAGGTAGAGTTCCTTTCCTTGACCATGAAGGTTGAGAATAGGTAGGAGCTACTCTCCCTTTAGCAAGCGAGTATGTTTGTATGAGATATGGGGATCAAGTTCAAATTTCACTTTCATTTTTTTCCCATATCTCTTTCCATATGAGGAGTCTTGGGTGAGATGTCTTGAGGAGGCACTTCCTCCTTCTATCCAGTATCTAGTTACTCCTTTTCCATTATCGACATACCTGGAGGTTCAAAAGAAGGTAAAGGTGATTTAGAGGATGCACTTTCAAGTATTTTTACTTTGAGAGGGGATCTAGTACGGTTCATCGAGATTCATGGTTACCAGTGGCGGGTCTCAGGCACTCTGACCTTCAAGGTTTTGACCAGTAGGGAGTCAACCTTAACAAATTCCTTTTCGACCACTTGGTCCTCATCCCTTTCTAGTGAACTTGGGACCAAAGTGTTTATTTTTTGGAGTTCACATTAATATTCAAAACCAATGTTCATTAGATGTTCAAGATTAATATGGTGGAGGTGGATTGGTTATGCATCATCCTTAGCAACAGTTTCCGGTGAGACAGTTTCAGTAGTAAGGATAGCAATATTTTTCTCCACTGAGGGGATATTGAGAAGGTAGAGGTAGAACTCAAGATGTTACTTGTGTTCGGGGGCCTTGAACCAGGTGTGGTTTTATAGGCGGCCGTAAAAGGATAGGAACAAGATTTGGGTGTGGTTAGTTACATGCAGTGGAGGTAGCAGTCCTAGAATGTCTTTAGATCATCATAGGTACAATCAGTTTGTTTAGTACCCTTTCTTGTGCTTTGATTGATTCAGAAGATTTTTAATCCTTTTTTTCACCCACTCTATCCCATTATTTGGGAAAAGAAATATAGTGTCTTCTCGTGCCCCTGGTGTTGAGTATTCTAGTCGGAGGCCATACCAACTTATTTTATGTGTGCCAGGGATGTAGACTGATGATGGGACTACATCATTCCTTTGGGGATATCATCTTAATAAAGATGAAATCATATGATTTCCTCCTTATAATTTAATGGTTTTTTTACATGCCATTATCGAATTATTCTAGAGGATATTTTGTTTTATACGTGGATGGTTAGTGTGTTGTTTTTGTTGGTGAGTGGAGGTTTCAGGTAGGTAGTCGGAGTGTGGAGATCCTCTTCTATTTATTGGTTGAGTTTTTAGTAGAATTAGTGGATGCTGAAATGGTATAGGTTCTCCGAGTCGTTGGTGTGTTCTTGAATGTTTTCCCCAAGGAGGTTGTGACATTACCCCCTCGACATGATATTGAGTTCGGGATAGAATTATAGCCTGCTGCTTTTCTGATTTCGATGGATCCTTATTAGATGAAACCTTATGAATTATAGGATTTGAGGATTTAGATAGTTGATATGATGCAAAAGGGTTTTATCTAGCCCAGTGTGTCATTGTGGGGTGCTCCAGTGTTGTTCACAAAGAAGGAGGATGGTGGTCTGTGGCTGTTCATAGACTACCAGAGGTTGAATTAACTAAAAGTCAAGAATATTTACCCAATTCTAAAAATAGAAAATCTTTTTGACCATATAAGAGGGGATATTTGGTTTTATAATATTGATTTTCGGTCTGGATATCACTAGTTAAGGGTAATGGAGGGAAACATCTTGAATACAGCCTTTATATGTAGGTATGTACACTTCGAATTTGGGGTCATGTCATTTAGTGTTAAGAATGCACCAGCTATATTCATGGGGATTATGAAATCTGTGTTCCAAGTGTTCCTGGATTGGTTCATCATCATATTCATTGATGATATCATAATCTATTTGATGTCAGAGGAGGAGTATGTGAAGCATCTCATAACTGTCGTGCAGGTTCATCAACACCACCAGCTCTATGGAAAGTTTTCAAAGTGTAATTTATGTACACAAGAGGTAAATTTCTTTGGGCATATGGTGTCTTTGTAGTGTGTGTCATTAGAACCATCAAATGTTTTAGCATTTTTTTTCTTAGGAATCACCCCCGAATGTGGTGTAAGTTCATAGTTTTCTTGGTCTTTCAGGATATTATCGAAGGTTTGTACCTGATTTCTTTCGATTTAAAGCTCCATTGATAGCTCTGACTAGTAACGACCAAGATTTTGTGTGAAGTGAGGAGTTCTAGGAAACGTTTAGTTATTTAAAGTTGAATTTTTTAAATTCTCTAGTGCTCCGGTTTCCAGATGAAGGGGTTATGTTTGTGGTTTTTTGTGATGCTTCCCATCTAGGCTTGGGATGCATCTTGATACAGAAACGAGGAGTGATCTCTTATGGGTCTAGGCATTTACATCCCCATGGAAAAAACTATTCCAACCATGATCTAAAGCGAATAGTGGTTGTGTTTTCACTGAATCTATAGTGGAATTACCTCATTGGGGAGTGCTTTGGGATCTTCACAGATCACAAAATTTTGAGGTATATCTTTTCCCAATGTTATCTGAACTTGAAGAAGTGGAGGTTGATGGAGTTTCTTAAGGAATATGATTTTTAGATCTCCTACACCTTGAGAAAAGGGAATATTGTGGCTAATTATTTGAGGAGTACGTCTTATAAGGATTTTTTTGAGAATCTTCAGATTCTTGGAGGGAAATAGAGGAGTTGGCATCATTTCACTTGGATGCAGGAGAAGATGGAAGTAGAGGTTGTTTGATTCAGATGATAGTGAAGTATTCTTTGATTTAGTAGGTGGAAGATTCTTAGTGGGGATACTCAGAGGAAGAGGTGTTGTAAAATCATGTTTGCCATGGTAATGATCTGGAGGGATGGTTGGGGATGGTCATAATCGAATGTTGTTCCCTGGGAAGTTGTTTGTTCCATGGGATATGCATGAGGGAGTCCTTCGTGAGTTTCATATATCACCTTTAGTGGTACACCCAAGAGTTTCTAAAATATATTTTGGCTTGAGGATACTATTTTGGTGTCCTAGGATAAAACATGAAGTGGAGGAGTTCGTGGAAAGGTTCTTAGTTTCTAATAGGTGAAGGCTAAAAACCATGTTCCTAGTGTTTTTTCACAGACCTTGGATGTCCCCGAGTGGAAGTGGGATGACATATCAATGGATTTAATCACATAATTACCTTGAGATTAGGTATAATATGATTTTATTTGGGTGATAGTGGATCGGTTGATGAAATCATCCCACTTGTTTTTTGATTAAGGAGTCAATCGCAGTGGATTCTTTGGCTAGGAGGTATGTGGATGAAGTGGTACATTTTCATGGAGTTCTAAGGTCATTGTATCATATTAGGACATGAATTTTACATCATATGTATAGAGGGTATTATAGGATGATTTTGGAACCCAATTAAACCTCATCATTTCTTTCCACCCTTAGACAGATGAGAAGATCGAGTGGACTATCTAGATGTTGGAGGATATATAGTGAGCATGCATCTTGGAATTTAGCGGATCTGGGGTACTAAACCTACCCTTGGTAGAGTTTTCTTATAATAATAGTTATCACTCTTCCATTGGAATGGATTTATTTGAAGATTTGTATGGAAGACCATGTCGTTCTCTATTGTGTTGGATGGAGGTTGGGGAGATAGTTGTTCATGGTCCAGATTTGGTGAAAAACATGACATAGAAAGTTTATCTTGTTCTTGGGAGGATGAAACCAGTGCAGGACTGGAAGAAGTCATATGTCAATCGCCTATAGAGGCCCTTGGAGTTCGAATTTGGAGACCATGTATTCTTAAAGTTCTCCTCGAAATGTGGGTAGTGGACGTTTGGTAGAGGGAGTAAACCTTCTCCCAGGTTTTTTGAGCCTTTTTAGGTGTTTGGGTGAGTTCATGAGGGGGGAATACATGTTGGTGTTTCCACCATAATTGAAAGGATCCATGAAATCATCCATGTCCCACAACTCCATCAGTATCTACAAGATGAATCCTACTTTCTTGACTGGGGATAGATGGATATCAAGGATGATGTGAAATTTATGAAACGACTAGTGGAGATCCAAGATCATCAAGAGAAGGTGATGCATGGACTAACCATTCATTTGGTTCATGTGTTATAGAGGCTTATTGTCCTGGAGGAGAGTACTTAGGAGAGAAAAATGTATACGCATGCCCAGTACCCATATTTATTTTGAGTTTTTCCTTCTCTTGTTTTGTTTTGAAATGATTGAACCATTTTTATATGAGATGAGTTTTTTCCCTTGGTATTTTTATGTATGGTATGCTATATGATAAATTCCAAACATTTGGAAAGGGGAGGACCTAGTTCCTAATCAAGACGTGTTAATTTTGATGTGATTAATCCCATGAGGGTGATTCAGTGCTTCCCAGAGCAGATAGTTTCTTAACATGGAGGATGGAATTTTTTGATTCAAATGTTTTTATGGTGTGTTTTTTGTGCTTGACTGGTGTGTTTTGTGGTCATTTGGGTTGATGTGATAAGATCTGGTTGTTGATGTCAAATTATGTGTTCTTGGATGTGTAGGTTTCCACTCCAGCATTTGAACAAAATATGGTGGTTTATCATTGAACATTAAGGTCTTTGGTTGGTAGTGGTGTTTCAAGTGTAGAACGGTCCTTGAGAGTTATCTCATGGGGTGGTTGTCGGGATCCTTCTTTCTTATGGACTTGGTTTTGGATTCTGAGGGGTGAGAATTGTAACAACTGAGCCTCGCCCACTAGTTTCCCCGCAGACACGTGGGCCCCACACTAGGTCTCCCCCACGTGCCTGAATGGGTTATCTAACTAATGACAGTCCCCATAGGCCAACACATGTCCTTTCCAGTGTGTTTTTTCCTCACTCACACACACCTTGAGAAACTTCTCAGGATCCTGATCACCACTCCAGGCCAAGCATGCTTAACTGTGGAGTTCTAATCAGGTAGGCTCGCGAAAAAAAAGGTGCACCCTGTTGAAATGATCCATATCAATTAGTCAATTAACCCTTTATCATTTGGGGGTGTTAAAATCACCCCCCCCCTTAAGAGCACAATGTCCTTTTTGTGGGCCCTACATCTCAACCTAGGTAGGTAGGCTCCCGAAAAAAAAGGTGTACCTTGTTGACATGAGTCATATAAATTAGTCATTTAACCCTTTATCATTTCGGGGTGCTACAATAACCCCCACCTTTAGAGAAAAACTTCCTCGTTGTGGGCCCTACATCTCAACCCAGGCTGTGCGTGGGCCCTACATCTCAACCTAGGTAGGTAGGCTCCCAAAAAAAATGTGCACCTTGTTTACATGAGTCATATCAATTAGTCATTTAACCCTTTATCATTTGGGGGTGTTACAAATCACCCCCCCCCCCTTTAGAGCACAACGTCCTCATTGTGGGCCCTACATATCAACCTAGGCAGTGCGTGGGCCCTACATCTCAACCTATGTAGTGCACCGCACTAAAGGCTGGGTACCACCTCTGATGCCAAATGCAATAACTGCCCCCCCCCCTTTAGAGCACAACGTCCTCGTTGTGGGCCCTACATCTCAACCCAGGCAGTGCATGGGCCCTACATCTCAACCTAGGTAGGTAGGCTCCCGAAAAAAAATGTTCACCTTATTGACATGAGTCATATCAATTAGTCATTTATCCCTTTATCATTTGGGGGTGTTACAATAACCCCCCCCCCCCCTTTGAGCACAACATCCTCATTGTGGGCCCTACATCTCAACCCAGGTAGTGCGTGGGCCATACATCTTAACCTATGTAGGTAGGCTCCCAAAAAAAATGTGCACCTTATTGACATGAGTCATATCAATTAGTCATTTAGCCCTTTATCATTTGGGGGTGTTACAATAACCCCCCCTTTAGAGCACAACGTCCTCGTTGTGGGCCCTACATCTCAACCCAGGCAGTGCGTGGGCCCTACATCTCAACCTATGTAGTGAACCGCACTTAAGGATAGGTACCACCTCTAATACTAAATGTAACTACTGGGCCCCCACCCACCAGTTGCCTCACAGACACATGGGCCCCACCCTAAGTCCCACCCACATGCCCAAATGGGTTATCTGACTAATGACAATCCCCACAGGCCAACACATGCCCTTTCTAGTGTGTTCTGTCCTCACTCACACACACCCTGAGAAACTTCCCAGGAGGTCACCCATCCTGATCACTACTTTAGGCCAAGCATGCTTAACTATGGAGTTCTAACCAGGTAGGCTCCCGTAAAGGAAGGTGCACCTTGTTGACATGAGTCATATCATTTAGTCATTTAACCCTTTATCATTTGGGGGTGTTAAAAGAATCATTTGATAAGTATTTAATGTAATGGTTTTTTCCTTTCCAATCAGTTACTTTGTAGGTTTTGGTTTTCAGAGTGTTTGGAGGGGCTCAGAAGGAGTATAGAGAAGTTTGGTTGCTAAAGGATGGAAGAAGGCAGATTACATGCCATGTTACCAGATTACACAACATGAAGGTGGGATTCACATATTGACTAGGAAGTTTCATGGTGTGTAAATATTTTACATGGTTTTAATAATAGTTTCACAGCGTGTAATATTTTGGGGTTATAAAAATAAAATAAAATGAAGAGGTGATACATTTTTCGGTGAAAACCAAACCCCAGGTATTACATGATGTGAAAGGGGATTACACATCCTGCAATACCCCAATCATGTGCAGTTTTAAAATTCATTTTCTCCAAACCCTCATTCATTCAGTCATGCTTTCTTTTTTCCCTCTCATTCCAGAAGAACTCTAAGAACCTCAAGGAGCCCTTTAAACCCCACTCCCCCCTCTTTGACCTATTAATCCTAGTGGTTGTTCGTTGGTGATCTGTGATCAATCCATTGTGAGTTTTCTTCTCTTTATTATCTATTTCCTCTTATTTTTACCTCAGGATTCACTGTCGTGATATGGATTGGCTTGATTTGGATTTTTGGGAAGCGTTTTTATAATCATCTAGTGAGAAATAGGACGATCCATGTTTCTAGTGGTGTGGTTTTCGCTTTTGAGTATTCTTTTTCTCCCTGTGGTTCACGAATGAGTTGAAAAGCTTCTTCGAGGTAGGATTTCCTTCATTTATCTTCAATATTTCATTATGTGGTAGGGATTTACTTTTTTTATCCTATGAATCATGGTTTTTCCAGGATAATCAATGATTGGAATCAGTTAAATTAAATTGAAAGGGGTAGGGGGATCCATTTTTCATTCCCTTGTAGTATTGATATTATGATTGTTATATTATAAACTATATAGGATTAACACCCCACCAAAAAACATGGCCATTGGGGTCTATTGTTTTCACACTAAATGGGTTTTAGGTTGTTTGTTTCATGTTGAACACTTATATATAAATTTTTTGTTAATAATGTAAATCCAGATAATGAATGAATGCCCTGGGATTTGGTTTGTGTGATAATGCCCTTAAATAATGAAGTGTAATTAAAGAAGTGTCCCCCATTGATAAATCTAAAAATTCGTTATGTCGTGGTCTATGGTGATATGTGTGGAATGGTTGTGGATATGTGTGTAGGAAAAATGAAATGTGAAGGGGCTATGTCGTGATGTGTGGGTTTGCTCTGGTTTGTATTTTATTATGTCTGTGAGCACAGTTGTGTGTTGTGGGTTTTCCTGGGTGGTGTAATGGATGAACTTGTAGATGATACATCAACCTAACTATGGAATTAAATCTTATGTTGAGATACTTATTTATTATGTAATGGATGAGAGGGTTTTTTCTTCGGGGATGCGAACTAGTTGTGTGGTAAGGTGTTACAATATGGGGTTTTGGGTTGGGGGTTGGTTATGTTGATTTATGATACACCCTGAATGGGTATAAAACATGTATAATGTGGAAACTTTTTTCTTTAGTATGGATCCACCTTATTATTATTTTTATTAGTCTCTTCACCTTATATGACTTTTTTGTGTTGTTTGTCGTGTGTTGTGTTTAACTATTGCTAGTGTAGTGATGGAATGAATAAATAATTAATTAATAAAATGTGCAATGGCTTGAGTTGGTTTGGATAACAGAATGGAAATGTTTAATGGATCAATGAATTATGGGATATGAGTATAATTATGAATAATAAAATAAATGGGGTGGCTGCACTACTTCAAATTTGGGCATTAACATAGCTAAAAACAAGATTTAACAGCGCTAAAAAAGCGATGTAAAGCTTGGCGATGATAAAGGGGGGTACCATTTAACAGTACTTACTAAGCACTGATAAAGGGGTACTTTATCAGTGCTAAAAAATAACTGATAAATGAAACCATTATCATCACTAAAAGAGCGCTGATAAACTTATCATTTATCAGTGTTTTTTTAGCACTGATAAAGGTGTAGATTATCAGCGCTTTTTTAGTGCTGATAAAAGCACGATTTATCAGCGCTTTTTTAGCACTGATAAATTCCCTCTCTACTGCTATGAAAAAATCTGCAGCAGCACACCCGAACACCTGCACAAAAAATCAGCATCTTAATAATCTAATTAAAGCAAGTATACCCATAAAAAATTAACTAATAAATCATAATCTAATTAGACCAAGTATACCCGTACACCATTAACACATAATTCATAAGTTAATTAAGTACATAAATAATTAAATTCAGAATTTAGGGGGTTGGGGTTGTTCAAGGGTTTGGGGTGGCTATCCAAGGGGCGGTAGGGGGTGTTTGGGGGTCATTCTAGGGGGTGGGAGGGTGTCCAAGGTGTCAGGGTGGATTTACAGGGGATGGGGGGTGTCTAGAGGGGTGGGGGTGTCCAGGGGGTGGATTGGTGTCCAGGGGGGTGGGGACGGTCTAGGGGGTGGATTGGTGTCCGGGGGGGAGGGGGCTTTCCAGGGGTGGGCTGGTGTCCAAGGTGTCGGGGGGGCTTTACAGGGGGTGGGGGGTGTCCAGGGGTGGATTGGTGTCCAGGGGGGTGGGGGTCGGTCCAGGGGTGGATTGGTGTCCGGGGGGGCTCTCCAGGGGGTGGGCTGGTATCCAAGGTGTCAGGGGGGGGGGGCTTTACAGGGGGTGGGGGTGTCCAGAGGAGTGGGGTGGATTGGTGTCCAGGGGGTGGGGGCAGTCTAGGGGGTGTATTGGTGTCTGGGGGGCTTTCTAGGGGGGTGGGCCGGTGTCCAAGGTGTCGGGGGGCTTTACAGGGGGTGGGGTGTCCAGAGGGGTGGGGGTGTCCGGGGGGTGGATTGGTGTCTAGGGGGGTGGGGGCGGTCTAGGGGGTTGGTGGGGTTTACTCGTACACGTCACCAAGGACCCTTGGATCATTCTTATAAAAGATCAAGGAAATCCGACTGCGTTTGGTCAGATTTTCATTGGTCAGTTGTTGTTTTCAATTAAAATTGTGTTCATTTTAAACAAAATAGAGACCCTTTGAGTGCTAGCAGCCACACCGTGCCTCGGATTGAGGCTAGGTTGACTCTTACACATCACAAAGGACTCGTGGATCATTCTCCTAAAGGATCAATACAATCCGGATGCGTTTTGTCATATTTCCGTAGGGCAGTTGTTGTTTTCACTTGAAATCGTGTCCATTTTAAACAAAAGAGAGACCCTTTGAGTGGTAGCGGTCACATTTTACCTCGGATTGAGGCGGAGTTGACTCATACACATCACAATGGACCCGTGGATCATTATCCTAAAGGATCAACACAAGACGAATGCGTTTGGTCGGATTTTCGTAGGTCAGTTATTGTTTTCACTTAAAATAGTGTCCATTTAAAAAAAGACCCTTTTAGTGGTACCAGCCACACTGTGCCTCATACTGAGGCGGGGATGACTCATAAACGTCACAAAGTACCCTTGGATCGTTCTCATAAAATATCAAGGTAATCCGAATGCGTTTGGTCCGATTTTCATAGGTCACTTGTTGTTTTCAATTAAAATTGTGTCCATTTTGAACAAGAGAGACCCTTTGAGTGATAGCGGTCACACCGTACCTCATATTGAGGCAGGGTTGACTCATACACATCACAAAGGACCCGTGGATAATTCTCCTAAAGTATCAAAACAATATTAATGGGTTTGGTTGAATTTCCATAGGTTAGTTGTTGTTTTAACTTAAAATCGTGTCCATTTTAAACAAAATAGAGACCCTTTGAGTGGTACCGGCCACACCGTGGCTCAGATTGAGGCGGGGTTGACTCTTACACTTCACCAATGACCCTTGGATCGTTCTTATAAAATATCAAGGCAATTAGAATGCTTTTGGTCGGATTTTTGTAGGTCAGTTGTTGTTTTCAATTAAAATTATGTCCATTTTAAACAAGAGAGACCCTTTGAGTGATAGAGGTCACACCATGCCTCTGATTGAGGAGGGGTTGACTCATAAACATCACAAAGGACTCGTGGATAATTCTCCTAAAGGATCAACACAATCTGAATGTGTTTGGTCAGATTTCCGTAGGTCAGTTGTTGTTTTCATTTAAAATTGTATCCATTTTAAACAAAAGAGAGACCCTTTGAGTGGTACCGCCCAGATCCTACCTCGGATTGAGGAGGGGATAGCTCGTACACATCACCAAGGACCCTTGGGTCTTTATTATAAAAGATAAAGGCAATATGAATGTGTTTGGTCAGATTTTTGTAGGTCAGCTGTTGTTATCAATTAAAATTGTGTGCATTTTAAACAAAAGAGAGACCCTTTGAGTGATAGTGGTCACACCGTGCCTCATATTGAGGCGAGGTTGACTCATACACTTCACAAAGGACCCATGGATCGTTCTCCTAAAGGATCAACACAATATGAATGCGTTTGGTCTAATTTCCATAGGTCATTTGTTGTTTTCACTTAAAATCGTGTCCATTTTAAACAAAATAGAGACCCTTTGAGTGGTACCGGATACACTGTGCCTCAGATTGAGGTGGGGTTGAATCATACACGTCACCAAGGACCTTTGAATCGTTCTTATAAAATTTAAATACAATATTAATGTGTTTGGTCATATTTTCGTAGGTCAGTTGTTGTTTTCAATTAAAATTGTGTCCATTTTAAACAAGAGATACCCTTTGAGTGATAGCGGTCACACCGTGCCTTGGATTGAGGCAGGTTTGACTCATACATGTCACAAATGACCCTTGTATCATTCTCCTAAAGTATAAACACAATCTGAATGCGTTTGGTCAGATTTTCGTAGGTCAGTTGTTGTTTTTATTGAAAATTGTGTCCATTTTAAACAAAAGAGAGACCCTTTGAGTGGTAACAGCCACACCGTGCGTCATATTGAGACTAGTATGGCTATTTAACATCACCAAGTACCCTTGGGTCGTTATTATAAAAGATCAAAGCAATTCGAATGAGTTTGGTTGGATTTTCGTAGGTCAGTTGTTGTTTTCAATTAAAATTGTGTCCATTTTAAACAAAAGAGAGACCCTTTGAGTGATAGCGGTCACACCGTGCCTCAGATTGAGGTGGGGTTGACTCATACACATAAAAAATTACCCTTGTATCATTCTCCTAAAGGATCAACATAATCCGAATGCATTTGGTCAGACTTCCATTGGTCAGTTGTTGTTTTCACTTAAAATTGTGTCCATTTTAAACAAAAGAGTGACCCTTTGAGTGATAGTGGTCACACCGTGACTCTGATTGAGGCAGGGTTGACTCATAAACGTCACAAAAGACTTGTGTATCATTATCCTAAAGGATCAACACATTCATAATGTGTTTGGTCAGATTTATGTAGGTCAGTTTTTGTTTTCACTTAAAATCGTGTCCATTTTAAACAAAAGAGAGACCCTTTGAGTGGTCCCGGCCACACCGTGCCGTGGATTGAGGTGGGGATGACTCTTACACATCACCAAGGACCCTTGGACCATTCTTATAAAAGATAAAGGAAATCCAAATGCTTTTGGTCAGATTTTCATAGGTCAGTTGTTGTTTTCAATTAAAATTGTGTCTATTTTAAACAAGAGAGACCCTTTGAGTGATAGCGGTCACACCGTGCCTCGAATTGAGGAAGGGTTGACTCTTAAACGTGAAAAAGGACCCGTGGATCATTCTAATAAAGTATCAACACAATAAAAATGCATTTGGTCGAATTTCCGTGGGTCAGTTGTTGTTTTCACTTAAAATCGTGTCCATTTTAAACAAAATAGAGACCCATTGAGTGGTACCGGCCACACCATGCCTCAGATTGATAAGAGGTTGACTTTTACATGTCACAAAGGACCCATGTATCATTCTTATAAAATATCAAGGCAATCCGAATGTGTTTGATTGGATTTTCATAGGCCAGTTGTTGTTCTCACTTAAAATCGTGTTCATTTTAAACAAAAGAGACCCTTTGAGTGGTACCGGTCACACCGTGCCTCGGATTGAGGCGGGGATGACTTTTACACATCACCAAGGACCCTTTTATCATTCTTATAAAATATCAAGGCAATCCAAATGCATTTGGTCAGATTTTTGTAGGTCAGTTGTTGTTTTCAATTAAAATTGTGTCCATTTTAAACAAAAGAGAGACCCTTTGAGTGATAGCGGTCACACCGTGCCTCAGATTGAGGCAAGGTTGACTCATACATGTAAAAAACGACCCGTGGATCGTTCTAATAAATGATCAACACAATCCGAATGGGTTTGGTCGGATTTCCGTAGGTTAGTTGTTGTTTTCACTTAAAATCGTGCCCATTTTAAACAAAATAGAGACCCTTTGAGTGGTACTAGACACACCGTGCCTCAGATTGATGCAAGGATGACTTTTAAACGTCACCAAGGACCCTTGGATCGTTCTTATAAAAGATTAAGGCAATCCGAATGCGTTTGGTTGGATTTTCGTAGGTCAGTTTTTGTTTTCAATTAAAATTTTGTCCATTTTAAACAAGAGAGACCCTTTGAGTGATAGCGGTCACACCGTGACTTGGATTGAGGTGAGGTTGACTCATACAAGTCACAAAGGACCCGTGGATCGTTCTCCTAAAGTATCAACACAATCCAAATGTGTTTCGTCGGATTTCTGTTGGTCAGTTGTTGTTTTCACTTAAAATCGAGTCCATTTTAAACAAAAAGAAACCCTTTGAGTGGTAACGGTCACACCATGCCTCGGATTGAGGCGGGGTTGACTCATACACGTCACAAAGGACCCTTGGATCATTCTCTTTAAGGATCAACACAATCCTAATGCGTTTGGTCAGATTTCCGTTGGTCAGTTGTTGTTTTCACTTATTATCATGTCCATTTTAAATAAAAGAGAGACCCTTTGAGTGGTATCGGCCACCCTGTGACTCGGATTGAGTCGGGGATGACTCTTACACGTCACCAAGGACCTTTTTATCGTTCTTATAAAATATCAAGTCAATCCGAATGCGTTTGGTCATATTTTTGTAGGTCAGTTGTTGTTTTCAATTAAAATTGTGTCCATTTTAAATAAGAGAGACCATTTGAGTGATAGTGGTCACACCGTGCCTCAGGTTGAGGCAGGGTTGAATCTTACACATCAAAAAGGACCTGTGGATCATTCTATTAAAGGATCAACACAATGAAAATGCGTTTAGTCGAATTTCCGTAGGTCAGTTGTTGTTTTCACTTAAAATTGTGTCCATTTTAAACAAAATAGAGACCCTTTGAGTGGTAACGACCACACCGTGCCTCAGATTGAGGCGGGGTTGACTTTTACATGTCACCAAGGAACCTTGGATCGTTCTTATAAAATCTTAAGTCAATCCGAATCTGTTTGGTCAGATTTTTTTAGGTCAGTTGTTGTTTTCAATTAAAATTGTGTCCATTTTAAACAAGAGAGACCCTTTGAGTGATAGCGGTCACACCGTGCCTCAGATTGAGGCGGGGTTGACTCATACACTTCGCAAAGGACCCGTGGATCCTTATCCTAAAGGATCAACACAATATTAATGCTTTTGGTTGGATTTTCCTAGGTTAGTTTTGGTTTTCACTTGAAATTGTGTCCATTTTAAACAAAAGAGAGACCCTTTGAGTGGTAGCGGTCACACCGTGCCTTGGATTGAGGCAGGGTTGAATCTTACACGTTACAAAGGACCCCTGGAACATTCTCCTCAGATTTTTTCTGGTGCATATCATCTGTTAAAATGGTAAAATGAGTCATTGGATAAAGGATGTTTTATTTAATAACAATTACAATTTTCCTACGAACATTTACATACAACAATGTTTCATCTTTTTATCCCATTAACCCCTCTCAAAAATGACCACCAATTGTACATGTCCCCAAGTCAGATCTTCATTGTATTTGTGTAAAATCTGCGATCAGGTATGTGGCCCACTTATTTCTGAACACATCTATATCATCTTGTGAGTATGAGGCATTCCGGCAGTCAGAGTAGTACTGCAAAATATAAAAATAAAGAATTAATAAATAACTTAAATGAACTAGTAGTTGTTTTCGAAAATACCTCTTTAGGGATGCTAGTTTACTGATGAAAAATGATCTCTTTCATAAATTTACAAACATAATATCCGCAATCATTATCATTTTTTTGTTTTGGACACTGCAAAAAAAATGATCATTAGGAGAATGAGTAAATTGTGTTGAGATGTGTTTGGATAGTGAAATTTTATTATATATACCCCGATTTTTTTCCATACGTAGTACTTGCTCACCTCCCTATGCTTAGCCCTTATCCTCATTCCTTTTTTAGACGATAATGATACACCACCCTATCATAACATAATCCTCAGTAAAAGAGAATATAAATTATATTACTTTATGTTTAGACCTAAAACATAAGATGTAGTGTCTTACAGATTCACAAACTCCATCATGTGTGGTCGGTTTGATGGATATTCTTTCTTTGAATCCAGAAAATAAATCTTCAGAGTATCCAAGTTCACCAAAATTAGTAACCAATGTTGCCTAAAAACACAAAAAGGAATAAGTAATAAAAGAAGAGAAAATATAATTGATATTCTTTAATCATAGAGTATTACCCCTTCATGGCCAAGGTATTAGGAAAAGTCTGTCATCTGTAATCCTGCTTTCAAATGTTTCCAGCAAGACGTTCACTATTGCATCCCGTTTTGAGGGATATTTTTTTGTTAGTTGTCTTGATGTGATATGAGGACTAACGAGTCCAAATCTTGGCTCATGGGAAAATTCCTTCAACTGTTTTTCATAAATGTGTTTGTCAACAATATAAAATGAATTTAGTCATAATTTTCACATTATACCAGCTTTTAGAAAATCAATTCATGGAAACACACCTCATATATACATTTACAACTGTGACGCCTAACCAACCATTTTCAAGGATTTCATTTACATTTTCAGCAGCAATGAAATCTTGACTTTCCTCTCCGTATATATTCTCTTCAAAAACCACTATATGACTATTACCATCTTTTAGCTTTGTATCCACAAGAGTCTTCAATGATAGTAAATGTGGATAGATAATAGGTGGTGTTATTATTCTTTCAGTAGCTCCTTGGGATTGGTTGGTCGATCCTTTAGATGGTTTTGAGCTGATGTTTGTCACCCCCTTCCCTTTCTCCGTCTATAACAACAATCATTAGTCTAGACCATTTTTTCATTAATTGTTAATGGTTTAGCTTGAAAAAAGGAAATAAATACCTCTTTGTACGCATGTACTCTAACAATTTATGATGACCATACAGTGAATATACCAATATCCTTTTCGACCGTATGAATATCATCGTCATCAAGTGGAATAGGTAGCTATGCATTTGGCTCATGATCTATAGTAATTGTTATTTTCAGAAGATCTTTCGGAAGTGGTCTATTATGTAGTGTGGCATCTGGGATATTGAACATTGTAGCCCTCGCTACAAGGTGATAGGTGGGTGTTGACAGATATAAATCACAATCATTATCACCCTGTAGAAGATCAGTACAGAAAAATTATCAGTGTTTTCCTGATTCACATTTCATGGGAACAATTATTAGAATATTGATTACCACGGCTAAGACAATTCTTTGAGGTGAATGACTCACCTCAAAGATGGTGGGGGGTGGGGTGGGATGTTCAGGCGCTGGTTTTTCTTGAGTTGTGTCTTCCCTTTTCTTCCCACCCATAAAAGTTACTAGAAACTCTCCCTGCCATTGCAATTGTTCTTCAAGGGTTGCTATATTTTCGCTCATTTGTTCAAATTTTTCATCTATATCATCCATTTTTTTTCTTCTTCTCAAAATATACTCGGGGTGTTACCCCAAACCCTGCACCTCTGACACGACTATATTTTTCTAGATGCTTCAAAGTCATCGATAATAGGTCTGTATCCGCTACAGGAGTAACTGATTCCTGTGACTGTCGGATATTGGAAAATAACTAATTATTTTTAGGTAATAGTAAATTTAAACAAATATTTTTATTGTCGTGTCATACTTACACATATTTCTCACACTTTTTGTGTGTTCTCATCTACTAACTTCCCTTCTTTGTTCACACATGCATCCTTCCATAGCACATGACGTGGGATGTAAGTACATTTGGTTTTAGAATCATCAATCCACATATAAACACAGAAAGATAATTATAATGTTTTTTATTGGCACCTAACAATATTACTATAAATTTAAAATATGTACCATTTTTTTTCTAATGAAGCATACCCCATCCTTGCTTTACGATAGGGGTATGTTGGTTTTGATGCATGTTCCTTATTTTTGGTAAAGAGTTTCTGTTTCATAAATTAAATATTGACAATAAAAGTGATGAATAAAGGTATCGTAAACAACGTATTATCACCCACAATGTACCTAAAACTTCTCATCCCCACGATGACCAATAAATGCATCCCATGCTTCTTGGGATATCAGGTGAGCGTAGACAATGGGTGGGTGCTGTTTTATTTTACCTTTAGAATATTTCAGGTGGCATCTTGTTAAAATAGTGTGAAAACCTCGATGAATCTTTCCTGCAAGACTTAGTACATAATACTTGTGTGAATCGTCTACTATAAATGTACTCTGTAAGAGATTGAGAAGA
Source organism: Viscum album (assembly GCA_963277665.1). NCBI lineage: Eukaryota > Viridiplantae > Streptophyta > Magnoliopsida > Santalales > Viscaceae > Viscum > Viscum album. Next base: position 1,215,604,482 of record OY728121.1, on the reverse strand, counting down.
TTAATACATTGTTTCATTATTTTATTTTCTAGTAAATCAATGAAATAAATTCATAATGTTTCCATAATTTCTTCCCAGATCATAGCCTTCAGCCTGGACACAACATGGTGCCATGAATCTATGTCAATCGGCACGTGTTTCCGAGTGACAAATCCAATGTAGCTACTAAACATAGCATTGTTGGGATTCACATGTTGTCCTCATGCATTCCAACCGACTTCAAATTTGATGCCTTTGCTTTTCGCCTTAAGAATTTTGGCTAACACCGTCAAACTACGACGCACCTATGTTTTCTGCGACGTCGGTCCTTAATTCTTGACCATTTCATCGATATCAACATCATCTATATGTTCATCTGGAACGGTATCGACGGCATGTGATGATGGTTGTTGGACCTCAACACTAGGAGAAGTAGGAGCCGCAGCAGTAGGAGCAGCAGCAGCCGCAGCAGGAGCAGCAGGAGCCGCAGCAAGAGGAGCAGGAGGAACAGGAGCAACAGCAGCCACAATAGGAGCAACAGTAGCAGCAGCATGAGCTGCAGGAGCAGCAGGAGCAACAGTAGCCGCAATAGAAGCAGCTTGAGAGACTTGTTCAGCCTCAAGGTTAGGAGCACCAGAATGTGTAGAAGTCATTATCTGCAAAAGTGGTTAAACAGTTAATTCAGATTACATAAATTCATTAATTATAAGATAACAACATGAGATAACAAGATCTATATTACAAACAAAATATAACCTATTTACTGAACTCTATTTCTTTTTTTCAAAGGTTGAAGGGATTTGAAACCTCTATCGACTATCAAAATACCTTCATTGTGGTCTCCTCTAACATACAAAACATCATCTGCATTGGGACCGCTATGAAATGATTGTGACGTACCACTAAAAGGATCATCCTCAACTGAATTTTCATCAGAACCTTCAGTAGTTTTGGATGATAACAGAACAATCAACCACTTTTGGTTTTCGGGATATGGAACATAAAAAACTTGTACTCCTTGTGATGCCATTATAAATTGTTCGTCTTTGTACCCTTCTTTACTAAAATCAACTTTCACTAATCCCCATTCATCTATTTTAACACCACTGTTGTTATCAATCCATTTGCTTTGACAAATCGGCAATTGGAATGTCGTATAATCCAACTCCCATATTAGTTTGATAATGCCAATGTATGGCATATTTTTATAAATTGGATTTATGTCCTTATTACCAGAAACATGCATCGCTTCTGCCACTAGTGTAACTCCACTATTTTTCGTGGTACTATCTTCATCATGTTCATCTGTATAGAATGTTTAACTTTTAATTACATAAATACTGTAAGATAATACATACACACTTGGTCCAGCGGCTAGCCATCGAAGTCGTTCTTAAATTGAATTCAGATTTTCAACCAACTACTTAAAAATATGGTCCTGAAACCATCCTATAAACTGGTGATTATGTGTATCTAATAACCATTTTTCAGCCTTTGATGGATTCAACTGCCTAAGAATTTCTTTTTGAGTTTAAATATATGTATAAACCTCCCAAATGTTATGAAAAACATAAAGATGAGCCTGATCCCGATCTGTAATACTGATTGTCACAACTTCTCTTCCAAAACTTCCCTCACCCTCAATGTGTCCAGTGTGACGAGATTTTGAGAGACCAATGCTTTCCACATCAGATAGGTATTCAGTAAAAAATTTAATGGCTTCCTCAACAATATATCGCTCCACTATACAACCCTCTGGACGACTTCGATTTTTGACATACCCTTTCCAAATCTTTATATACTATTCAATAGGATACATCCATCTATAGTGATCAGGACCACAAAGTTTAATCTCTCTCACCAAGTGAATCATCAAATGAACCATCATATCAAAGAATGTTGGCGGTAAGAACATTTCTAATTCACATAATATGATGACAATTTCTTTTTCCATAGCTGGAAATTTCCTCAGGTCTAAAACTTTGCTACATATAGCTTTGAAAAAGAAACAAATTTTGGTTAACGTATGACGAACATTCTTGGGAAAAATACAACGTAAAGCTATAGTAATTAGATCTTGCATCAAAACATGGTAATCATGTGATTTCAAACCTTTTAACTTCAAATCATTCATTGACACAATGTTCTTGATATTTGACGAGTACCCCTCTGGAACCTTTACATCATTGAAGAAGTTACAAAACTGATATCTCTCTACCCTAGAAAGAGTATAAGCAGCTGGAGGAAGAAACATTCGATTTTCACCCTTCAAAGGAGCCAACTCTTCTCATATTCCCATGTAAACCATGTCCAACCTTGCCTTAATTCCATATTTTGTTTTGCTAGGGGAATTTTGCAATGTTCCGATAAAACTGTCACATATATTTTTTTCCACATGCATCACATCAAGAAAATGTATGACGTACAAACAATTCCAGTATGGTAATTCAAAAAAAAAACTGATCTCTTTTTCCAACTGATTTTCGTAAGGTTTTTCGAAAATGGTTTAACAGAAACAGTATTCAGATCTTTTACTTTCTCATACAGCTAATCACCTGTTAGTGGAGATGGTGTTGCATGTTTTTCTGGACTTCCATTGAATGATGTCGTCCAATATCTATACTTATGCCGACGAGGTAGAAATCTACAATGTCTTAGAAACATAGATTTCGATGAATGTTTTAACCTAATTGATTCTGTATCTTCTTCGCACACGAGACACCCTTGAGTTCCTTTAATGCTATAGCCTAAAAAATTTCCATAAGCAGGGAAATCATTTATTGTCTCATACAACATCTCTCTCAACGTGAAGTATTCACTTTTATAAGAATCATACAAAATTACACCTGATTCCCACAATAATTTCAAATCCTCGATCAAAGGAGCCAGATAAACATCAATATCATTACCAGGTTGTTTTGGTCTTGATATAAGCATAGATAACATGATGAATTTCCGCTTCATGCATAACCAGGGTGTCATGTTATAATTTACCAACATAACAGGCCATGTACTATGAGGGCTGTTTTGAAAACCAAAAGGATTCACTCCATCTGTAGATAACGCAAGACGAAGGTTTCTCGGCTCTTTTCCAAATTTAGGATACACATGATCAATTTTCTTCCATTGAGGAGAGTCGGCCAGATGATGTAATAACCCATCTTTATTTCTTTTATCTGCATGCCATGACAATTGTCTTGCAGTTTTTTCACTTCTATATAGACTCCTAAACCTTGGAATGATGGGAATGTACCATAAAACTTTCATAGGATTGGATTTATCTTTATTCTATCGAGAAGCACCACACTTTGGGCATCCTATAAGTGATTTTTTCTCCTTGAGAAAAATATACAGTCTTTCGAGCAGGTATGTATTATTTCAGAAATCATTCCCATCGAGCGTAGCATTCATCTAGCTTCATATGTCTGGCTTGGGAGCTCATTATCTTCCGGGAGCATGTCATTCAAGAGAGAAAGTAGTTATGTAAAACTAAAATCACTCCATCTGTTGCCTTCTTTCAATTTATACAACTTCAGTATAGCTGATAATATTGTATACTTAGTGCAAGCAGCATACAATGGCATCTTTGCACAACTCTTTAACTTCTCAAACAATTTTGGGCAATCACGGAGTTTATCTTGAATTGTCTTTGTCATTTCCTCAATACGATCTTCATCATCATTGAAATATGTAATCACATCCTCCATATGGTCTTCTTCATTATCCATATTTGTATTCATATCTGACGATCCATAAAACGCGGTTTTATCCCATCCAGTAGCTACATTCGCTTTTTCTCCGTGTTTATTCCAACATTTATAACTCTGATCTATTCCGTAAAATATAAAATGTTCTTTCAACTCCTCTGGAGTAAGTAGTCTAGAATAAAAACAACATAAACACGGAAAAAGGATTTTAGAAGGATCCTTTGCATGATCCTTTGCAAACTTGATGAACTCTTTAACTCTGTTCTCGTACTCTATTGTTAAACGATTAGCATCCATCCAATCTTTATTCATCTTCATCCTATTTGAATCTCAATTATTATTATTTATGGTTAAAGTACACAAAACAAGACTTCCAAATACAGCAGAAGAGAACCACTTCCTTATAAAAATAGTGATTAATAGAGCCTAACCATTAGTATTTATTCATCTTCACTAAATATAATTACTTTAGATTCATTATAGTTTCCTCAAATCACCCCAGACCAAACACAAGAATAATAAAGAATGATACATCTACCACTCCTAGGTCTCTTCCCTACATTCAATATCATCGTGCCTAAGTACCCATATATCGACACATACACATGTCACAAACACATCAAAAACCATATCCACATCAGAACCAAAGTACCAATATGGATTTCAATCAGGTTACTCAACTCAAGTGGTGGTGTGTACGAAATAATAAGAAAATATAATAAGTATATAGTCACACATAAATCTTAGTAACATGTACCAATATGGTATCTTAGTATTTACATATTTCCAACATCACATACTTTCATAATAAAAAAGATGGAAGATATATAAAAACTGACTTAAATGAACAATGTATATAAAACTCTTATATAAAATAGTTGGCATGAACAAAATAGTTCTATAATCAATGTCATGTAATAATAAAAAAAATTATATCATAGTAACATGTATCAAAACCTACGGTGTGTTATTTTCTAGTAATATGATCCTCACACAACTCAATCAGTGATCTTGGCTCAATGTGTGAACACATCACATGACTCAGGTCATCGGGACTCAAATTCCCATTGGGAAAAAATTCATGTCATAGTATGTTTAAGTTAGTATTTTCATCATAAATCTAGTGCTAGGAGATTATATCCTAACATTCTTATCCAAATTACCACTAAATACCCTAGCTTCATATACGTAAAATCAAATAATCAACCAAACATGGGAAAATAAATCATTACAAATAATTTCATTTAATATTACATTCAAATACCCACTTTTAGTTTTCAACATGAATTTTCATTTCAAAACCAAATCATAGGTTTTCATAAAATCTATTCCATTTTCAAATCATATTATATTCTAATCATTTTTTTTTGAAATCAAGGCTAATTATTTTATAAAATATTCCCACTAAAATATATAGTTTCTCAAATCATTCCATGACACAAAAAACAACTAAGAAGAGGATTTATTTCAAAAATACATGCCTCTAAAATCACAAATAAAATACACTTTAATTCAAATCATATTAAATTATTTTTATAATTCATATTGAATAAATCAAGAAAAAAAGTTTCAATTGTGTGGAAGATACATTGTGGAACCACCTGACTTTAATTAGTGATCAACCCAACTTGACACCCATAATGGGATCTGTCAATGAATAATGAAGGTATAGTAGATCAAGTAGTCTAACATATAATCAATATTCATAAAAAAAGAATATTAGATTCACTAAAAATATGATGATCTATCACTCTATAAGGAGGATATAAGAGGAGATAGAGGATTTCCAATCGATGAGAGATCCCCTTATCAGAGAGAAACCAAACACATCCACTGGAGCTTCTATCTGAGTAGAAGGGAGTTTGGAGGAGTTAAAATGATTCTTGTAATACTTAAATAATCAAGATTTCAAATGAGAGTTGTGTAGGAGAAAAAATAATATAAAATGGGGCTCATGGAATTTAAGACTATAAAAAAAGATACCACATTACAACCTCCCATGGACAGAGTATAGAAAGGATTTAGACAACCATACTATGGTGTAGACTTCTTGTCATGAACTAGGCCAGGTTTCCATCCCACTTGACACCTAACCCAACTCGTTGGAAGGTCCAAAGGGAATTACCAATCCCTATGGGTTGTAACTGGTTCCTAGGAATTGAGTAACACCTTTGGGAATGGTTTTTTCATGTAAAAAACCATAAATATTACATAATAATCAAACACCATATCATAACAAAATTTCACAATATAATAGACCAAAAGATAACACTGCAATAGGGGATAAGCATTTAACAATTTCAACAAAAACCAATTTAACAAAAAAAAGGTAAGGGAACCAAAAATACAACCAATTCTCCATGAAACATGAGGGTCAACATCCCCATTCCACAACCAATAACATTCACCAAAAGGGGAACTACTAGCACGTATATCCACCATCACCACCAAGGGAACCTTGCCTTTAACTGAGTAAAACATAATAAGGTCTACATAAACCTAAGGGTGTATATAAGGTGTGAGCCAACATACCTAGTAGGACACAATAAAAATAGATTCCATGTAATGGCATTATGATAAACATTAACATGTTATTTTTTAAGAAAAAGGAAGATACAATTTAAATAAAACATTCTTTGAAATAAAATAGAAAGTAAACATGACAAGATAATGGTAAGAATAATATGACCACTATAGAAAATCTCTAAGTTATTAGGGTTAATATGGTCCTAGGATCCTCGTACTCTTGGTAATCACATCTCTTAGACATGAAGGTCCTATTTGAGCCTCCAATGCCTAGAACATGAATGTTTAGTTAGTGTTGTTATGTATATCCTTATTAAGGAGATCAATCATCGGCCTGACTAATTCACCTAATATACTAGACCTAGTCTACCCACCTAGATAACTAGGATTCTATTGTGCTCAATTACACCCCCCTATATAAAATTATATCTATTTTATACAATCACACTTCCAATAATAGAAACACACATGACAAACAACCATTTACAATAGTCAAATAATTATCAAACCCTTACGAACAAAAAAAATGGAAAACATGTTTCCCACAACCCATACAATTTATAGAACCATTTTAGAACCAAATAAATCATATTAAACACCTAAAACAAGGTCAAATAATGGAAAAACCTACCTATTTCTTGATATCTTCACAAAACCAAAATGAAACCACCAACTGAACTAAGGAAAGGCCCTAAGGATGCAATTAAACACCATAACCATGAAGATTTAACCCAAATAAATGAGATTAAATCCAACCTAGGTCAAAACCCTTTCTATAGAAAAATAACCCAAGAGAGAAAAAAGTAGTGACCAAGAAAGGAGAATAAAAAAGAATATGAGATTCTTACATAGAGATTCCTTGTAGATAAAAGGCCAAATCACCCTAAAAATGGAGCCCAAGGGAAGAGAGAAAGGGAGGGAGTTTCACCTTGGGATAGAGGGTAAAATGGGAAGATTCACTGAATAGAGGACCACTACGAAAATATTAAAATGAATAGATAACCAATATTCCCAAGAACCCTTAATGTATATCCTCCAAGAACATCATACATCTCCTAATGACACGTCTACATCACTAAAAAGAGAGAAAATCCCAATTATGTCCAGAGACCTATAATAGGTCACCCAACCATTTAAATTTTCACTAAAATGGTGGGAAATAAGATGGAAATATACTAAGAACACATCCCTTCACCCAAATAAGAGACTACAACCACTAACCATGAAGAACCACTAAGAGCATAATTCGAAACCTAAGGAAAGGTACACCCAAAACATACAAATGAATCCAAATGAAATAACACAATCAATATCCATCAATGATTCAACCAACAACAAGAACAATATTAAAAAAATATTTGGAAAACATGCCTTAAAGGGAGGTCCGACAAACCGAAGAGGGCGTTGCGGGCGGCAGAGGTCTGGAAAACCAAAGAGGGCGTTGCGGGCGGCGGAGGTTCGGCAACAAGAAGAGAGGGAGGCAGAGGTCCAACAATGAGAACCAAGGGAGAAGGAGGTCCGACAATGAAAATTCAGCAGGTGTCAGAGGGGAGTCACCGAGTTCCAGTACCGCGAGAGCTTTAGGTCGTGATAAAATGAGGGCACTATGCGACCGAATTTATAAAAAAATGGACTGAGGTTTTATCAGCGCTAACAAAGGTCTGATAAAGACTACCTTTATCAGGGCTAGAAAAGCACTGATAAATCATTATTGTATCAGCGCTAAAATTTTAGCGCTGATACAGGGAGTATTTATAAGCGCTTTTCTAGCACTGATACAGGGTAACCTTTATCAGCGCTTTTCTAGCACTGATACAGGGTAACCTTTATCAGCGCTTTTTCTTAGCGCTGATATAAGGGGCACTTCCCTTGCCCGTATTTGTAGTATTTTTGACTAAAATTGGTTGGAAATTGAGAAGAGGTTATGGTTTTTTGTGTGGTGTTATGAAATTAGAGGTAGAAAACAAAGTTGGTAGTATTGTGAGATGGTTGTTTTCTTGAGAACCCATAGGTTAGGTATGATTTTTTGGTGTCATATATGTACATACTTGTATTTTCCTTGTAATTTTTATACACACCCCACCCTAGTTGAGCACTACGTGCATAACACGCTCATCATCACGGGGGAGGGTGTCTTTCCCAAAAATACTAGTGGGAGGATGGTTGGCTTGCCACCCTCACTTTCTTTCTCCCTCTTCTAGGTAGTTATATCCCAAGATTCTTCGGGCCAATTGTGGTTAGTGGGGACCAGATGTGTGTGGGTGAGATGTGCTTTCTCAAGTGTCTTTGGGATGAGATTAGTTGTGATTTATCAGGTGTCTTTGAAATGAGATGATTTGTTCTTTCCCAGGTATCTTCGGGATGAGATGTGATGTGGTATGTGTCCTAGGTGTCTATGGGTGGAATGTGATGTAGTATGTGGCCCAAGTGTCTGCAGGCATAAAGTGATGTTGTATGTGGCCCAGGTGTTTGTGGGTGGGATGTGAGGTGGTATGTGGCCTAGGTGTTTTCAGGTTGGATGTGATGTGGTTTTTGGAGCCCAAGTGTGTGCAGGTAGGTTGTGGTATGGTACTTTTGGAAGAGGTGGGAGCACGAGGACATTTCCTATTAGGAAGGATTAGATAAACAGTGGGAAGTGGTGTGGGGTACCCTATCATCAATGTTCTTTATATTACGTTACTTGACTTTCATTATTTGGTGAGTGTTCCTTGGTGATGATGGGATGGTCAGTATACCTATTTGGCATTGTTTGGTGTTGCTATTTTATCATGGGGGAATTAGTATGCTCCTTTATCATGTGCATGAGAGACTTTGGATTTTTTACTGAGTATACATGTATGCTCACCCTATATATTTAAAAAAAATTAGGTTTCCAAGAGAATTTCATGGACTCTTTTGGACCTTACTAGTTTAGAATCGGGATAATTGTTTTCTCACTGCTTAGCTTTACTTTTGGTATTTACTTAGAGACTTGTGTACTTGTAATAGTTATTTTTTAAATCATGCATGTGGTATGGTTTTTTGATTTCTTTTATATATGTCATGGAGTTATATTTTGGATTATCTATCATATCTCTAGATCTTAATTCAAAAAAATCTAATGACTACCATATTGTGATATTTGTATACCTTTGGTGCTAGTCGCCAACCCGGGGCCTACTAGAGGCATGAGTCGGGGGGTCATTATCTCCCTTTCATCATTGCTAACCCAGGAAAGGAATCTTTAGAGGGAGGTAGTTGTGACAATACACTACTACAAAATTAGGTTATAGCCACAGTTCTAAACCATGGCTATCGGCCTAAAAATCGTGGATATCGCTTATAACCACGATTCTCTCATCCGTGGCTGGTATTGTTGTGGCTATAAGGTAAAACCTATATCCATGGTTTGAAACTATGGCTATATCCCTATATCCATAGTTTGAACATTAGCTATAGCCCTATAGCCATGGTTCCAACCGTGGAAACAACCCTAAATCCACAGTTTTCAACCCATGGTATAGGATAAAGTCACTTATTGCCAATAGCCATGGTTGCAAACATGGCTATAGACCTATAGCTACGGTTTAAAACTATGGCTATAGGCCTACACATTTCCTAAAAAACAAGGATCGTTCAGCTGGTGCATCCCCCTTGCATCCTCCCCACCGCCCCTGCAAATCCCCCACTCTCCCCCTTGCACCCCACATGAACCTTACAACCCCCCCCCCCCATGCACCCCTCCCCTGCAGCCCCCCTTAACACCCTAGACAGACCCCCCTCCCGCCTGGGCAGACCCCCCCTCCTGGACAGCACCCCCCCTCAACAGACCCCCCCTGACAGCAGCCCCCACAGACAGTAACCCCCCTCCATCCCCACCCCCAGATAACATCCCCCCTGGACATACCCCCCAACCCCGGGAGATCAGCCCCTCCTCCACCCCCCTGGAAAGACCCCCACCCCCTGGACAACCCCACCTGGATAGAAGTCCTCCCCCCCTACTGGACACCCCCCCTCAACAAACACCCCCCCGAACAGACCCCCCTAGACAACTCCACCCGGACAGCAACCCCCTGGACATACCCCCCTCGAACAGACCCCCTAGATAGACCCCCCCAGATAGTTGCTTCCCCCTCCCGCTGGACACCCCTTGCACCACCCCTACTGAACACCCCCCTTTCCCCCCACCCTTCGCAGCCTCCCCCCCCTGCACAGCTGTAGACCCCCAGTGCACAACCCTTGCACCGCCCCTACTAGACACCCCCCCTTGCACCCCATTGCACAACCCCCCCTACACCCCACCCTGCACAGCCCCCCCTACACACCCATTACACCACCCCTACTGGACACCCCCCCCCCTTGCACCCCACTGCACAACCCCCCTTTCACCCTACCCTACGCAGCCTCCCCCCCCCTACACAACAACCCTTCTCATCCCTTTCACCACCCCTACTGAACACCACCCCCCCATGTACCCCGCTGCACATCCCCCCTTACACCCCACCCTGCACAGCCCCCCCCCCCAGCACACCTGCACACCCCCACTGCACAGCCCTTTCACCCCCATACCCCTTGCACAACCCCCGCATACCCCTTGTAGGTGGAATTTTGGAATGGAACTAAAGAAGGAATGATGGTATCCTGGTTAACACATGGAGACCTCAGGTGTAGGGAGTTATAGTGTCCTAGGTTTTGTATCGTGAATCACCAGATAACACAAACCACAACATGATGGCTTTTACTACATCATGTTGTATACTTTGGTGCATATTTACAATAATCTAAAAAATTCACGTATGCATCATAGGTTTTATTCAAATCATTGAAAATCATTGTGAAATGGTACCAAGTCTTTTGGATATGATCTTCATATAAACACCCTCAAACATTTGGAGAAAACATTGTACCAAAATTGTGAGAAACTGGAAGCCCACTACGGGCATTTTGGTGGACATCTTAGAGTTGTGAAAGATGAGAATATATATTTAGGAGGTGGATGAATAAATACTAATGTGTCCATGGAGATTCTTGATTTTCCAGATGATTAACTATTCAATGCTACGGTGTCAAGAAGAAGGGTATTTCATTGGGAGTGAAGTCCTGAGAAGCACTCAAAATGATATGGAAATAGTGGTTATGTTGTACAACATGGATAATTGTATGACTTATAATGTCATATGAAAATATTGTGCATAAGTCTTTCCTAAAAGTATTCAAATATCTCAAATATGACTTTGTTTGACTATGTGATCAAAGAAGATATGACAATATAGTCTAATTGGTGGGATTAACACCCCCCCACACCCCATGCACCCCCTGCAAACCCCTTTCACCCTCCCCTACCACTTGCACCCTCCCCCTACCCCTTGCACCCCCCCCCCCCCCGCCCCTTGAACCCTCCTCCTTCCCTTGCACACCCCTTGCACCCTCCCCCTACCCATTGCACCCTGCCCCTACCCCCTGCCCCTACAGCCCCCCCCCCTGCACCCTCCCTCCTTCCCCTACACCCTCCCCCTCCCCTCGCACACCCCATGAACCCCCACCTGCACAACCCTTGAACTCTCCTCATTGCACCCTCCCCCTGCCCCATGTAGACCCACCCCCACCCCTTGCACCCTCCTCTTACCCCTGCACACCCCTTGCACCCTCCTCCTACCCCTACACATCCCTTCCACCCTCCCCCTACCCCCTCCCCATGCACCCTCCCCCTTCCCCTGCACCCCACATGCACCCCTTATGCACCCTCCCCCCTCCCCCTACAGACCCCCCTGCACCCTCCCCCTTGCTCTAGGGATATGATTTCTCTCACTTGGCCCAGCTCCAGGGTTCTCTACTATACCATCACCACCTCCTATTGTGCATGAGGAATCGCCCTCTATTAATAAGATCTCATAAAGTTATAAAATGTAATATTTTTCCTCTGATATTCTAAATGAGTTTGATAATATTTGAGGAGATTATAATGAGCTGAAACAAGAGTTAAAATATACTAATGATGATATTGGATAACTTAAGAAGTCCTCTATTCCCATGGTTGATCTTGACAAATTGGTTTGGTTAATGACTACCCAAACAAAGTTGATTAGGAATCTCCAATCGTTCCCTCCTATTCAAAAAGTTGTTTCTGAAGTAAGTTTCAAAGAGCTTAAGGATGTAAATGGTCTAGTTAGATATTTGAAGGATGTTTATACTACCAAGTCTGAGTTCAATGATCTTGGTGTTATGGTTGTATCTCAAAGGTACATGTTCCAAAATCTTTCAATAGGGAAATTAGACATGTCTCAAGATGTTCTTGATGAGGTTAAGTCTTTCAAGACTGAAATGGATGGAATACTACACACTTTATAAAGTGTTTTATTAATCTATTTTGATTTCATCAAAAGGTTTCAACCCTATATAAATTCCACCTTAGAACCATCAGTTGTTCTAGTTTTTTAGAGTGGAGTTGATAAATATCTCTCAAAATTGAATTATGTGTCCTTACAGATTTAGTCCTTATAATGTTATAAGTTCACACCATTACTTATGCAAGATTTCAAGAGGAATATTATGGGTGAGTTCCATGATACTAGAGAAGATGTCAAAAAACTTGGTATTGGAACTAATACATCCTTAAAATTGAGTAGTGGACTTTTATGATGAATTTGATGGGAGTTGAATGAGATCATGAATGTCTCTAAGGATGATCAATGTATGATTTTTAGATCTCTTGTTCTAGTATCTAGAAACTACTAGCATTTGTTAACCTATTAGAACAAGGTCTATAAATAAGTTCTATGGATATATTCATATTCTTCCTTGACAAAGTTAGTGGTTATTATAAAACAATTTTTTAAAACAATAAAGTAATTATGGAAACAAGTTTTTAAAACAATCAGGCAATTATAGAATTCAAATTAAAGATTTAGGTATATAGAACCTACCTCAACCTCAAGGCGCATTGATTTTGACGAAGACAACTCAAATCTTATTCTTTTCCATTTGCATTCATATGAAACTTCACATATATATAAGGACACCTAGCCCCCGCATACGTATTTTCATGGAAAAATATGCACAAGGGGGTCCTTAGATATATGTTTATACTTGCATATACCCCTTTACACTTACACATGTATGCATTTTTCATATCTATATATGAACACACCAAGCCCCAATATATATATTCACACTACCATGAAAGAATATATATAAAGGGGGAGCTTATATATGTATATGCCTATCTATGCATACACATGTAAGCCTTCCTCAATTATGACTCGAATCCACCTTAACAAAATCCAAAATGCACTGCAAAAATATAAGGAACCCAAAAATCACAAATTCCCTAATTAAAATTTGGCCAAAGAATAAAAATTGAATAAATCATACCCAAATATGATGTTGAAATCACTATCATCGATAATGGTGTATAGAACCGACCTCATTATAAGAAACCACTTATAAAAAAATAGGGCAAAAAAATGAGATATAACGACTTCTTATATATATGTGATCAGTGTGTCAACTGTACATGATAAATGATACATGAATCCATAACCAACAATGAAAAAATAATATTCAAATTGATATGTACATACCAATACTAGATAACATGATCAACATAACCTTCAATTTCCCATTCAAAAATCAAAAACCACTAAAATATTAGAATAAAGTAAACTTCTATCAGCACTTAAATGTGAGAAATAGAGATTAGACATTGTTCTTAACCAAGAAAATCCATTCATTGAATGTATAAAATACCTAAAACTGTTCATTCCTATATCCTTCTTGATTTTCTAGATTGAAACCTCAATTTTTAGCATGTTCTTCTTCTGGAATTCACCTTTATTCTTAGTTTATATAGGTTTATCAATTTTATAACGTAGAGAATTTTTCTTCTTTTATTCTTACTCAATCTGCTTGGATTTTTCAAACTAGTTTTCTAATATTATTAGACATTCTTTTGGTGCATGAACTTCCTTATTCTTGATTGTGTATTCATTCTTTGTAGAAACTATTTCTGAACATGTGATAATTCATTCTTTCCTTTTATCTTTCACCTATTATTATTATTATGGAATCTGTCATAAATAATTTTAAATAATAGCTTTGCAAATGATTATTATTAAATCACAACGAACCTTACATAACATATGTAGCATTCATTGCATTTCTAATATTTAGTTCAATGAAAATCCTTATATAACATAGATGACTCTTATGGATTGAATAATGACTCTTATAAAGAGTCAAATGGCTCTTATAGTTTTCAACATGACTCTCATGGAAAGTTGAAATGACACTAACACAGTATCAATGACTCTTATGAAATTTTTAATCCTTGGATGATTCTATATTTCAGAGCTAAGATGAATCTTATGATCCTCATGGGTCTTCTTGAATATTAAAAACATCACCACTCATTAGTATGAAAATGAATATTAGGGAATCAGACTTAGGTAATTTCCATTGATACGTAGTTTTTGGAATTGAACAAAAAATCTTCAACAATTAAATTGGGTACTTCAAGAGCACATTATACTTATTGAATATCATTTGTATACACATGAGTTTAAAGTATAAAAATTTCTCATTATAATCTATTTATAAGGGGTCATGTAGTAATGGGAAATACAATTCTATGCAATGGACGTAGCTATTCATTTTTAATAGTGAACATTACACATCATTGTGTTCTTATTTTTTGTATGGGTATGAAAAAGGATTCTCTATTGATGAATAATAAAAAATAATTTTTCACCTATTCACCACTCCTTATATGAATACTTATAATGGGTACTCAATATTATTGGTGTTATTTTCATCTACACTAATTCAAGGAGAATTAGTAGATGATTTATTCACCAATGTTAATGATATTGGGAGATCTATCATAGATTTTTTAGAAGCTATATAGGATTCAATAATTATAGAGAGTTATTTCATATCTTTCTAAACAAGTTCAATGCTAAAGTTTCAACTTTTGAAGATCATGATTTTAATGGGAAGACTTATAATGTGGTTAAGGATGAAAGTAAATATTCATATTTAGATAGAGATATTGAGGTGTTGTCTGATAAGACAATTCCACTTATCATAAGAAGTTACCAAAAGGGAAAAGGTCGATATACTAGTAAACATACATTGATGTGTTTCAGTTATTGAGTAATTAGACAATTTTCTATATATTTTCCAATGTTACAGGAAGATGAGAGTGAATATGAAGATATGTCATCAAATATGTTCTATTTGATGAATAATTCATAATTCAGTAATAAGATATAACCTTCTTAGGGAAATGAAAAATAATTTTTAAAGATTAAAAAGATGTGTTATCTTTCAATGATGTTTGAATAAGATTATGATGACAGTAAAAGTGAAGATAATTGATTACCAGGGGATCATAGCAAGAAAGTGGTTGAAAATTTTAGAGTTCAAACAATGAATTTGTTTCATGATTTGAATGAAATATATTGAACATATGATCAACTAGGTTTATAGGTTATAAAATGACTTCCATAAGGGAGGTGTAATCTAAACATGAAGTATAAGTCACCCCCTTCCCCCTGTACTAGCCTCCCCCCCAAACCAGCCCCCTTCTCCCCTGCACTAGCCCCCAAACCCTTGCACTAGCCCCACTAACCCCCATGCACAAGCCCCCTAACCCCCCTGCACCCCCACCTCATCCTGTACTAGCCTCCCCCACAACGATCCCTTAACCCCCCAGCCCCCTAGCCTGCACCAACCCCCCAACCCCCATAGCCTGCACTAGCCCCCCAACCCCTAAACCAGCCTCCCTAACCCCCCCCCCCCACACCACCCCCCACCCCTTCCCCTGTACTAGACTACCCCCAAACCAGTACCCTCTCCCCAAAAGAAGTCCCTCTCCCCTACCCCCCCCCCCCCACACCCCCATCCCATACCCTACACCAGCCCCCCTAGCCTACACTAGCCCCCAACCCCCCTAACACCCCATCCACCACCCCTCCCACTTCCCTTGTACTAGCCTCCCCCCAAACTAGCCCCCTCCCCCCCCCAACCATCCCCCTACACCCCCTAACTAGTCCTATCCACCACAACCATCCCCTACCCCCTCGCACCACCCCCTAGCCTGCACCAGACCCCCCATACTTGTCCCCCCCAAAACATCCCCTAACCCCCCCCCCCCCCAGCACCACCCCTAGCCTGCACCAGCCCCCCCCCATCTCAAAATGTATTACAATAAAATGAAATATGTACATATTGATTCAAAAATATAAACTCACAAGAACAAGACATTAAATGGAATAAATTCATGTAAAAATTATAGCAGCTTAACATGATGAATAGAAAATAAAATAACCATTTTGATTAACACCAAATCAAAAATCATGATTAGTACGAGAAAATAAGATCAAATAGAAGTGATAACAAACAACACTAATCAATATAAAGCAGTAAATAAATCATAAAAAGGACACTGGTATTTTTATGTGCTTCAGAGAATTGGAAAGAAAGAATCACCATAACCATGTTTCTCCAAACACGGTAGAAGAAAAGATGTTAAACCCATGGACCCTCAGTGGTTTTGTAGTTCCTCTTCTTCACCTATTTTTCATCATCAGTAACTCGTCATTTTCCATCAAACCTAGTTTAGGTTTAACAACATATCAATTAAAAAGTTAAACTTGTATAGGAAGACAATCAGAAGTCGAAATTCCCCTTTTGAAGCCAGTAATGAAAAATGTAGACCACAAGCTGCACAACACCCATTTTAAGCTCACAATTTCTGATAGGTAAATATTCAATGAGAAATGAATGAACTAAAACTATTACAAAATGAATGATTTGGTTTTCCAAACCCTACCCTGGAAAAAATTGAAGGTTCAAGATATAGTGAAAACATGAGGTGCAATGAGCGTACACCATCAAGTAATTTAAAGAGGATATAAACATGACTTATAATAAAACTTCATATAATGAGTAAAAGGAGTGACCATATGTGCCAGAAAGCACAGAAAACTCCATACAGAAAATCTTATTGCAACATCCATTTTTTTTTCTCTTCCATAATAGGAAGTCTTTCACTTCATCTACAAAAGTTATTCATATTCCTCTCAAGAAAACCTGACAATCAAGTAAATAAGAATTTTCCAGCCCTCTGTCCAAGTTAATCAAATAAAAATTCAATTAATCATGATTATATGAAATAGAAATATAAATAATTCTTTCATATGGTCATTAACAGATAGTCTTCAATAATAATGTCCTTAAGCAAAAGCATGATTCCAAAAGGATGATCAAAGTGTAGCATGCAAAAAACCAGTTATTTCTAATTCAATAGGTAGATCTTATTAAGAACTCAAAACATGATTTCCACTAATTTAAAACTCCAATCTAGAAATGAAATACAATAAAAAATTGAAAATACTACATTTTATGGTGAAAAGAGATAGGGAACCAAAACATGATTGCCACTAATTTTCAACTCCAATATGGAAATGTAATACAATAGAAAATTAAAAATACTACATTTTATGGTGAAAATAGATAGGGAACCACAAGTGAATGGAAGTATATAATCATTCATTCTCCTCACACCTATACTAATATAACACTATTAATTTTAAAATAATTAAATAATGAAGGAGTGGAACCACAAGTGCATGAAAGAAATGAAATAAAAGTGAAAAATGATGAATATAATGAAGGGTGACCTTATATAATTCTCTCATTATTTATATAATAATCTCTTATAAAATAAATTCACCCCCTAAATAATACCCTGGAATGACCCAAGAGCTCAATCCATTCACTCTCTCTTTAGTTTGTTAGGTTAGGTAGTGAAAAAAATGATTTTCGATAGACTACTTTCATTTACCCATGGTAATTGAGAATGATTAATCACTCCTTTATCACCTCTCTATCCACTAAATCATATAATAAATGAATGAAAATTGTGGTAGTATTATGTGTAAACCAAATTAATAGATAAAACCATGATAAAATTTAAAGGCGCATGTATAATAATCTACTATTCATATGGAAACAATATGATGTCATGAAAATCACACTAGAGAAATGAAAATAAAAATTCATTTAAATCCATGGATTTTGATGGGGGTATGTCTCCTCAACCACACCATAGTAGTATAAACATAATCACAATATAAAATAATTAACAAATAAAAAACCATTATGACATATTATAATTTTTTTAGATCAATCTATTTATTAGTGGGAATGAGGTTATTTATTTAATGGCCACATCAAGGCCATCTTCCACCTATTATTTCAGTGTTTATAGATCAATCTCATTATTCATTGGATGGGTTACATGTGTCTATTTTTAGGGTTGTTATGTATTTATCTAAACTCTTGAATCTCCTATATTTTCTTGACACTCTCCCATAAATAATACAATAATATTTAGGAAAATATTTCCAAGATGCCAATTTTATCTCTTATGAATATAGAAAATTACTTTTTTCCAGATTTTAACACCCATCAACAATTTCCCCATGTTCCTCTCATTGAATTTCAACATTCCCTAACCAATTCACTCATTATCCAGCTCCGATTTTTCAGTTTCTAATGTTGGTTAAATAGTTTTTTCCTATGATTTTTAAGACTCAAATGGTTTAGGATTCAATGGTTTAGATTTTAAAATAGTTTCCCACTCTTAGGAATAGTCACAACTTTGATTTGTTCATGAGAGGTTTGTGTGTAACAATATTCTTCTAAGATATTGAGGAAGGGTAAACCTGAGTGGGAATGGGTTCCATAGCCATTCAATGTTTTATATATCTAATCTCAATGATGAAAATTGATAATTAATTTTCAATAATTTTTTTAAAAATTATTCGAATAATTTATATGGAAAAGATCGGATTAGATGTAGACACAAGGATGCCTACTATGCCACTAGGGTACAACGAGAGGTGACTCCTGAGACCCATAAACGAGGATATTAGTAGCTTAAAACATCTTCCAATACATATAAAAAAATGTTTTTTAGTTTTTCATGATGAAAGGGAGTGTTCTGAACAAAAAGATACTCATAAGTATCAAACATTAGAAGAAGTTTCTCAATAGTCATAGAAGAAGATGAAATGGTATCAGAAGGAAAATGTATCTAATGTTTCTTGGAATGATATATACATTCCCAATTTTTGGTTTTTGGATAGAAGATTTACCTCACACAAGACCTGAAATTGAAATCTTATTACAGATATCAAATATGATAAAGGTGGATTTGTTCTGTTTTCCAGGGATGAATAAATCATGATCCAAAAACTAAATTTTAAAATAAATCAAAGAGTTTTGAGAAGGTACAAAACAAGTTCAGAAAAGAATCAAAAAAAGGGAAAGACAAAAAACTCTCACCTAGAATTATGCCGACCTGTAATGGTGAAGATCAACAGCATCTGCGATGACCAACTTTTCCCCCTCCCCTGGAAGTGATATGAGACCTTCGAATAGAGTAACCTCTTATTAATAATTCACCTCTGAACCTAGAAAGTATGCCACTGTGTTCCTTTCATTCCAAGCATGAATAACCTCTAGGTTTTTTTCATAAACATTTTTATTCTACATATAGTGTATTCAGTAGTCCATGGTGTGTGACCACATCTGAGAAGGGAATTGAAGACCATTAGAGAATCAGTCTCAATTGCATGAAGAGCGATATGCTTCTACCTACAAATGGAGAGACTGCTGAGAAGAACATTATCCTTGTATTGTAGTGAATCACAAGTTCCTAACTGAATTGATAATTGAAACATAACTGATCCCCAAGGATTCTTGAAGACACCCCCTCCCCCTCTCATGTAACCCAAAATACAA
Source organism: Viscum album (assembly GCA_963277665.1). NCBI lineage: Eukaryota > Viridiplantae > Streptophyta > Magnoliopsida > Santalales > Viscaceae > Viscum > Viscum album. The sequence continues at coordinate 1,215,584,482 of OY728121.1, read as the reverse complement.
TAACGATTTGTGTTTATCATTAAACCTGAACTGTACAGAATCCATTTGATACATATGTCCATATTTTCACTGCCTGCACTAATGGGGCTATGAGTGACCTTGATAAATGGTCTCACAGAAGGGGAAGTGGTGTTATCCTTACATAATCGTATCATATCGATCAAAATGATCCTATTTTAGAGATAGATGCATGTTTTGCGACCTGTGTTGTCGTTGAAAGCATCAGGGGTGAGGGTTCCATGGTGATAGAGGTCATCGGGGAGGAGGGTACTGCAGTGAGAGTGGTCTTCAGGGAGGAGGGTGCCGCTGTGATAGAGTTCATCAGGGAGGAGGGTTCCGCTGTGGGAGAGTTCGTCGGTGACGAGAGCGTCACTGTGAGAGAGGGTTTCACGGTGAGATCATCAGGGAGATCGTTGGGATGAGGAGACTTCCTCGGGGAGGAGGGTCACGCGATGATAGGGCTCTGAATCAGGGGAGGAGTAGGGTTGCAGGGAGGATGAGACGTCATCAGGGAGGAGGGTTGCACAGTAATTGGGCTATGAATCAGGGGAGGAGGAGTGATGCAGATCGAGGGAGGAGGAGGAGCCTGATACAGATTGGAAAAAAAGAAACTTGCGTGGTGTAATATTTTTTTATCCACAAAGGTTGAATTAAACCAGGGCAATAAAAAATTTATAGCCACGGACCTATAAAACCGTGCCTATAGCTTAAATTTCTAGTAGTGATAACAATCTGTTAAACGCCAACAAAGATGTTTCAAACTCTATTCATATCGCCACCATTATGTATGGTTATTTTAAATTATTTATAATATATAAATGTATAAGTATAATTATTTTAATCTTATAGAATTAATTTTACTTATGGATAAATTATCTTGAACAAAATTGTGAAAACGAAGCAAAATGGGAAATTTTTATGGAAAACATGACATCAAAATGCTTCAACTTCAACAACTAAAATTAAGAAATATAATCAAATGATTATAACTGATAAATAGTTACATAAATTAACATAATTAACTTATGTTTCAATGTTTTAATAAAACAATTTTTATTATTCATAAGATGGAAAAGTAATGAAATATAGAAGGAATTAAGTTGAGGGTATTCTCAAACCCAAACTCTTTATTTTGTGTTATCACCCATTTCACAGTGATTTTAGTATAAATGGTCCTATAATACCAAGGATATGTCCTTTAAATATTATTTCTCATTTATTTCAGGTATATACATGTTTCAACGCTTCTAAAAAAATTTCTATGCCTTTTTATAATGTTTTTTTTCAAGAATAATCATCTTTTTCAAAACACATCTTTTACTCTTCTTGAGTTGTTTCTTCTTCAAAGAAAAACAATATTTTATTCAAAATTATTATCTCACTTTTTCATCGAGAAATCCCAAATTTTATTCCATAATGTATGATATATGAAATCCTTTATGAAATCCATTCATTTCCATGAGTTTATTTCATGACTATGATTGTTATACCATCTATGTGGCATGCATGATTTATGAGAATTTATAAAGTGAATAGTGGAACTGAAATTATATATCCCTCTAATGCATTGAGAAATGTGATATATCTTATAAGATTATGTGTATTTTTCATGAACATGTTGTTATATTTTTTTCACATATATTATTATATTATTAGGAACATATGTTATATGTGAACATGATGTTAGCTTCATTCCCAACAATGTGTGGTATTTCACCACTATGATATGATATTTCATTTTTATGCATAAGACACATTCCATGCCTTTTTAAATTATTTCCCTCAATATTTTTATGATGATTTTATTCTTATGATATGATGATTTTGATTATGTTCGCCCATGTACTATTTATTCATGTCCCTTATTCCTCCCCTTACTAGTCATTTATCTCATCTATTTTTTTATGTATATCCTCATGTGACTAAATGTACTAAGGAAATAATAGGATATTTAGAAGAATAAAGAAGAAGAATTTAAATAATATTTAAGTTTTATTATGCACAATTGATGTATAAATCTAATTTTCCCAAGACACTAAACCATTGGATTCTAGATTGTTTCACTATTATGTTTTTTATCTTTAAAATGATATAATAGTCATGCAAGAAAAAGTCAGGTCACTATAATTTGTATTAGAGAATAGTTTAGTAAATTTGGGAATTAGGATTATAAAACATTATTGAAAATAATAATTATAAGTCTATGTATATGTAAACATCCTTAAGAATCATTTTAGAAAAAGGATAAATATAGGGATCATATAAGATATACTATTAGAGTGAATTTTTACATAAGAATAAATTATTTATTCATGTTTTATTGACTTCAGTTTTGTTGTAAAATGTTCTTCCTAATAGAATGTTGGAACCAAAATTAATAAATGGAAATGGTGAAAGGTAAACTTAATATTAACTCATCCCAAGTGAATTTTTAATAAATTTATATGCATTAATTTATATACTAAAAGTTTTCCAGAACTATTGAATCAAATCCCTGATACCTTGAATTAGAGATATCCATAAAAAATCTTAGTGGTGTGATTAATTGAACCCAAGTGTTTGAAACTTCTCCAACTTTCATATGTTGGATTATTATTATAATTAATATTATAATTCATCCTTTAGTGTCGAATTTGATGTTATAGTGGGCATGTATTGGCTCTTCTTATATAGAGAACACAACAAATATCGAGAAAAGGAAATATATTTCTATATTCTGATAAATACCATTCTCCTATAAAAATGCATTGAAGACCGTGAATCACTATTTAAAAATACCTCAATGGTGTGAGTGATGATACCCTATGGGGAATCATACCTTTCTCAAATTATTGAGTCAAAGGAAAGAATCAACCTTTAAGAAAACTCATTGTGAGGGAATACACTGATGTATTTACCAAAGAGTTACCTGAACATCCACCAGATTTTGTGGTAGATTTTACAATAGAACTCATAACTAGAACTAATCCTATATCAAAATTTCTCTACATGATGAACCCTATTGATCTATAGGAGTTAAAGAAGCAATTCCAAGATAATTCGTAAAAAATGTTCATACGCCCTAGTGCATCGTCATGGGGTGTGTTGGTGCTCTTTGTAAATAAAAAATATGGATAAATGAGATTGTGTATAGATTATTGGAGGCTCAACAAGATCACCAGAAAGAAAAAATATCCCCTTCCAATTATTGAAAACTTGTTCGATCAACTACAACGAGCTCAATACTTGTCAAAGTTAAATCTCTATTCTGGATATCATCAAATAAATGTGAAGAAGGAATATATTCAAAAGACTTATTTTTTTACAAGGTATGAACACTATGAGTTCATATTTATTCCCTTTTTACTTACTAATTCCTCTAAAATTTGTATCTATTTGATTAATAGAGCCTTTAGAGACTACTTAGACAAATTTTTTATAGTCTTTATCAAAGATATTATCATTTAATCTAAGAATAAGGAGGAAAATGAAGAGAATCGAAGGATATTTCTAGAAACATTAATAAAGGAGAAAAAGTATTATAATTTCAAAAAAATTTACTTTTGGATGTAGATAGTCGCATTATTGGGGAACATTATCACAAGTGAGTGAATTTTTATGGACCCTTCAAAGAGAAAGGAAATTGAGTAATGACACATATCCACTAGTTTCCCAAAAATATACTATCTTCTTAGTTTAGTAGTGAAATAATTACATTTTGTGAGAAATTTATCATGATTTTATAGACCTATAACTAAGTTAAAAAAGAAAATCGTAAAGTATGTATGAACAAAATAATGTGAGGAAGGCATTGAGGATCTCAGGAAGAGGCTACACAGTTTTCTTGTACTCACACTACCATAAAGTGGATAAGTTTTTATGATATACATGATTCTTTAAAGAAATTATTGGATTGTATACTCATGTAGAATGATAAATTGGTAGCCTAAACCTCACAAAAACTAAGGATCCATGGGCATAACTACTCGATACATGATCTGGAGTTAGCAGTTGTGATGTCCACTTGAAGAATTGGCGGCACTACCTCTATGGTGAGAAGTGTGACATATATACTAATGATAAGAGTATAAATTATATATTCATAGAGAAGGATCTAAATGTATATCAATGAATATGGTTAGAGATAATCAAAGACTATGATTGATATATTCACTACAATCCAAGAAATAAGATCAAGGTTTCTATTTCTCTTAGCATAAAAGAACCTACTACTTTATCCATGATATGGATTGAGAAGGACCATAACTTCATGGATATAAAAAGGATGAATCTATAAATCATAACATCATGGAAAAAATTCTATATTTCAAAAATTATTTCCCAACCATCTATATAATAGAAGATCCAAGAGGCATAAAGGGATGTTCTAGAGCTTTAAAATAAGGTGAAAGTAGTCAAGAAAGGGAAACATCATGAATTTCATATTGATGATGGTGGTTTCATTTTGTTTCGAATTAGGATTTGTGTTCCTTCATCACTTTAGATAAAGAAGGATCTATTGGATAATGCACATAGCTCATATTTCTCTATCCATAATATAAGTACCAAGATATACTGTGATATGTGAGAGAACTTATGGTAACATGAAGAAAGATATTGTTCTATATATCTCATGGTTCTTGATATTTTATCATGTTAAAGAAGGGTGAAATAAGTCCAATGTGATGATGAAACTATTTCCTATACCTGTATGGAAATGGGAGAACATCATGTTGGACTTTGTCACCGGTCTCCCAAATACATCCAAAGGAAATAATAGAATATAGTTTGTGGTGGATCGAATCACCAAGACTTCCCACTTCATTGCTATTTGAAAAGATTTCTCATTAGAAATTTTTTTCAATATATACGTAAATAAGTGGTGTGGCCACATGGGGAACCACTTTTGATCATCTATGATCATGATCCATGGTTAACATCTATATTCTAGAGAAGTAGTCAGCATTCTATAAATAATGAATTAAATTTCAGCATGTCCTTTCACCTCTAAATTAATTTCCTATCTAAGAGGACTATTTATAAACTTGAGGAAATGTTGATTTATTTCATAATGGAATTTATAGGAGTATGGGATCAACATCTCCCATTAGTTGAATTATCATACAACAACATCTTCAACTCGAGTATTCAAACAGATCCATATGAAGCTATTTATTTCAAGTGATGTAGAAATCCTAATTGTTGGGATGAATTTGGTGAAAAAATGTTACTTGGACCTAATCTTGTAAAAGAGATAACAAATAAGGTTCAAGACATCAAACAATATATAAAATATGCTCAATGTTGGAAAAAGATCTTTGCTAACAACCATCGAAGGGACTTTGAGTTTGAAGTTGGAGTCAAATATTTCCTTTGAATATCATCATGGAAGAGATTCATGTTGTTTTTAAATAAATGGAATCTTATATATAGGTACATTATCCCCTTTGAGATCCTTGATCGCATAGGAGTGGCATTCTATTTTCTAGCACTCAAACCAAACATAGACCAAGTTCATGATGTGTTCCATGTATCACTCCTGAGGAAGTACATACCTGATTCTTCACATTTACTAAATCTGTATATGGTATAATTTGAGAATGATCTCTCATATGAGGAGAATCATTTGAAGATCTTAGACCATGGATACAAAGTGCTACATAACAAGAAAACTCACCATGTAGAAGTTCTATGGTGAATACATAAGTATGAAGAGGTGTCAAGGAAACTAAAGAAAAAAATGAGATAGAAGTACCCTCACCTATTCTCAACCGAGAATATGAGTTGAAATTTCAAGGAAGAAATTTCTAAATCTGAGAAGAAGAATGCATTTGGGGTGGTTCCTTAGTGGTAAACCTTGTAATCCTACATCCAAATGACTAGGTATTGAATCATAGAAAGCCCCTTGGGGGTATACACTTCAGGTATTAACATAGACATGATGCAGGTAGGCGATAATGTACGCATGATGCATGTAGGCAGCGATTCAATCATGATGTAGGCCTAGTGATGCAAACAGAGTGAAGCAAGAACAACTATGCATTGGGCCTTTGATCCATACTCATGGGTCACTTGTCCTTGAGTCTATAGGATATGTAATGGGTATCCCTTTACCCAGATATAAATAGGCCTTTTATTTCATAATAAAAAGTTGTTTTAGACCCAAATTTTTTAAAAAGGGGGAGAATGTAACAACCCATAGTTTATACATGATATTTTTTCTGGAAATAAATGTGTGTTATATTATACTGTACTATATTATACACATAAAACACATATATAAACCAACAAATACTTATTTAATTAATGAAACCCATTACATTATTCAGTAATTAATCCCATTATAATTACAAATAATACAAGGGAAAAAATATAAATTAAAAAACTATAATGGGAAAATATGGATCACCCAAATCTACTAGAATCATCGCACCCATGAACAACACTATTGAAATAAAACAAAATATTATAAAACCAATATAAATTTTAGAAAATTAAAATATAGAACATTGAGACAAATTTTAGTGAATATAAAATGAAAAAATAAATAAGTGTTTATAGGATTTAATATTAGTTATGGAATAGTATGTGACCATTGTGAAAATTAACCTAGCCGTAGGGAATAGAAACCTGACCGTTGAAATAGTAATTTGACCTAAAAATAATAATATATAATGAAAATAATATTTATCATCAGTTATTAAAGAATATATTAATATTATAATGTCATAAAATAAATATAAAGATTAAAAATAAAGAAAATATAAGCTTTTTTTAATAAACTGTATTTTAACATATTTCTTAAAAATCATATTTTTTAATATTAAAAACTAAAATTACCAATTATAGAAAATTATTTTGATGAATATAATTTCATCATTGAAATTATCACATCGAAATTGTACAAGGGTTATTTCTTATTTATTTTTTAAAATACTTCAATTTTTGGTGAATAGTAAAAATATAGTTTTTTTCATAACCGGTGTATCTTAAATTACATCATTCATGATGTAATAAGTAAAAATAATTTCTATAACTTTAGGTTAAAAAAATAATTTGATAAATTATTAATTAAAATACAATAAATTTTATTTCCAAAACTAAATAACACTTTCCAAAGTCTAAATTCAAATGTATTCCTTCAAAAAAATAACTTTATCATTTTTTACTTTCCCTTTTAAAAAATTATTTAATTATAGTTATAAAGGTATTTAAAAGCCTAAAATATTATATTTTTTTTTTTTATGATTCATTATGTCAAAAATATCACTATTACATTTCTTTCCTTAGATATAGTATTTTATTCAATATTTTAACTAAAAAATTACCCTATTCTAATATATAAATAACTTGTCTCTATCCCCTTGTAAACCCACTCATACCTCACTTAACAAATCCCAATATAAACCAAAATCCCCTCTATTAACCCATTATCAAATTTGAGGATATTATGGATGAACTAAATTCATTCTTCAAGGAAGTCTAATGTAATACAAGAGAAGCAACACAGAGAGAAGAGTGTGTTTTTATCAACTCTTCTCACGTTTTCTTCCTCTCTTCTCTTTTTTCCTCAAAAGCATTCAAAATATATTATAAGATTAATTAGGAATTATTTTAAAATTATATTAATGATTTTAACCTATTTTAAAAATTATATTTTTTGAATTATATATATTTTATAACTCTCTTTCTCCTCTTTTGGAAAATATTCCCAATAACGATCATTTAACCACCAACAAGGACATTTCCAACTTCTTTCATACCACCAATATTATGGATGGTTATACTAAATTATTTATAATATATAAATGTATAAATATAATTATTTAAAGATTCTTAAATTAATTCTACTTATTTATAAATTACCATGAACCAAATAGAAAAATTAAAGAAAAATGGGAAATATTTAAGGAAAACATTATATCAAAATGCATCGACTTTAAATATGGAAATAAAGAAATGTAATATAATAATTATAATTGATAAATATTAACATAAATTAACATAATTAAATTATTGTTCAATGTTTTAATAAACCTAGTTTTATTATTTAGGAGACCAAAAAGTGATGAAATATAGCATGAATTAAGGTAAGGGGATTCTCAAACCCAAAATCTTTATCTTGGTTTATCTTATATTTCACATTTATTTAAATGATAATGTTCCAATAATACCCAAATTATGTCCTTTGAATATTATTTCTCTTTTATTTTCTGGATATACATGTTTATACCCTTAAAAATGTTTTCTAATCCATTTCCAATGCATTTTTTCAAAAAACTCTATTTTCTAAAAACACATATTTGACATCTCTTGAGTTGTTTATTCTTCAAAAAACAACAATATTTTATAAAAAAGTATGGTCTACTTTTTTAATTTTGAAATCACAAATATTATTCCATGATTTATGATATGTTAAATCCTTTATGAAACTCATTACTTTCCATGAGTTTATTTCATTAACACGATTGTTATACCTTCTATGTGGAATGAATGATTTATGAGCTTTAATGAAGTGATGGGTGGGTCATTAATTATATATCCCACAAATGAATTGGTAAATGTGATATATATCATGATATTATGAGTATTATTCTTGAAAATGATGCTATATTTGTTCATATTTATGATTATTTGATTATGAACATATTTTTTGCATGAAAATGATGCTATCTTTATTCACAACTATACATGGTATTTGATCACTATGACATGATGTTTCATTTTCATGCATATTTCATATTCCATGCCTTTATCAAAATTTTCCCTCGTGATTATTATGACTATCCTATGATTATTATTTTATAATGTTGATTATTATCACCCATTTAATATTGATTCATGTCACACATTCCTCCCCTTACTGGGATTTTAGATCACCCTTATCATTGATATTTATCCTCAGGTGACTACATGTACTAAGGATATCATAAGAGATTTATAAGGCTAAAGAAGAAGAATTAAAATAATAATTAAGTTTTATTATGTACAATTGATGTATGAGCCTGATTTTCAAAAGTCACTAAACATTTGGATCCTGTATTGTATCTCTATTATGTTGTTTAACTTGAAAATGATGTAATAGTCATGTAAGAAATATTTGGGTTTCTATATTTGGTATTAGATCACGGTTTAGTTAATTTGAGTAATTGGGATTATAAAAAATTAGTGAAATTCATAAGTATAATTCTATGTATAGGTAAACATACTATAAGAAACATTTTAGAAAAAGGATAAATATAGGGACCCCATAAGATAAAACTTTATAGTTAATTTATGCATAAGAATAAATTATTTATTCATGTTTTTTTACTTCTGTTTTGTTCTATAATTCTATTCCTAAGATAATGGTGTAACCAAGATAAATTAAAGGAAATGGTGAAAGGTATGTTAAATATTAACTCATCCCTAGTGAATTTTTAATAATTTTCTATACATTCCTTTATATCTGACATGTTTTCTAGAACTATTGAATCAAATTAGTGATACCTTTAAGTAGAGACATCTGTAAAAAACACCTAATGGTGAAATCAATGCAACCCATGTGTTAGAATATTATCCTATTTGCATATATGGTAAGATTATTCTAGATAATCTCGTAATCCTTCCCTTGGTTGAATTTGATTCTATAATGGACATTTATTGGATCTGATTATATAGAGCACACATCAACTATCAAAAAAAGGAAATCTATTTCTATATTCTAAACCATCCCATGTTTTAGTATAAATGTAAGTAATATCATGAATCTTCTTTGAATAATCCATAAATGGTGTGGGTGATGATACCCTATGGAGAATAATACCTTTACCAAATTGTTGAGTCAAAGGAAAGTATCAACCATGAGGAAATTCCCATTGTGAGGTAATACACTAAATTATTTCTTAAATAGTTACTCAGAATTCCATAGGATCTTGAGGTAGATCTCTCAATAGAAATCATAATCAAAGCCACTCCTATCTCAAAATGTCCCAATAGGGTACACCCTATCGATATGGAGGAGTTAAAGAAGCAGAAACAATGACATTTGGACAAAGGGTTCATACACCCTAGTGCATCACTGTGGGGTAAGCCAGTGCTCTTTTTAAAGAAAAAGGATAGATAAATATGGTTTTGTATAGATTACTGGGAGCTCAACGAGATCAGTATAAAGAAAAAGTGTCCCCTACTAAGGATTGATGACTTGTTTGATCAACTATGAAGATCTTAGTACTTATCATTGGTATATATTCATTCTAGATATAATTATATGAAGCTAAGGAAGGAAGATATTCAGAATACTACTTTATATACAAGGTATGGATACTATGAGTTCATTGAAATACCCTTTGGACTTACTAATTCCCCTATAATCTTCATGTATTTGATGAATAGAGTCTTTAGATACTACCTCGAAAAATTTGTTGTAGTCATTATCAATGATATTATCATTTACTCTAAGAGAAAGGAGGAACATTAAGAGAATATAAGGATAGTGTTGGTGACATTAATAAAGGATAAAATGTATTCTAATTTTTGCAAGTGTGACTTTTGGATGCAGAAAATTGAATTATTGGGGCACATGAACACAAGTAAGGGGATTTTTGTGCACCCATGAAAGACAAAGGTAGTTTAAGAATAACCTAGACCCACTAGTGTCATATAAATCTATAGTCTTCTTAGTTTAGTAGGGTACTACTGAAATTTTGTGAAAAATTTATCATGATTGTCTATCCCACTAACTAAGTTAACATGGAAAGGGGTAAAGTATATCTAGACAGAAGAATGTGAGGAAATATTTAACGAGTTCAAGGAGAGGCTAATCACTATGAATGTACTCACACTAGCATAAATTAAGGAAGGGTATGTGATATATAATGGGGTTTTAATGAAATTATTGGATTTTTTACTCATACATAATGATAAATTGATAGCCTACACCTCACAATAACTGAATATACATGAGAAGAACTACCTGATGCATGATCTAGAGTTAGCAGTTGTGATCTTTGCTTTAAAGATTTGGTATCACTACCTATATGGTGAAAATTGTGAAATATATACTAATAAAAAGAGTCTAAAGTATATATTCACATATAAGGATCTCAAAATTAATCAAATAAGATGGCTAGATATAATCAAGGATAATGATTTGTCTATTTAGTACCATTCACGAATGGTGAAAAAGGTAGTAGATGATCTTCATAGAAAATAACCTACTGCTTTATCCATGATATAGATTTAGAAAAAACTTATCTATATGGATATACAAAGGATGGATCTAGTAATAATATTGGTAGGTAAAACATACTACCTTTCCTAGATGATTACCCAACCATCTATCCAAGAGAAGATCAAGGAGGCATAAAGCGATGATCTCAAGCTTAAAAAGAATAGAAAAGTAGTTAAGGAAGGAAGTATTTATGAATTCCATATTGATGATGATGGTTTCATTTGGTTTGGATTTAGTATTTTTTTCCTTCATCACTTGAGATAAATAATGAGTTATTGGATAATGCACATAGCTCATATTTCACTATCCATCCTGGAAGTACCATGATGTACCATGATCTTTGAGAGAACTTTTTGTGGGACAACATGAAGAAGGAGATTTTATGGTATATATCAAGGTTCTTTTAATGTTAGAAAGTTAAATCAAAGTGACATAATTCCAAGGGGATGATGAAACCATTTTCTATACCCATATAGAAATGGAAGAACGTCACCATGGACTTTGTCACTGGTCTCCTAGAGACATCCAAAGTAAATAATTTGATATTTGTTATAGTGCATCAACTCACCAAGACTTCCTACCGTATCACAATTTGTAAATATTTATTGTTTTAAAAACATCCCTAGATATACAGAAAGGAAGTGGTGAGGCTATATGGGGAACCACATTTGATCATATCTAGTTGTGATCTATGGTTCACATCTAAATTATATATAATTCTTCAACATTATCCAAATACTAAATTGAATTCTAGAATGAGCTATCACCCCCAAAATAATGGTCAATATAAAAGGACTATTCAAACACTTCAGCACATTTTGAGATCTTACTCAATGTAACTTAAAGGAGGATGGGATCAACAAATCACATTTGTTGAGTTCTTATACAACAATAGCTTCCACTCGAGTATTCAAATGGATCTATATTTATATTTGTACATGAATATATGTAAAACTCCTACTTGTTGGGATAATTTTTTTGAATGAAATATACTTGGACTTGATCTTATTCAAGATAAGATAGTGAATCTTCAAGCCATAAATAGTATATAAAATCTACTCAATGTCGATAGAAGATCTATGCGGATAACCGTATAAGGGACTTGGAGTTTGAAGTTGGAAATAAATTTTTCCTTCAAATTTCACCATGGAGGAGAGTCATACAATTTCAAAAAAAGGTAATCTTATCAATAGGTATATTTTACCCTTTGATAACTTTGAATGTATAGGAGTAGTATCCTATCAGCTTGCACTCCCACCAAACATGGACCAAGTTCATGATGTGTTCCATGTATCACTCCTGAAGAAGTACATACCCAATCCCTCATATGAACTTAATCTAGACATGGTATAATTTGATAATGATCTATCATATGAGGAGTATCCATATAAGATATTAGACTATAGATATAAATTCTTTTGCAATAAGATAACTCAAATTTTCATGGTGTTGTGGAGAATCCATAAGTATGAAGAGGTGGATGGGAACTAGAGGAAAAAATAAAATAGAAGTACCCTAAAAAATTCTCAACCAAGAATATGAGTTGAAATTTTGAGGATGAAATTTCTAAATGGGGGAAGAATGTAACAACCTAGAGTTTATAAATGATATCTATTCCATGAAATAAAGCTTTACTATATTATATGTATACAACACATAGAGAAACCAACAATACTTTATTTCATTAATTAAATTTTTTAAATTATATAGAAATTAAACCCATTAAAATTAAAAATATCTCAAGGGAAAAAACATATAAAATAGAAAAACTACAATGGGAAAATATAGATCACCCCAATCTTATAGAATCAACGCTCCCAAAAATAAAACTATAGAAATGAAACAAAATATTAGTAAAGCAATGGAAATTTTAGAAAATAAAAATATATAACCTTGTGAGAAATTTTATTGAATGTTAAATGAAATAATTAAGAGATACTTATAGGAGGTAATATGACCATTGGAATATTAAAGTGACCATTGTGAATAGTAACCTTATTATTGGGAATAGTAAGCTAACTGTTGGAATAGTAATTTGACCTAAAAATAATAAAATATAATGTATAAAATATTTATCATTAGTAACTAATCAAAATATAAATATTATAATTTAATAAAATAAATATCAAGATTAAAAAACTCAAATAAAATTTAAGCACATTTTTAAATAAACTGTATTTTAAAGTATTTCATAAGAAATCATATTTTTTATATTAAAAATTAAATTCACCTATGATAGAAAATTATTTTGATAAAATTAATTACATTTTTAAATGATATCTTCAAAATTTTCCAATTGGGATTTTGCTGTAAGTTTTTGAAATACTTTGATTTTTAAGTAAATAGTAAAAATGCAGTTTTTCTATAACCAGTGTATCTTGAATTACATCATTCATGATGTAATAATGTCCTAATTGTTTCTAAAACTTAATTTTTGACTAAAAAATATTTAATAAGATTAAGTGGTCATTAAATTATAATAAACATGATTTCCAAACCTAAAAATTATTTTCTAAAGTCTAAAGTCAAAAGTATTCCCTTAAGAAAACAATGTTCACATTTTTTCACTTTCCATTATAATAAACTATTGAATTATAATTATAAAGGCGTTTAAAGTCCTAATACCAATATATTTTATTTATTTTTGATTCATTGTTTCAAAAACATCATTATTATAATGTTTTCCTTGGATATAGTATATTATTCAATATTTTAACTCAAAAATACCTCTCTCCTCAAGTATAAATAACCCCTCTCTCTCCCATTGAAAAAACACTCCTACATCACTTAATAAAGACCAATATCTACCCAAATTCTCTATATTAATCCCTTTATAACCTTAGTTATGTTTTGGAGTAAACCAAATCCATTCTTTAAAGAAGTCAAGTGTTGTACCAGAGAAAAAACATCGAGAAAAGGGTAAATTTTTATAAACTCTTCTCTCATTTTCCTCCTCTCATCTCTTTTGTCCAAATTTATCTCAAAAACAAATCATATAAGACTAATTATGAAGTATTTAAAAATTATATTAATTATTTTCAACCACTATAAAAATTATATTTTTGAATAATTTATATTTTATGCATCTCTTTATTCCATTTTGGATAATGTTCTTAATAACGGTCTATTAACCACCAATGATGACGTTTCCCAATTATTTCATATAACCAACCTTATGGATGGTTATACTAAATTATTTATAATATTTAAATTTATAAATAAAATCATTTTATGACATTTTAATTAATTCTACTTATTTATAATTTACCTTGAAAAAAATAGCGAAAACAAAGAAAAACATGAATTGTTTAAGGAAAACATGATAACAAAATGGTTCAAATTCACACATGGAAATTAAGAAATATAATAAAATTATTATAATTAATAAATAATAAAATAAATTGAAATAATTATCTTTTTATTTAATTTTTTAATAAACTGAAATTTATTATTCAGGAGACAGAAAAATGATGAAATATAGCGAGAATTAAGGTAAGGGGATTCTCAAAACCAAAATATTTATTTTGGGTTATCTTCTATTTCACATTTATTTTAGTATTAATGTTATTATATTACCCAAAATAGGTCCTTTAAATATTATTTCTCTTTTATTTGTGGATATACATTTTTATACCCATCCAAAATGTTTTCTAATCCATTTATAAAAAAAGACTTTATTTTTTCAAATCACATCATTGACGCCTCTTGAGTTATTTATTATTCAAAGAATGAAAATATTTTATGCCAAATCATGATCTTAATTTTTAATTTAGAAATTCCAAAGGTTATTCCATTATGTATGATATGTGAAATCTTTTATTAAACTCATTTCTTTCCATAGGTTTATTTCATGACTATGATTGTTATACCTTTTATGTGGCATGCATGATTTATGAGAAATTATTAAGTGGTGAATGGGACTTGAATTATATATCCATCCAATGTATTAGTTAATGTGATATATCTCATGAGTTTATGTGTATTTTTTGGGAACATGATACTATATTTTTCACATTTATGATAAAATTATTATGCACATATGTTATGCATGAATATGATGCTGCTTTGTTCACAACTATTAGTGATATTTGACCACTATGACTTGATGTTTCATTTTTATGAATATTCCACATTCCATGCCTTTACTAAATTTTTCCCTCATGATTATGATATTATTATGATAATATGATGTTGATTATTCTCACCCATGTACTATTAATTTATGTCCCTTATTTCTCCCTTTGCTGGGATTTTATCCCACCACCCCTTTATTTGTTGTATATCTTCATCTAACTACATGTACAAAGGGGATAATGATATATTTAGAAGGAAAAATAAGAATAATTTAAATAATATTTAATGTTTATTATTTATAATTGATGCATGAGCCTAATTTTTTCAAGACGCTAAACCTTTGGATATTGGATTGTGACCTTATTAAGTTGTTTATATTTAAAATGATGTAATAGTCATGTAAGAAAAAGTCAATTCACTATAAACAATACAATAAATCATGATATTACTTATTATCACCCAATTATTTAAATATATTGATCAGATATTGTGATGCACGTGTGGATCACCTCTAGAGGGATTCTACACTTGAATCATATATCGCAACGATGGTGAAATTAAATCTATTCCATCAGATCATCAAAAAATATAGAATTACAAGTTAAAGTTATTTTATATCATCTTATAAATTAATTATGAATTACATTTGAATATCATATCCCTCTAGTTCTGGTTTATTAATATGGTCTATTAATATATTGTTTTCATTGGACATGATCTTATGATAATGTAAAGGAATGAATAAATGTGATTTAGGACTAATAGTTGAGTTTTTCATACCTTAAAAGGATGATTATACTTTGTTTAGAACATAAAAATGGTATCATAGAGGTTACATGTTTAATTTATAATTATTTATTTTTTGATGATTGATTTCATGTGTTTTAATTTTCTTTTACTTAAAATGATTTGTTTTAAAAAATAAAAATCATCATATATTCTTTTCTTCATTCTTCATAACATAATCCGTAATTAGTTAATGATTATGAACAAATATTCATTTGGATAGTACTTAGGGTTTCCCAAGTATGTTGTTTATTTGATACAATACATGGGTAATGACATGTTATAGACATTGGAAAAAGACAAGTACATGTCGTATAGCTTGTTATCGGTAGTGTTCTCAAATATTCATGGAAAGAAGAATTAAATGTATAATTAAACATATTGATTATGTGTTCTATGTTTCATTAATTTGATAGTACATACCATGTCATAGGATTAACAATTATATATTTAATTAATTTACGTGTTAAAAATTCGATGAACCCATGAGGTTGCCTCCAAGTACACATGTGTACATTAATTTTAAATGAGAGAAATTTTGTTTAAAATTATAGATGATGGTAAGTTAAGGATTATTGGATGGAATTAAGATAAATTGAATTAATTGGATTAGTTCATGGAACATTATATTAATTAATGAACAAATCTAAGTAATTTATAACAAGATTGAAATTGTATGTTCATTGTTTAATGTGTGGGTGATCATGAGAGTAGACCATCCCATATGTGTGATTAGTTTCTTTTAATTTATTATGGTTTTTATTATTATTGATGGATTTCATTTCATCCCCTCCTCCTTATTGTAGAGACCCGAAGCTTAACGTACATGGACATTACATTACTTTTGCAGAATATTTAGTACATAACAAAAACACACACACAAGGATCGTAATAGTTTAGTGTCTTTGGAAACTCGGAATATAATCTTCTAATCGTGGTGAATGATCTTGAACATCTCCCATAAAGATATTACCTTTTTTTTTACCTAAAACCTTTCTTTATATCCTGGGGAAAAGAAAACATAAAAGGGTGAGCTCAAATGCTCAGTAAGGGTAAACAAAATAAATATCAATCACAACATTTTCATAAGAACATAACATTTTGGAAATCTTAACCTGCAAAAGAGAGCATAATTTCATAGCATGGAATAAATCATAGTAGTGAAATGAAATCTCAATAATCATAACTTAAAACATGAAACTTTGTGGCATACAAACATAATCATAGAGAATCATATCTTATTAGTCAAGACTCATTGCCAAGACTATCTTAGTGGACAAAGTCCATTTCTGAACCGAGTCACCCTCATTTCAGTCCTGTTTCACTGAACCGGTATAACCTACCATTCCAGCCATGTCTATCTCATGATATATAAAATCTTTACCCAATGAATTGTAGGGAGATATAGGTCCCACCCATCTCATAATGATACCATTCTTATGTGTACCACAAAATCATAAACCATACATCATAGCATAACCCATGTAATAAAAATGGGAATCTTAAACATCATGACATCATAAAACAATTCATATAAGATCAAGGAATTAAAAAAAATAATTCCATCACAACATAATCAAATAAATGTAATAATAGGGATGAAAACAGAACCCTTTATTATCTTAGATGGAAAATAATTTTGATAAAACACTTGAACTCCATTCTTGAGGAAAATATCCTTTCTACTTCAAAAACACTTTTCCTTTCTTAACATGTCAAACAATTATAAACTAAAAGAAGTTGATTAAAAATAAACTTAAAAACTTGTAAATTAAGCTTCTTGTAAATAATGTTTTAAAAATCCATTCATGTCGTATAAGTTAAAAAACATTCTTCTCGTACTTTTTTCGGAAAAGTCAAAAAGTACCTTGTACAAAAAACGACAAAAGATTCCTTTCATATCTTTTACTAAAAACTCAGCGAAGGGTAAAATTGGATTTAAACAATTTTAGGTGGATGTAAATAATATTACATGTTTAGGAAACATGGATGTGGATGATAAAATACACCCCAGTAAATACCAAAGTATAAAAAATCTCGGATAAAAATGAGATTGTGATATTTCCCTTACCTTATGTCCGATATGCTTTGTACATATCCGAACCTCCTATATAATGATTTAAATAATGTCATTAACTTATTAAAGAATCATATTCATTGTTATTATATCATATATGGTTCACTTATGACTTTATATTACCCATTCTTCTGTAAATTCCATGTTAAATAAGCGTTTTGGGTAAAATCGTTTCATTTATCGTAGGTGTTTGGACTAGTTGTTCTTGACATTATTATTACTTATATCATGATTTACTTACTTCCATAATATAAAATATGATTTATATATCATATATATTCATTATATATATATATATATATAATAGATAGATAAATGAAATGAAACACACCGTTCATGGAGACGGGGTCCGTACGTACGCATGAACGATGTTTTCCTTTCCTTATTGTCTTGAATGGAAGTAAGTAGATGACATATATATATACATAAATCCAGTAGATTTAACATGTCATATATTTCATTATTATTCATTATATATACTTTATAATCTTTCTGGAATGGTTAACATGGATAATGAATCTCATCGCGTCGTGGAGATGGTAGTCCGTACGTACGCACGAGCGATGATATCATTCCCATGGTCGTGGAATTTTGTTGAAGTGTATGTATACTATTTCAGTATCAATATCACTTTATAATAATAATATATAGTTACTCATTACACCAGTATACCCATCCAATTAAGTTGGTGGCGGAAAATAGATTACACCACGGCGTGGAGACGGTATTCTGTACGTACGCACGCGCGGTGATTTCGTTTTCCGTAGGATGTATAGATGGTGAAATAGGGTTGTTTCATAATTATAATAACATATAATTATATTATTGATACTTATGTTATTACTTCATAATGAAACAACCTAATAAGAAGAAGTGGAAGAAGAAATAAAGTTGAAAGAATCGGTAACGGACATTACCTCTTCTTTGAAGCACCTCTTTGAGATATCCTTTTAGGGCACTAAAATTGGTTTTTGAGGAAGACCAGAACCTCTAGGATGTTTCTATGGAAGTGGAGAAGAGAATTTGGTAGGGTTTGTCCGAGATTTAAGGCTCAATGTGGTGTGAGAAAGAGGGGGAGGAGGTTCCCATTTATAAGGGAGGAGAGGGGTACCTTTGGAATAACTAAAACTATTATTTTATTATAAAGTCAAATTCTGTTTTAAATAGCTCCAAATTGATTTATTTGGAATATAAGGTGGGGATGGGTATAAATCCTCTCATCCAATAGGATTTAGACAAGTTTAGGTTATTATTTTAACCTTATCAATTAGATTTAACTCTAAGTTAAATAATTTAACTTTTACCGTGTCTTTTTCTTTTCTTACACTATATGGTTAATAAACATACCATAACAAGCCAAAAGAACCCCAAGTTGTTTATTATTAATATATCTATCCTTATCTAAGTCATTTTTCTGAACCTTAGATTTTTAGGAATTAAATAACAATTAATAATATAATATTTGTTTTAAAAACTATTTTTTGTCAATTTTGACACTATTTGGTACATGATTTTTATGAAATTTATAACAGAATTATAAGTTCGAAAAAAGTTACTTATATAAACAATAACATGTCATATTAACCTAGAAAATTAATTTAAGTCATAAAAAGTCTCAAATTACATTTATTTGGGCATTTATAACATCAATTATGTCAATATTTCATTAATAAGACAATTACTGCATCATCTTTGTGTCATAATAGATGATACTTATTTAATCCCTAAAAATTATAAATAAATTCCTATGATGTAGATAATTGTATTAGATTTCTGGATACTATTCATGTTTGAAGTTTCATGATGTTTATCACTAAATTAAAATTATTATACTTATAAGATTTAAGAAAGTGACATGTTGTCACATTCTTTGGTTTTAATAATAATTAAATTATTTTCATGGACAAAATTCCATAAAATGAATCTAATCCGACCATTAGGTTATATAGGTCGACATTTAGCCATCCAATATGATTTTTTCCAAGTGTTAGGGTAATTTTATAATATTATATTTACCCTTAATTACCTGATTTACCTTTAACTATAGTAAATAAAATTTACCGTAGTTACTATTCACAATACCCAAAAATAAAAAGAAGCTTATTAACATAATTTGGACCCACTGATTACAAATATGTAATCCATTTTTCCAAATTCAATACAGAAAAGAGGCAGAAATTAAATTAAAATTAATCTCGTTGTCGAAAGAAAACGGGTTTTTCTTTAAAACATTGCAAAAGATTGAATTGATTTAACCTACGAATTCAAGGTAAAATCAATGCTAATGACATAAATTATATTAAGTGGTAAAAATATATTCTATTTATACTTTAAAACCATTAAATATTATAATTTAACCACAAAAGATATTACGATTAAAAAAGTTGTTTTTAATTAAAATGTAGCGTGTTTTTACTATTCATTAAAATATGAAAGTTATCGGAAAAATATCAAAACTTTATCTAATGTAAATTTTTATATCCTGATTCAAAATAAGAATTTTATTTTGTCAAATTGAACTTATAAACATGTCAAAAACTAGATTTAAAGTGGGTGCGCCATCAAAAGGCGACAAAACTGCATTTTTTGAAAAATACTTATTTTACCCGAAAAATTTATTTTGTTCTTATACGATGTTCTAGAAATGTGTAAGATGAATAATAATGTTATAAAATTAAAAATTTAGTTAACACTATTCATAACGGCTAGTTCATAATAATATTATAATAATATATCGTTGTTTAGTAAAACTCAGTATTGCGTACAACACACGCTATCGAGGAAGGTCGCGATTGCGTGTAATGCAAGCAAAGTCAGGGTTGTGTGTAGTGCACAACTCCTTTGTTGTTGCGTATAACAGAATCCAACCATATTTTATTTATACATTGAATATATATATATATATATATGCACTCAATGTTGCGTAGAATAACTTCTATCAAAAAAACTTGAAATTGTGTGTAACAAGAGCCAAGAAAAGTGTTGTGTATACTGCAAGCTAATACGGTGTTCCTTATAGCGCAAGGTAATCTTGGTGTAGCATACAACACAAGACATTAATGAAATTAAAATAATATTTTTCATAAAATCTCGGGGTGTTACATTCTACCCCCCTTAAAATGAATTTCGCCCTCGAAATTCGTCGGGGTTATAAATGGTTTACTATTCGAAAGTTTCTTTAATAGAAACCCACATTGTAAAAAGGAATACCAAAACCAATCTTTAAAAACAAAAGTATGAAACGTAACGGTTACCCAAATAAACTAATCACTGGGTTTCCACATAGGTGAAAATATGGATATGGAAGAGAAATCTAACCATCATGTTCTGATGGAGAGTGGTAGAGAACATGGCTATGGAAAAGCCAGTAATCACAAAGCCATAAATTTGTGACGATCTAAGGTACCATATGATTCATCAGATATAAGAGCACTAGGACAACATTTTTGGTTTTCAATATCATTTCCCTAAAGTTGATGAAATTGGAATTAGAAGAAATACTTTCGTGATTTCGGTATAGTCTCACCGTTGGTCGTTCTTTGGACAATTTCCACTTCATCTCTTAAAGAAATGAAGTTGAATTTGTCATTCGTGATGTGTTAGCAGATCATGTGATAGAATGATGGGTCATTCCATCTGTCTTAAACAAAAGGTTAGAAAATTTATCAAAAAAATACATAAGTCCATCTATAGTGAGATTAATGATATATGGTTCCTAAAATGGACTTATTCTTCACATATCATACTACTTAATATAATAAAACTAGTTTCTACTAAACAAGTACTTCCTGTAGGCCAGTGGTAGGCGATAAAGGCCAGTCGCACTTCGGTTGTGGGTTCGATTCCCATGGCCTTGTCCAACGCGATGGGTTGTCGCCCGCCCTGCAGGTTGTCCTTTTTCTAAAACTATATAATATCAAAAGTTCTATCCTTAAACAATACTAACTTATTTCCAACATAATCCATTCCAATATTTAGGAAATACTTCGGTCCAAGCTCATAATATAAAGAAAATGATTACTTGAAATGCCATCAACCATGCATGTGAATACCATCATTTATCCCCCATATATCTTGTTGGTAACATTCCAATCATGTGAATACCTTAATCATGTATTCTCTTGAAAAATGAATAACCATTAAACCTTAGTGAAAACATGAATGATGTCAAAAGTTAACTCTTTCCACATACCAAAACCCGAAAATTCTATATACTCAATCCATTACATAACCTTCTCCTTATATCAGTCATGAGCTCATGAATACTATCAAACATTTAATTTTCTCCTTATCCCTTCATTATGTGCATATCATCTACATTCCAAGAATATCTGAATAACCTTTCATGGATAATGGTACCATTAATCATACACTTTCAAAACTCAAGGAAAGACAACAGTGTAATAATCCTTAGATGTCTCTTTATTTCATAGTACCATGAGATTACTTATACAACATTACACATGATAAACATGTAATCATTCCACTACATTCTTAAACCATTGACTGAGCTTCAACAATTCTTTCATCTCACATATCATTTGTAGTCTCTTCATCATCATCAACATAAATACTACCCATATGACCATACTGATTCTCTTCAGGAGACTTTCCCTTAGGGCATTGGTTTTCATAATTCCCGTACATTCCACATTTAAAACATTTAACCATTGTTGATGTCGTAGAAATACCATTATCCTCATCCCTGGTGTTAACTGAACCCTTTCCTTTGCACTTACTGGCTTTGTGTCCTTCTTTTCCACACCCAAAAAATCTTCCAGTTCCTTTGAAACATTCTCCTTGATGCCTCTTCCCACATGATTTGCATAGGGGAAATTGAACTTTCTTTCCTCTATGATCATCATGAAACTCCATCTTTCTCTTATTAGCCGAGTCAAGAAACTTACCAAATTTTACTTTATTGATCATATTATGAGATTGCTGATTCGGAAAAATAATGATGTTTGGACTTCCAAATCCCATTTTATTTGGTTTCTCATCATTCCATTGTCCATCATATCCCCCATTATCGTGAATCATCTTGTTTCCAGCCATTTTCTAAAACCCAAAAAGAATAGTGTGAGAGGAAAAAATCATAATAAAGGGGGAGTAACTTCAATATCTAACATCGTTGGTTTAATCTAATATCGTTACCATAGTTCTAAGACTATATCCTATACGTATACTTATCCTTAGGGACATCCCTAGACATACCTTAGAAATATCTCCAGGGATCTCACGAACGTTCACGCATCCTAGTTTCCAAAGGTTGACTAAACCTTTCCTCTGATACCAACTGTAGAGACTCGAAGCTTAACGTACATGGACATTAAATTACTTTTGCGGAATACTTAGTACGTAACAAAAACACATACACAAGGATCGTAATAGTTTACTGTCTTTGGAAACTCGGAATATAATCTTCTAATCGTGGTGAATGATCTTCAACATCTCTCATAAAGATCTTCCCTTTTTTTACCTAAAACCTTTCTTTATACCCTGGGGAAAAGAAAACATAAAAGGGTGAGCTCAAATGCTCAGTAAGGGTAGACAAAAGAAATATCAATCACAACTTTTTCATATGAACAAAACATTTTGGAAATCTTAACCTGCAAAAGAGAGAATAATTTCATAGCATGGGATAAATCATAGTAGTGAAATGAAATCCCAATAATCATAACTTAAAACATAAAACTTTGTGGCATACACAAATAATCATAGAGAATCATATCTTATTAGTCAAGACTCATTGCCAAGACTATCTTAGTGGACAAAGTCCATTTCTGAACTGAGTCACCCTCGTTTCAGTCTTGTTTCACTGAACCGGTATAACCTACCATTCCAGCCATGTCTATCTCATGAGATATAAAATCTTTAACCAATACATTGGAGGGAGATATAGGTCCCACCCATCTCATAATTATACCATTCTTATGTGTGCCACAAAATCATAAACCATACATCATAGCATAACCCATGTAATAAAAATGGGAATCTTAAACATAATGACATCATAAAACAATTCATATAAGATCAAGGAATTCAAAAAAATAATTCCATCACAAAATAATCAAATAAATTTAATAATAGGGATTAAAACAGAACCCTTTATTATCTTAGATGGAAAATAATTTTGATAAAACACTTGAACTCCATTTTTGAGGAAAATATCCTTTCTACTTCAAAAACACTTTTCCTTTCTTAACATGTCAAACAATTATAAACTAAAAGAAGTTTATTAAAAATAAACTTGAAAACTTGTAAATTAATCTTCTTGTAAATAATTTTTTAAAAATACATTCATGCCGTATAAGTTAAAAAAACATTCTTCTCGTACTTTTGTCGGAAAAGTCAAAAAGTACCTCGTACAAAAAACGACAAAAGATTCCTTTCATATCTTTTACTAAAAACTCACCGAAGGGTAAAATTGTATTTAAACAATTTTATGTGGATGGAAATAATATTACATATTAAGGAAACATCGATGTGGATGATAAAATACACCCCAGGAAATACCAAAGTATAAACAATCTCGGATAAAAATGAGATTGTGATATTTCCCTTACCTTATGTCCGATATGCTTTGTACGTATCCGAACCTCCTGTATAATGATTTAAATAATGTCATTAACTTATTAAAGAATCATATTCATTGTTATGATATCATATATGGTTCACTTATGACTTTATATTACCCGTTCTTTTGTAAATTCCATGTTAAAGAAGCGTTTTGGGTAAAATCGTTTCATTTATCGTAGGTGTTTGGACTAGTTGTTCTTGACATTATTTTTACTTATATAATGATTTACTTACTTCCAGAATATAAAATATGATCTATATATCATATATATTCAGTATATATATATAATAGATAGATAAATGAAATGAAACACACCGTTCATGGAGACGGTAGTCCGTACGTATGCATGAACGCTATTTTCATTTCCTTATTGTCTTGAATGGAAGTAAGTAGATGAAATATATATATTCATAAATCCAGTATATTTACCATGTCATATATTTCATTATTATTCATTATATATACTTTATAATCATTCTGGAATGGTTAACATGGATAATGAATCTCATCGCGTCGTGGAGACGGTAGTCCGTACGTACGCACGAGCGATGATATCATTCTCATGGTCATGGAATTGTGTTGAAGTGTATGTATACTATTTCAGTATCAATATAAATTTATAATAATCATATATAGTTACTCATTACACCAGTATACCCATCCAATTAAGGTGGTGGCGGAAAATAGATTACACCACGGCGTGGAGACGGTATTCCGTACATACGCACGCGCGGTGATTTCGTTTTCCGTAGGATGGATAGATGGTGAAATAGGGTTGTTTCATACTTATAATAACATATCAGTATATTATTGATACTTATGTTATTACTTCATAATGAAACAACCTAATAAGAAGAAGTGGAAGAAGAAATAAAGTTGAAAGAATTGGTAACAGACATTACCTCTTCTTTGAAGCACCTCTTTGAGATCTCCTTTTAGGGAACTAAAATTGGTCTTTGAGGAAGCCCAGAACCTCTAGGATATTTCTATGGAAGTGGAGAAGAGCATTTGGCAGGTTTTGGCCGATCTTGAAGGCTCAAAGTGGTGTGAGGAAGAGGGGGAGGAGGTGCCCTTTTATAAGTGAGGAGAGGGGTACCTTTGGAATAACTAAAACTATTATTTTATTATAAAGTCAAATTCGGTTTTAAATAGCTCCAAATTGATTTATTTAGAATCTAAGGTGGGTATGGGTATAAATACTCTCATACAATAGGATTTAGACAAGTTTAGGTTATTATTTTAACCTTATCAATTAGATTTAACTCTAAGTTAAATAATTTAACTTTTACCGTGTCTTTTTCTCTTCTTACACTATATGGTTAATAAACTTACCATAACAAGAAAAACGAACCCCAAGTTTTTTATTATTAATATATATATCCTTATCTAAGTCATTTGGCCGAACCTTAGATTTTTATGAATTAAATAACAATTAATAATATAATATTTGTTTTAAAAACTATTTTATGTCAATTTTGACACTATTTGGTACATGATTTTTATGAAATTTATAACAGAATTATAAGTTCAAACCAAGTTACTTATATAAACAATAACATGTCATATTAACCTAGAAAATTAATTTAAGTCATAAAAAGTCTCAAATTACATTTATTTTGGCATTTATAACATCAATTATGTCAATATTTCATTAATAAGACAATTACTGCATCATCTTTGTGTCATAATAAATGATACTTGTTTAATCCCTAAAAATTCTAAATAAATTCCTATGATGTAGATAATTGTATTAGCTTTCTGGAGACTATTAATTTTCGAAGTTTCATGATGTTTATCACTAAATTAAAATTATTATACTTATAAGATTTAAGAAAGTGACTTGTTGTCACATTCTTTGGTTTTAATAATAATTAAATTATTTTCATGGACAAAAGTCCATAAAATGAATCTAATCTGACCCTTAGGTTATATATGTCTACATTTAGCCATCCAATAGGATTTTTTCCAAGTGTTAGGGTAATTTTATAATCTTATATTTACCCTTAATTACCCGATTTATCTTTAACTATAGTAAATAAAATTTACCGTAGTTACTATTCACAATACCCAAAAATAAAAAGAAGCTTATTAACATAATTTGGACCCACTTATTCCAAATATGGAATCCATTTTTCCAAATTCAATACAGAAAATATGCATAAATTAAATTAAAATTAATCCCGTTGTCGAAAGAAAACGGGTTTTTCTTTAAAACATTGCAAAAGATTGAATTGATTTAACCTACGAATTCAAGGTAAAATCAATGCTAATGACATAAATTATATTAAATGGTAGAAATATATTCTATTTATACTTTAAAACCATTCAATATTATAATTTAACCACATAAGATATTACGATGAAAAAAAGTTGTTTTTAATTAAAATGTAGCGAGTTTTTACTATTCATTAAAATATGAAAGTTATCGGAAAAATATCAAAACTTTATCTAATGTAAATTTTTATATCTTGATTCAAAAGAAGAATTTTATTTTGTCAAATTGAACTTATAAACATGTCAAAAAGTATATTTAAAGTGGGTGCGCCATCAAAAGGCGGCAAAACTGCATTTTTTGAAAAATACTTATTTTACCTGAAAAATTTATTTTGTTCTTATACGATATTCTAGAAATTTTTAAGATGAATAATAATGTTATAAAATTAAAAATTTAGTTAACATTATTCATAAAGTATAGTTCATAACAATATTATAATAATATATCGTTGTTTAGTAAAACCCGGTATTGCATACAACACACGCTATCGAGGAAGGTCGCGATTGCGTGTAATGCAAGCAAAGTCAGGGTTGTGTGTAGTGCACAACTCCTTTGTTGTTGGGTATAACAGAATCCAACCATATTTTATTTATACATTGAATATATATATATATATATACACTCAATGTTTCGTAGAATAACTTCTATCAAACGAACTTGAAATTGTGTGTAACAAGAGCCAAGAAAAGTGTTGCGTATACTGCAAGCTAATACGGTGTTTCATATAGCGCAAGGTAATCTTGGTGTAGCATACAATACAAGACATTAATGAGATTAAAATAATATTTTTCATAAAATCTCGGGTTGTTACACTTATTATGTAAGGCCATGCATTCCAATGGTTTATTTTATATAAAACCCCTTTTATCCAATCCATTGGATCCCATCACCTACATGTGAGTAAAATCTTATGTAAGGATGGAGATCCTATGTGAGTGGAAGCAGTCTGGGTCAATGAGATGAATAAAAACCAATCCAGGAAATATAAAGTAACCAAAGGACAAATTATGGAACCTGAACTAAGATCGTTTCATGTTTTTTCTTCTATAGTTTTGGGTTGGTTTGTCATCCTCTAGATAAACTAACCACTAGAAAAATCTTGTGATCATTCAACTTATATTTTATTTCTATTAGTTTCATGGTTAATTATTTATGTTTGAGAATTATTCACAATCACCTAATAAATGGATAAATAAGAATGAAATATTGAATAAAATATAACTAGATTATGCATAATATTTTATCAGACATGATTAATCACTTAAGTAAAATCCACTAAATATTAACAAGTCATGTCTAATGATAAAATGGGATTTATTCATAAGGATAAAAATATCTTAATAAAAATATTATGTCATCTTATCCTTCCACTACTTAAGTTATAATCAACCTCATAGTTTAATGTTCTTGACCAACCCAAGTCGGGGTATAGTCAATTATAGTGGAAAATTTAGCTTGAAGTTTTAGATTCACTTAACTTAGTTTACATAAAGATTTGACTAACCAAGAAGGAAATAGTTTAACTAAGATTAAAAGGTTGAGAAAATACTATAACAATATGTTAGGATTGGGGAGTCAAATCAACTGATCAAAAAAATATGAGTTAATGTAGATAGAAAGTTGTACCTACATAAAACCCTCCAAGTATCTTGTCCTGCCCAAGTTTGGGTTATGGGAAGGCAATATAGATCCTTTCCACTAGAATATCTAAACAATAAGACATTCCATAACTGATGGTGAAGGATATTAGGTTTCAAAAAATAGTGGGGTATTAATAAAGAATTTAATAATATTTAAATTTATTAATCTATTTTTATAATAAAAAAATTACTAATTATCTATTATTAATTTTAGAAAATGTAAAATCAAATGACATTGAAAATATCACTAAAATCCATACTAGAGAAGATATCCTTCTCATCGGTGAGAATTTTTGGGAATGGTATAGGCATTTTCGTGTTATACTACACCGTGAACAGAAATTGTACATGTTGTAAACCCCACTTCCTAAGTCACTTTCCAAAGAGGTGAGTGAGGAAGAAGAAACTCTCTATCTGAAGCATGTGGATGATGTAATGTATTTCCAATGTTTTATGTTATCTTCCTTTCCCAATTATATTTTAAATAAATATGAGGATATGGATCCATATAACATAGTTTCTCACCTTTGAGATATCTATCAATATATGGTGAGATCACATAGATATGAGATCTCAAATAAACTATTCATATCAGAGAGTCATTTCTAGATAAGGAACATGTAGTAAAGATGATTTGATATATTGGGCACCAAGATATCTTGGTTTTTAATATCCCTAATGAGATGAGTATATATCTCATTATGCCCTCACTACCAAAAAAACTTCTCTAGTTTTATTGTGAATTATAAAATGATAAATATCAATAAGGCACTATCAGATGTTCCTACACTTATTCACTAATATTATAAAGACATACGACATGAAAAACTATTATCCTTTTCATGAATAACAATAAGATGAACAAGGAATTTCCTTGAAAAAAAATAATACTAACAAGGAAAAGGGGCTAAATTCTCATCCTAAGTCTAAGGTTTTGGGGAACTATCCCTCTAAGAAGAATAATATATAGAGGAAAGTAAAAGAACAAGATGTGATATGTTTTTTATGTAGAAATAAGGTCCACTAAAAGAGGAATTTCACCTAGATAAAGATGTAAGGGGGAAGTTTTCGGTGCATTTTTTATCAAGCTTAATCTTTCTACACCTATAAGTTATGTATTAGATACAGCATGTGGTTCTCACATTGATACCAAATATAGGAAATAATTAGATTTTATAAGTTATCAAGGGGTGAGGTGGATCTGAAGGCTGACAATGGAGCAAGTATTGTTGATCTTACCATTGGATACTACCATCTCACATTTACAACAAGACTGATTTTGGTTTTAATGAACTTTTATTATGTGCCAAGTGTTACTAAGAACATTAGTTTCATTTATTTTTTAGATATAGATGGATTTATTTTCATATTTTAAAATAAAGGATGCTACTTTTATAATGATAACATATGTTATGGTATGGCATAATGGAATAATGGTCTTTATGTATTGAATTATGAAATCCAAATATCGGGAATTGATAACAAAACTAATATGATTGAATCATATGACACCCAGTTGTGGAATAATTTTCTTGGTTTTGTAAATGATAAGTTTTTTACAAATCTCTATCGATATGGTTATTTAGACTCTTTTGATATAATTATGCTTGAAATATTTCATGTTTGTTTACAAGGAAAGAGGAAAAAACCAATATTCAATGGTCAAACTGAAAGGGGAATGGTCTTCTAGAATTTATACACACTGATATGTGTAGACCTTTTCAATTAGAAGTTAGAGGTGGATTATTATACTATATTACTTTTACTAGAAACTTGAGTAGGTTTGAATATATCTATTCAATGAGGTAAAATTATGAATCCTTTGAGAAGTTCAAAGATTTCAATAATAAGTTTGAAAATAAAATTGGTAACAAGATAAATAAACTTCAATTGGATTGAGGTGGAGAAAATATTAACCAATACTTTATCAAATATCACCAGGATTATGGGATTTTATCTCAACTCACTCCACTTTATATAGCACAGTGAAATGGTGTTATTGGAAGGATGAACCACACCTTTTTGGACATGGTTTTATCAATTACGAGTCATGAAAGTCACCCATTATCCTTTTGGGATTTGAATTTTAAATATCATTATACCTACTAAAATGAGTAATGACCAAATCTAAAAATTGTATTCCCTTCGAGTTATGGAATGGAAATAAACATATTTTCACATGTTTGTTCATGGGGTTGTGAAGAATTTTTTAAGGATATATCTATAAATAAACTAGCACCTTGAGGAATTAAGTGTATATTTATAGGTTTTCCCATGTAAAATAGGGGATAATGCCAATGACACCCTTTATAAAAGAAAGTTACTTTTTCAGGATATGTTTTATTTGTTGAGAAGTATAACATTATCAAGAATTATAGTGGGATAAATATTGACTGTGATTAAGTCACTAATCAAGATACAAAAGGGTTGGTACATGAACCAATTCCATAGTTCCTCATGGAATATGGTGTTCTGGAAAGACAAGTATTGTGTAAGAGTGCTAGAGAGGTAAGAGAACCAAATAGATATGGTTTTCTAGTCATCGATGATAGTGAATCATTATTGGTTGATGAAAATGATCCCATTTACTACAAAGAGTAAGTATAGATCTAAGAATATATAATATGGAAAGAATCCATGAATTTTGAGATGGATTCTATGTATCAAAACCATGTTTTAGTTTTGACCAATCTTCCAGTTGATGTAAAACCTATTGGGTGTAAATGGGTATTTGTAACGACCCAATGTTTTTCAATAGAAATTTTCTTCTTATTATTATGTCATATAATCACATAAAATCACAACACAAAGAACTAATAAGTACTATGTGACCTTTAAACATACTTTTGACACCCCTATATTTGTAATTTCAAAAATCTAACGTACACAGTTGCGATCAGTAAGATGTTTGGAGTCTAATGGAATAACCTTAATTTTTGGTGAATAGTAACCTACCGTTATGAATAGTAACATAACCTTATGAATAGTTATATGAACCTTATGAATAGTAAATAGTTCAAAGGAATAGTAACCTCATCCATCAATGTATAAATAAAATTTATACATCTTATAAGTGATAAAATGATTATAGTAAAAGTTTTTTAATTTTTATAAGTTGTAAATAATTAATTAAAATTAATTATTTAATTTAAAAGAAAAATTTTTTCCTAAATTTTTTTCATAAATTATCAATTTTATGTCTTTTGGTTTTAGGATAATTTTATAAGACCTTATATAATTTTTGAAAGCATTATAGAATCAGTTACAATTTTAAAATATGTATTTTTCAAATAAATTATGATTTTAATTAAATAATAATAATCATATTTAGAAAATTATTTTTGAAAAATGGAGTTCATTTTTTATTCTACACATTGAAAAATGGTAATGGTGAATTTTTGGGTTTTTTCTAAAATACTTGAATTTTTTATGAATAGTAAAATAAGATAATTTACAATAAATGCCAAATAATGGATTTATTGAGTCATTGATGATGATATGTTGATGTAAGCCCAATTGTTTCGAACTCACATGAAATTATTACTATTATTGTTCATGTAATCATGACTATTTATTGTCTTATGGAAAAATAATAAACTAATGATTATAATATTATGAAAACTCTCCTCCCCTCCACTATAAATACCACCTCTCCCACCCTATTCTCTTCACTTTTCAAAAACCTTGTATCTTGCATATATTCTGCCCAAATATCTTCTCAAGATCTTCCCCAATTTCCAAAATCCCTTTTTATATTCAAAAGATCAATTCCACTCCCGTTAAGAGGCTCTCAAGGAAGATTGATTCAAGAGGTAAATTCCACTTCTCAATTCTTTTACTTTCTTTTCAAACTTCATTTGTTTTATTTTATATCCTTACCTATAGTAATACAAATGTTATGAAAATTACAGTAACTTAAATTTACTATAATTTTGTTATGACAATGTAATAATTTATTATTATCTCTTGTTTACACTTCTTTTATTTTAGTAGTAAAGACATCATCCGAGATGTGTTAATTTACCACATTCAATGACTATTGGTTTTCAATTTCCATATTGTCTTCAATTCTTGTCATGAAACCATTTTCATGGTTGAAACAGAAACTAATATATGTATTAAGTCTCATATATGGTTCTGGAACCCTTTTTTAGACATGTTTTTGATTTATAAAACAAAACATGATCATTATAGAAAAAAACGACCAATTAACCCAAAAGGTTATCACCAATGTTTTATATAATGATTCGACTTCACTCCAAGTAACCAAATTAAATTTACAAATATGTAATCTCATATATTTTCAATAATTTCATATAACTTTAATTCTATAAAACCACTTTCATATTACATGTTTATCCATTCCTGAAAATAAGTAAACCGATCATAAAATCCAAGAAAAAAACGACCCGAACAATGAAATTTAACCACTTAACTCATCAAAAAGGTCATGAATGAACTTAAGAAGGTTATAATAAATATTTTACATATATAATAGGTTATTTAATTATTAATTAATTAACCTAATTTTTTTATTCAGGTCATTAATATCAAGTTGAGAACACTATCGAACTTAAGGTATGAGATCCTCTCTATTTCACTTTTATTCAAGAGTGTCATCTGTGTGATACCATTTTATTTGTAATTAATAGTGATGGAGTATGATTAATCACCTCACCCATAATATAATCATGATTTAAAAATGATTATAAACCCCTTTCTCTCTCATTAATCCCTCTTAATTACACACGATACCATGTCGATATTCCATGAGGGATTCAACCCAAACCTCCTTTATTCGATTGGGTTTCTTTATCATTCTTTTTACCTAAATTTGGTTATCTATTATTCTTATGTTCATATTATAAATTCTATGTGAATTTTACAAAATAATTTATCAAGTTCCATTCATCATTATCTTTTGGGTATATACATGTTTTTAAGTGATTCCCTCCTCAATACTTCTTGATAAGAAATCCTGTTTTGGGGGAACTTCCTGAATTGTTACCCAATTTCAAGTGCACTCCATATTATGTTTTAAGCCACCACTGTCTATATAAAACAAGAATTTTTTTTGAAAACCTTATTGGTTCACTTCTGATTTTTTATAAAGGATTTCCCCTTTTCTATTTTAAAGGCTTTTATAGTATTTTCCTTAAAACTACTCAAAAAGATTTTATGATAAAATTTCTTGAATACTTTTCTTACATGTGTTCACTTATACTTGAAATAACTTACCATGATACATGAATAAATTCTATTATGAATTTATATGTATATTTTAGTTCCATGTTTTCAGTTTTATGTACCCAGTCTTCCAAGACACTAGATTTTATAATCCTTGGCTTGTACTCTGATGTATAATTATACTTAAAATATTGTAATGTTATATGTAAAAGGATAGGGTCACTATAGTTGGTATCATTGGATGGTATAGTTATTTTTGGAGATTAGTAATAGAGCACTTTAGTAAGAACCTTAAGGATGATATTAAGTATAATAAAACATCCCTAATTTTTAGTAAGTATATAGAAAATGGTTTATTATGAAAATACATCCATGTCTGGATACAAATAGGTAGAGATGGATCTGGCATAGATGTATCTAGGGGTAAAACCCGAAAACACCGCTTTGAGCTTGACTCGAATGAGAACAAGTTCATGAAAATGGGTCTTGCTTCACTCTTGGTTTGACACTCCTAGGGGATATTCTTTGGTGAATTAATAAGCTTAGTATGAACCATTATTAAGGGAACAAAAACAATCCCATAAGAATATACATTAGGAGATAGATCATGAATAACATATATTGAGGCCTAGAAACACATAAGTTAAGGAGAAAAGTGTAATTTGTAAGTTATCTCTTTAATGTCATTAGTTTCCCCCTTATGTTATACTCATCCCAAAATTTTCTTTTTGTTCTAGCTAATGGATGGTAATATGATTAATTAGGTTAAAAATCAATGTGAAGGAAAATGTTATGACTGTCAAAATGTGAGCCCTGGTCAGATGGGATCTCAAGAAGGATATATCATGATTATGCCAAACCAGCTATCAAAAATCACCATTAAAAAATGGTACTTGGTTGAATTCCCAAAGGATTCAAGTAAGGAAAATATGAAATATCATAAAGGTCTATATGATAAAGGTGATAAGGGAAAGAAGACCCAATTTTCATTGTGTAGTAACTGTGGAAATATGCACTAAGGTAAATGTCACAAAGAGACTGGGATATGTTTTAAGTGTGGAAATATTGGATAGAAAGTAGCCAATTCTCATGACAAAATGAATAATGTGGTGAATGGAAACAAAGTTCCAACTAAGGCATAGTACATAGTTTTATGTAATAAATGTGGAGAATTTGGACATTATCCAACACAATGTTCTTTTGAAAGGGTTGTGAATCATGATGAGCATAAACAATCTCCATGATAAAGAAAGCACTGAAAGTACTATGCTAAGGTGGATAATGATGAATAAATTACATGTAATCACTAATTAAAATTAGTGTATCTCATAATGTATTTCAACTCATGCCCTATTTTTATATCTTTCTTGTTTTCTAAGAACATTTATTTCCCACTTGAAATGATATTAAATCACTATGGAAAACCTATATCTGTATTTTATCAAATGTTGAAGTTCGTGGGAATGTTCTTCTAGAAAATATAAGTCACCTTTTGGTGAAATCTAAGGTAAAATGAAAATTTCTTTGCCTATGCCTCGAGATAACTCAAAATCTATGAGGAAAACTATCATATGCATAATCTGGAGTTGGCAGTTGTGATCTTTGCATTAAAAATCTAGAGGAAGTATCTCTATGGGGAGAAGTGTGAGATATATACTGATCATAGGAGTATTAAATTTATATTCACACAAAAATATCTTAATATTCACCATAGATGATAGATAAATCTCATTAAGGATTATGGTTTCTCAATCTAATATTTTCCCAGTAAGGAAAACAAGGTAGCAGATGCTCTAAGTAGAAAGGATCCTGCATCTTTATCATTGATGAGAATTAAAAAGGATCTGATCTTCTTAGATTTGAATAGGATGGACATGGGAATAATTAAGGTAGGAACATCATCAATCCTTTCTAAAATTATTTCCCAACCATCCCTTGTAGAGAAAATAAAGGATGCTCAATGAAAAGATGTGGAAATTTAGAAAAAGGTGGAATCCATAAGAAATGGGAAATCCACCGATTTCAAAATTAACAAGGAAAAAGGTGTAAGATTTGGGACACAATTATGTGTACCATCTGATCTTGAGATAAAGAAGGATATTTTGAATGATGCACATATCTCTACCTTCTCTGTTCACCCAGGGATCACAATGATGTATCAAGATCTCCAAGAGAACTTTTGGTGGGACAATATGAAGAAGAATATTGATGACTATACATCAAAGTTCCTGGTTTATCAACAAGTGAAGGATAAAAGATAGAAGTAATAGGGGTTATGCAACCACTACCCATACCAACATGGAAATGGGAGAAAATTACCATGGACTTTGTCACTAGACTTCTAAGGACATCTAGAGGAAAAATGCTATATGGGTCATT
The DNA here is from genome assembly GCA_963277665.1 of Viscum album. Classification (NCBI taxonomy): domain Eukaryota; kingdom Viridiplantae; phylum Streptophyta; class Magnoliopsida; order Santalales; family Viscaceae; genus Viscum; species Viscum album. The sequence goes on along the minus strand of OY728121.1, from coordinate 1,215,548,293 downwards.
GTGGATCATCTTACAAGGACAACTCACTTTTTCCCAATTCGAGAGGAATTCTTATTGGATCAAATTACACTGATATACATCAAATAGGTCGCAAGGATTCATGGAGTACCACTATCTATTGTATTATATAGTGATCTTAAATTCACCTCGATGTTCTGGAAAAAATCTCCAACATGCTCTAAGCACTGAACTAAACTTTAGTAAGGCCTGTCATCCTCAAACTAATGGCCAATCTGAGCAAACTATTCAGAAACTGGATGATTTGTTGAGATCATGTTCTATAGACTTCAAAGTAGGATGTGGCCAACATCTTCCACTATTTTAATTCTCCTAAAATAATAGTTTCTACTTGAGAACCTGAATGGAACCATATGAAGCCCTTTATGGGAAAAGGTGTCGAACACCAGCATGTTGGGATGAAGTCAGTGAGCGTAAGCTTCTAGGTCTTGAAATGGTCGAGGAAATAGTGGAGAAGGTGAAAACCATTCAGTAGCATATCAAGGAAACCCAAAGATAATATAAAATTTATGTCGAAAATCATCAATGAGACCTTGAGTTTAAAGTTGGAGATATGGTATTTCTACTCATATCTTTGTGGAAGAAGGTCATGAGGTTTTGGAGGAATGGAAAGTTAAGTCCCATGTACATCAGCCCCTTCGAGATTCTTGATCATATCAGGGTTGTGGCCTATTGATTGGCACTTCCACCAACCATGTCCAAAGTACATTATGTCTTTAATGTGTCCCATTTAAGGAAGTACATACCATACCCTTAACATGTACTCTATTCAGAGTTGTTACAGTTGGAGTATGATCATTATTATGAGGAACAACCAGTGAAGATCTTGGATCGTAGAGATAAATTTCTATGTAAAAAGACTAATCACATGGTCAAAGTAATGTGTCGGAACCATAAGTACGATGTGGAAACATGGAAACTAGAGGAGGAAATGAAGGAAAAGTACCCACACCTGTTTATGTCCAAGAATGTAAAACAAAATTTTGAGGGTGAAATTTCTTAAGGGGGGAAGAATGTAATGACCCAATGTTTTTCAATGGAAATTTCATTATGATTATGTCATATAATCGCATGAAATCACAACACAAAAAACTATTAAGTACTATGTGACCTTTAAACATAATTTTGACACCCCTATGTTTGTAATTTTAAAAAACCGACATACACGGTTGCGATCAGTAAGATGTTTGGAGTCTAATGGAATAAATGTAATTTTTGGTGAATAGTAACCTTTACTTATGAATAGTAACATACCCTTATGAATATTAATATGACCCTTATGAATATTAAATTTTCCAAAAGAATAGTACCCTCATCCATGAATGTATAAAGAAAATCTAGGCATCTTATAAGTGATAATATGATTAGAGTAAAAGTATTGGTATATTTTTAATTCATAAATAATTAATTAAAACTGATTAATTAATTTAAAATAAAATATATTTTCCTAAAATTTGTTCATAAATTATCAATTTTATGTCTTATGGTTTTAAGATAATTTTATAAGACCTTATATAATTTTTGAAAGCATTATAAAATCAGTTATAGTGTTAAAATCTGTATTTTTCATGTAAATTATGATTTTAATTAAAAATTAAATTAATAATATTTAAAAAAATATTTTTGAAAAATGGAGTTTATTTTTATATTCTACAAGTTGAAAAATGGTTATGGGGATTTTTTGGTTTTTTTCTAAAATACTTGAATTTTTTATGAATAGTAAAATACGATAATTTGTGATAAATGCTAAATAATGGATTTATTGAGTCATTAATGATGATATGATGATGTAATCCCAATTGGTTCTAACTCACTTGAACTTATTACTATTCTTGGGGATGTAATCATGACTATTTCTTGTATTATGGGAAAACAATAAACTAATGATTATAATATTATGAAAACTCTCTTTCCCTCCACTATAAATACCACCTCTTCCACCCTCTTCACTTCAATCCTCTCAAGCCTTGTGACTTGCCTATTTTCTGCCCAAATATATTCTAAATATCCTCCCCCACGTCCAAAATCCCTTATTATCTTCAAAATACCAAGTCCTCTCCCCTTAAGAGGCTCTCAACAAAGATTGATTCAAGAGGTAAATTCATCTTTTCAATTCTTTTACTTTCTTTTCAAGTTCAATTATTTTCTTTTCTATCCTTACCTCTCCTCATAAAAATGTTATGAAAACTAAAATACCTTAAATTTAATTAAATTTCGTTATGATAATGGAATAATTTATTATCATCTCTCTTTTACACTTATTTTATTTTAGTAGTAAAGACACTATCCAAGATGTGTTAATTTACCACATTCAAGGACGATGGGTTTTCAATTTCTGTTACCATCTTCAATTATAGTCATGAAACCATTTTCATGGTTTAAAAAGACTATAATATATGTATTAGGTCTCATATATTGTTCTGGAATCCTTTTTTACACAAGTTTTTTATTTATAAAACAAAACATGTTCATTATGGCTAAAAAACGCCAACTAACCCAAAAGGTTATCACTAAAGTTTTATATAATGATTCAACTTAACTCAAAGTAAAAAAAGTAAATATAAAACCATTTAATATTATATATTTTCACTAATTTCATATAACTTCTATTTGGTACAACCACTTTCATCTTACATGTTTATCTATTCATGAAAATATGTAAACCGATTATAAAAACCAAGAAAACAAACGAACCTGAAAAATGAAATTTAACCACTTAACTCATCGAAAAGTTCATGAATGAACTTAATAAGGTTATAATAAATATTTTACAGATATAATAGTTTACTTAATTATTAATTAATAAAACTAATTTTATTATTCAGGTCATTAATATCAAGTAGAGAACACCATCAGACTTAAGGTAATGGATCTTCTCTATTTGACTTTTATTCAAGATTGTCCTCTATGTTATGACCTTTAATGTGTAATTACTAGTGATGGGGTATGATTAATCACCTCCCCAGTACATTCCTAATTATTTTAAAATGATGATAAACCCATTTATCTCTCATTAATCCCTCTTAATTACACATGATACGATGCTGATATTCCTTGACGGATTCAACCTGAATCTCCATTATTCCTTAGGGTTTCTTTATATTTCTTTTTACCTAAATTTGGTTATCTTTTCTTCTTATGTTCATCTTTTAAAAGTTATGTTAATGTTTTAAACCCATTTATCAAGTTCCATTCCTCATTATATTTTGTGGATATACATGTTTTTAAGTGATTCCCCCTTAATACTTCCCGATAAGCAAACCTGTTTTGGGGGAACTTCCTGAATTCTTACCCAATTTCAAGTGCAATCCATCTTATGTTTTAAGCCACTTTGTCTTTATAAAAAAATTATTTTATTTTGAAAACATTCCTAGTTCACTTCTGGTTTTTTTATAAAGGATTTTTCTCTTTTCTATTTTAAAGGCTTTATAGTATTTTCCTTAAAACCGCTCAAAAATGTTTTTATGCTAAAATTTCTTGAATACTTTTCTTACATGTGGTCACTTCTACTTGAAATAAATTACCATGATACATGAATATTTTACCTTATGAATTTAAATGTATATTTTAGTTTCATATTTTTAGTTTTATGTACCTAGTCTTCTGAGACGCTAGACTTTACGATTCTTGGCTTGTACTCTGATGTATAATTATGCTTAAAATCGTGTAATGTTTTATGTAAAAGGCTTGAGTAACTATAGTATTCAATAGAATGATGTAAATGGAAGATAAATTTAATACCTATAATGAATAGATATTCTCTAAAGTATTTATAAAACATCAAGGCATTTACTATGACAACACCTTTTCTCCATTTTCCATGTTTATATCCATCATAATTTTGTTTTCTATAGAAACTTAACATGACTATGAGATTTGGAAAATGGATTAAAAAACCAACTTCCTTATTTGGAACCTTCAAGAGTATGTTTCTATGACATTTCTTGAATATTTATTTACTCTAATAAATGCCAAAAAATTATGAAAGTTTCAAAGATTCATTTATATATTAAAGAAAGTTTCCAAGTCATGCAAAATTTGATTTGATGAATCCATAAAGGAATTTGGTTTCATTAAGAATTAATAAGATCCATTTTTTTATAATAATTTTATTGGAAGTAACTTTATTTTTATAAAAATATATTATTATGAGATATTACTAATTGGGAATGGTATACCATCCTCACAAGAGGTTAAGGTATGGTTGAACAAGTGCTTCTCCGTGAATGATTTAGGTGAAGCAACTTACATTCTAAAGATCAATATCACGTATGATAGATCGAAGATGATTCTCGGACTAATTAAAGTTATATACATTGACCAAATACTGGAGAGGTTCAATATATAAAGAAACAATATAGTACTGGTTTTATTTTTACATGGTATACATCTTTCTAAGAATATGTTTCCTAAAACACAAGAGGAATGATAGAGAATGGTTAAGATCCCATACACTTCTAAAATAGGATCTATCATGTATGACATGTTATGTATGAGTATTGATGTTTATTATGATTTGAGAATGGTAGGTAGACATTAATAAGATATAGACAAACTGAATTTCGATATTGCCAACACTATCCTTAAGTATCTGAGGAAAAATAAGGATATGTTTCTGGTGTATGGAGTAGATGAAGAGATAGTCCTCAAGTGTTACACAAATACAAGATTTCAGACTGATCATAATGATCATAAATATTATTATGGATATATATTTTGTCTCAATTAAGGATATGTGAGCAGGAAGAGTTCAAAGTCTCTAGTTTTCACCGATTCTGTAGAAGAGTGTGAGTATATTGTAACTTATGATGTAGCCAAGTAAGAAGTATGGATTCTAAACTTTTTCAAATATATTGATGTGTTTCCTAGTAGTAAAGACCCTATCATAGTTTACTATGATAACACTATATCAGTGGATCTTTCCAAGGATCCAAGGTAACACAAAAGGAAAAAATCACATACTTATAATGTTTCACCTCTTGAGGGATTTTTTAATGAGTAGAATTTGAAATGAGAAGAGTATACATGGATTAAAAGTTTTAAGATCCCATAATGAAGAATTTATCTCATTATAAGAATGAGTTTCTTGTGAGATCTAGTGGGATGAAATCTATTTTCAATTGGATCTAGTGAAAGTGGAATTATGTTGTAGTTGGTTCCTATAACCATCTTGTTCCATAATTAATTGTATGTTTTTCTTAATTAAATAAGTATTATTATCACATATTAATTATTATTATGCATGACATTTTATGTGCTAATTTCATTAAAATATATGTCTCTCTGAAAGGTCTCAGCAGTTCCCTTCCATGATGAGAACCTAGAGGTCCCACTACATTATTCTTGAATTCCTTTCTATAGCTGGATGATATTTTCTGACATGAAATATAAGATATAGGATATTAGTGGTAGGAAGCTTATAATACATTGATAAACCTACTAATGGTGTTATCTATTAGTAATATCCAAAATAGAGTTTATCAGAATAGGTCTAACTATAAGAAATCCCCATTTTCATGTGTCATCGGATGTTCCTATCTGTATACATGTGTATTGATCCTTAAACTTTAAGATTATCATTAGTGGATATAGTTACTTTTGTGCTTTGATGTATTGATTAAAACCTTGATAACATATATTTGTAGAAATTTAGGATACGTTGGGTGTGTTACCAGTGATATAGAATTAATGGATAATTCAAGAAATGATTTATCCCCAATGTCCTATAATGGAATTTTTTATCTCAAGACCTTTGAGGGAATATAACTACCTACATAAATCTATGGACATGGTATTCTATGGGAAAGTTCATTTTCAGAAAGTCAAATAAATACAAATCAAGTATATTGGTTGATGTAACCGATATGAAACATTCTTAATTAGAGATAGCATAATAAATTTATTATATTGCATGGTAAATGTGTATAGGATGTTGGATGTCATTGTGATGTAAAATTATTTCTCTATGGATGACTTGACATGTTTCTAGACACTAACCTTGGCATTTATGCTTAATATCACTAAGAAATTGGCCTAAAGGGTCACATACTATGTGTGTTCATAATCTTAGTTAAATTCAAGTAATGAATTTAATAAGTAAGAATTAATAATATTTATTTAGGTTTGGTTGATCACAAAAATTTAATGGCATGTTGTTCAAAAGAATTAAGAAATTTAAATAATTAATAATAAATATTAGTTTTTAAGTTTAGTGAAAATAATATTTATTATATTTATTGTATAAATTATGCAGTGACATTTATTTAATTAAAAAATCATTATTCGAGGATTGTTAAATGTTGAAAAGGGAAAGCGGACTATGTTTAATGGTACACTTAGAAATAATTAATATTTTTTATAATCTTAATGTGTTTCACATGTCATGTGATTAATAATAATAAAATTATTATTAATGGGCATGAGGTCAATTAAGTATATTAGAACTGGTTAAGGTATTGTTTTCAATTTTCCTTCCCTAAATCCTCCATAATAAATATTTAATTATATCTAATTATATATAAATATATCACTTTCCTAAATTGACATTTTGGGTGTGCACAAAGGATAAGAGATATATCTAGAGAGAAATGTCTACAAATATATCTATAGATATATCTAGAAGATATCTAAAGATATATCTAGAGATATATCTAGATTCATATATATAGATATATCTAAATCTCTATAAATATATATCTCTTTCTTATCTATCACATATTTGAGAGAGAGAACCAATATTTCTCCCTCTTTGAGAACAAAATTATTGCGGTCAACAACGAATAATGAAAGATATCAGGATTGGTTGTGCTAGAACCCAACAATTCGATAGTGTTGATCAAATATTGTGGTGCATGTGTGGATCACCACTAGAGGGATTCTGTGTTTGAATCCTATATTGGAATGATGGTACAATGAAAAATAATCAATCATATCATTAAAAACTATGGAATTAAAATTTTATGTAATTTTATATCATCTTATAAGTTAATTATTAATAATATGTGAAGATCTTCTCCCTATAGTTTCTGCATATTAATGAAGTCTTTCAATTTACTTTGTTTTTGTTTCGCATGGTCTTATGATCATGTAAAGTAATTATTACATGTGATTTAAGATTAAAATTTATGTTTTTCATACCTTAAAAGTATTATTATTCTATTCTTGGATACTGCATCGTTAATGATAAAATTTCAAATAATAATGAATAAAAAAACCACTATTAGGAAAAAAGTTCAAAAGAATCAGAATTTCTCACACCCGGTATTGACAATAAAAAATAATTAATTAATAGAAATGTATAGAATAATTATGGGTGAATTTTATAAAATGATTTAAATATTAGTAAAGTTCTTAAATATATTATTAAGATAGTTATTTTTGTTATACAGGAGATTCAATCTCTTTATTGGAAGTCAGGAATTAAGGTAAGGGGTCTTTTTCTAAAATTTAATTTTTTGAAAAATATTTCTTATTGTTCACCGTGAGATATTTAATATGGTTTGATTAATACCTAATGAATTTTTTTACCATATTCACAAAATTCATGGTATTTGAATATACATATCATGTTCTTTCTTTAAATGGATTTTGATTCAATGGATACTAATGTTATAAGGATTTTTGTCAACATAAAACCCTTCATTTAGTAATAATGTTTCTTCTAGAACTTATTTATTCCAAGATTGGTTCTTTACACAATAAGATTATATTTTATGGTACATTCTATTCCTCTCTATGTATAATGACTATTTAATTCAAATATTTTACCTTGATTAATCTCTTCCTCAAAAAGAATATAATTTTTTAGCATAATTCACATCCTATTTGATGATAGGTTCCCCTCATTATCTATATTTTCCATTAGTTAAAATGGTATCCTTTATAATTGGAAACCAAATTATGTGTTATCTCATATTTCCTTCATAATTCCCTTATCCTATTTTCAAAAGTATGTTTTTTCTCTTTTTATGATGTAGAATAAAGGTATTTCAAAATGCTAAAAATAGTTTTCGATCCTTTCAAACTCAATTGTTTCATCTTCTATTCCACATTTCTTTTTGATAACCTATATGTATTTCCATTATCTCTTATTGAAGTTTATTTTTAAAAGTTATTTTTTTAAAAAAAATCATAACACCCTTTTGAAACCTTTATTTCTTTTTCAAGGATTTATTTTTTAACATTCTTTTTGAAAAATTAAAACATTTCAAAATTATTTCAAATCATTTTATGAAACCTTTAATCATTTTTAAATTATTTATTGTTGAGTTTTCATTCCAATTAATGATTTTTAAAATTAATTCTTTTAAATTTCTCAAAAAGTGACCTTTATAAAAATGACTTTTCAAAGTTATCTGTAATTCCATCACTTGTGCCAAAGTTAAAAGTGTTATCTAAAATTTATTTTATGATCTCACTATTATTTTACTATTTATCTACAATGGCCTTATTTCCTTGGAATTTACTTTTCATGAAACACCCCCAAATTTATTTTATAAAATACTATTTTTTTATTAAATTTTGGGTATCAACCATTTACATTCATGAGGTCAATTTTTGTTATACCATCTAGAAATATTGTGAAATCCATTTTTATTTCCATAGGTTCTTTAAGATGTGTGGTATGATTATTTTCAAGTGGCACATATATGTATATATAATTGATATTTTTCTTCTGATAAATCTCTAAGATATTTTGGGTCTGATAAATACCTAATACATTTTTGGTATGATATAATCCTAGTATAGTTTGGGTCCGATAAATTCTTAGGATGGTTTGGGTCCAATAAAGTCATGGGAGGGTTTCTGTCTGATAAATACCTAAGATAGTTTGGTTCTATTAAATCACATCAATGTATTGGGTAATTTTTTATATCATGTGAGATAATGAAGTACGAATGTGTTTGTATTTTTTCAAATAACTAAAGTGTACAAAACATGGAATATTTCACAACTTGAAGGATGGGAACAATTGGGTTTGCTCATAATGTGGTGTTTTCATGTATATATGTTATGTTCCTTTGTTATAAGTCATGGATCTTGATTATTATCTCTTGATTTTGTACACTTATGTCATGGTATCTGTTTTTCATTTGAGATTACATGTCCTATTATCATGAATTATGAACAAATCTTATTATTCTATGCTCTTTTTAATAAGATATCACTATCATAATCATGTTTTCTTATATTCCTATAATCTCACCCTTGATGACATGTTGAAAAGATTTTCCCCTTACCAAAAATTTGATCCAAACCCTCTCTTATGTTTTCATTCTCCATGATATGAAGATGATTGTAACATATGATAAGTTTATAAAGTATTATAGTGTAGTTAGATTTAGGGGAAATGTTCACAAGTGTTATAGAATAAGTTGTCTTTGAAATTTTTCCCCAAAGACACCAAACCTTATGTTTTTGGGATTTGGTGATTACTTGTGATATGTGAGTTTAACTTATTTAAATTTATTAAAATAAGTATAGTTTTATATCACTTTTTATCAAATCCAATGTATAAATAAAGTGGTTTTAGCACCAAATATGGGAGTGTGGGTCTAGGGCACTATAATTGGTTCCAAGGTAAGGTTTAGTTATTTTTTTGGATTAGCTTAGTTATTTTGGGGGATTAGGATTATAGAAAATTAGTGAAAACCCTAGGTATAAGTATAATGTGTGAGTATAAGCATATGATAACATCTAATAATTTTAGTAAATTTTTGAGAATGAGGCTTTCGAATAAATTACATCCCTATTTGGATATTGGAAAGTGGATGTAATTATGGCATAAATGCACCTAGGAGTAATCACCCTTAAAGAGGTTGGTTGATTATCAACTCAATCTTCACTCAATGCATGATGAGTGGGACTAATATTATAAACCTAGCTAGAAACACACAAGGGATATGGTTTAGTAAATTAGATTCTCTTTACAAGATATTATGAAGGATTTATTATGTAAAGGATTTAGGTTAAGGAGTTTGAGAGAACATAGCCTAATGGAACTTGGATTGAATTAATAGTTATTAAGGTTGAACTAAAAGATAATTTTACAGTTTTTAAGAATAAATCATTTTAAGGTTGAGTTTTCATATTTATGATAATTTCCATACGATGTTAATATTGATCACTCAAGATTAACTCTTTTAGTTTTATAAATGGCTGGAGCTAGGAGGGTCCAAGTTGATAAAGGGAACAATGGATAATAAAATAAATTTCCTCATAAGAAAACAAGTGGGATAGGAACTAGTGAATAAAATATTATGGTTATGTCCACCCAACTATCTCAATTTATGAATAATAACTTGAGTCTTCTTGAACATTTGAATACACTGAAGAATAGAAGGATGGAATTTCATATAATATTAGGTATTGAAGATGATGAAAAAATTAAGATTCAATTTCCTTCATGTCAAAAGTGTGGGAAAATAAACCCAATGGAATGTCTCAAAATAACTAAAATATATTTTATGTATATTAAATGAGGTTATCAAATAGCATGATTCTAGGAAAAATGTAAGAGTTTAGTTAACAAAATAGATAAAAATAATGTTCTTCATAAGGAACCACTAGTAGTTCAACGTTTTAGATGTGAAGAATTTTGACATTATGGAAACCAGTGCACGAATCTAAGGGATTAAGATGATAATTGACACAAATAGCCTTCTAGGCCTTGGGAATAATGAAATTCTCATGAAAATACTAATATTTAAGTTGATAGTGATAATTAAGTCATATTGGTTATTCTCTAGTAAAGATTTTTAGATGTATTATATCATGTATGTTTTTACTAACTATTAGATATTGAATAGTAAATAAAAAACTCTTAGGTGTATCATTGTCCAAGGTGTGTGAATCCACCATCAAGGTTTATGGGATTATACTACATAAAATTATTAATAATTCATCATTTAGATTAATTTAATGTGATTTTGTAAATTTATTTTCCCTCTTCACATTGATACAATATTAATTACAAAAATAGGGAAATTTAATTTCAAACCAACCTTTGATCATATGTTAGTGCAAGAGTGAATATAAGATATCATGGAAAACTAATTTTTTTTATATGAGTAAAGATACCCAATCATGAGGGTAGTTTATCTCAAATTATTATAGAGAAAAACTCAATATCAAAATCAAACCTATTGTAAGGAAAAATATATGTTATCTAAGTTTATAAGATTTATATTTCTAAAGACATTTTACCTTAATTCATGACTACATTTTTTATTCCCTTATATATTTTCATTAGTATGTGATAATTAAAATTGTGAGGATGAAATGTATTTATGGAGTGATAATGTAGCAATCTAAGATTTCACTATATATTTTCCTTAAATATTAGATTGCTTTACATGCAATACAAAACTAAAATGAGAAATGGAATATTAGAAGAGCATAATTAAAGAAAATTATAAGAATAATAAAATCTATAATAAATAAAAAATATAGTAATCAATTAAAAATTCTTATATTTATATGGAAAATAACTAATATGATCAAAAAGGGTTCTTTCTCAAATAACTATTTATAATTTTAATAACTTAAATTGACCACTTTTAAATGGTTATTATGATAATATATGATATTATAATAAATGAACTAATATATTTAACTTATTTAAATTATAAATTGGGATTCAATAATATCGAAAACACTTAATATTTAAAAAGGATATTTTTCAATAAAAGTGGTCTTTCATTATATTTCTTATTTTTCTTTAAAAACTAAATGTATAAAATTCATAATTTGAATTAGATAAAATGAATATTATATTAGAATTTAGAATATATAAATAATATTAGTATGAATATTTGTATTTTTTTTAAATAATTGGCTTTTAATGAAAAGTTAAAAAACATTTTTTACAAAAACTATAGCGTTTATGACTCTATCAAGAAGTAGGAATAACTTAAAAACTTATAAAATATTTTTCATTATCATAGATGTATATAAGGAGTAAAACTATAAATTTTTAAATATCATTCTTCCCACACCCCAATGTTATTTTTAGGTACATATATTCATATGTTTTTACCATATTTTGTTTTGGGATTTTCTGGAGTTATTTTGGGAGATTTTTGGAATATTTTGGATTTTTCTAAACATGTGCTCATTTTTTCACATGGTTAGGGGAAACTATGTGGAATTCTAAAGAAACTATAAATATTTTGGTGGTTTGGGATAGTGTAATTTCACATTTTAGGTTTATATTTAGTCAAACCATGTGACCAAACTTTGTGACTTCTTCATTGTGCAGAAATATGCACACATTTTACCAAACTGTGTGGCCAAACCATGTGAAGGAAATTAATTGTTCTAAAAATTATTAAAAAACCTAAAATTCATACTATTAACATCATTATTTATATTATATCTTAGGCTCTAGACCCTAGGTATTCCTCTTATATATTTTAGAGATCACAACCCTTCTGTAGATCGATTCTGAGGGATATAGAGACATTGGATCTAGGAAACTCAATGTGATAGTCTATTATTTATTATTATTCATTGTTTTTATAGATCTATTATCTTCTTCTTGAAATGGGTAATAGATCAAGGATTTTATAGATAGATCTATGGGTTGTTTCATGATTTATTGGGTTTTAGTATAGGTCCATTGGAATAAAGTATGGTAGATACTAGATCTAACAATATCGTTATATTTTTATTCAGGAATTATCATGGTAAGTGGTTTCTTTTGTTCTCTGCTGATCTACAGATTGTTTAATATGAGTTTCTTGATATGGGTTTCATGGTTTAGGGTATTCTATTTATATCTAAGATCAAAATTTCCCTTTTTCTTATGGATCACATTCAATTTTTTTGTAAATTCCAAGTTTTTAAGGTAAGTAGTTTCATGAAAAAACTTTATTTTATGAACCATTCATGCTTTATCATTTTAAATTAGTTTTATAAATTATTTAATGGCATGATTTATGATTATTAAAATGTGATAGTTAGATATTGTTTTGTAAAAATTGATTTTTACTTTGGTATTGATGATAAATAATGGATTTAAAAGCGTGTTTTATTATGAATTTTGGTAGTTTGATTTTTGGTGTGTGATATACCCTGAAATGATTTGAAATGTGAAATTGAGGGAAAAAAATATGGGTTGTTTTTTAAATTTAAAGCCTCAAATTATAGGATATTTTAGACATTGAAATCCTCTCTATTTGGGATATGTAACATGGGAACCTGTCATAACTAAGAGGGGGTATATTTGGGATAAGCAAGCTAGGATAGTTTGCGATTACCTAGCATGGATTGATGCTACAACTCTAACTAAACTTTTTTATGATAGGGGTTAAGTTATTGTGGTTTTATCTTAACCCTAGGTCGATTTTTTAAATGGATTCATGCACACATCATCATTTGTTCACTGAGGTGTGAGAATCATAGCTAACCTAAACCTAATATAACCTTGGAATCAGTTTCCATATTACTCTATTTTGAAATGGTTATTTATTCATGCTTGAAAACTGGTTTTATTTATTAATGTTTTATAAAATAATATTAATGGGAAAATTTATATGTTTTGTTTTAAACTATGAAAAAACTTTATCTCATGCCTTTATTTTATTTAAATAAACATAATTTGTTTATTTAATAAATACTTCTTATGAAACACTTGGTGGGATCCAACTGGTCTTGTTTTTCTCACATTTTACACATTCATTTGGGTGTGTATAGTTCTTGTTTTATACAATATAGGTAAATATAAGTCACCTCATGGAGTAGGGGATATCCATGTTAGTGGGATTTGGGAGTTTGGCGGTGACATGGTGGGATTTTTGTCCCTCACATCGCATGGATATGGTTTGTTTTTTGTCTCAACTACTTTAGTTTACCTATTTTGGATTGGAACTTATATTACCTTATACTCTTTGTCTTCTGCTATTTTACTTGGTATTGTCTTTTTTTATTTATTTCATATATTCAATTTGTTAATTTTTATGGTTACTATGGAAAAAAACATTCCAAAAGGTATTTCTTGATGCCCAGGTGGTTGTCCTAAATTATGGGGATCAAGAATTCCCTTTGGCCCTTACCATTGGCTAAATCGGGTGCCCAGTTTATGGATAACCTTGTTCAGGTCATGAAAAATTGGTATCAATTGTAAGGATTCATGTTAATGGTCTTCATGTCTTGGGAAATTTTAGTGTATAAGAGATAGGATTCTCATGACTTAGAGGGTAGGTTATGAGTGAGTTCATTGCCAGCACTCATTGTAATGAACCTTTTGTTGCTATGAGATATTGGGAAATGTGTCTCTCATGTTGATTTTTGATCTAATATAAGTTATTTTATTATATTATATAGATTTAAACTGATATTTCTAAATTTTCTTATGTTCTCTTTTTTTATTTAGTACTATGCCCCCCAGAAAGCTTCCTAGAGTTCCTCAAGAGGGTGTTTCAGATGATGTTACATAAGGAAACCCTCTAGTCAATCAGAATCTTGTTGAAGTGGTAGTGTGAGTGGTCTTTTCCATGGATCATGGTATTTTACATACCTTGGATCAAACTATAGATGTAAAACCAAGTCATTATGAGATAAATATCATTCCCGATAGTTTATTATCTAGAAACCATCGTCCTTCCAATGAAAAAATAATCCCCAATAAGTAGAGAAATGGTTTGGGAATATCAAATGTATTTTTGAATTTATAGAAACACTATATTTCATTAAAATGAAATGTGATAACTTTAATCTTTATATACCTATTAATAGATGGTGGGACATAGTATTTTAGGAAAAATGCCATGAATTTTTGGAGTGGAATTACTTAAAGACCATATTTTTCTACCATTTTTTTCCTAAATCATTGATATTGGATAAATGGATGGATTTTCTCACATTTAAACAAGGTGAATGGATTATGGTAGAATATACCAATAATTTTTTAGTGTTAGTATATTTTTATATTGAGGTATTATCAAATGATAAGTTAAAGTATTATAGGTTTTAGATGATATTTTGACTATATATTTGTTCTCAAGTTTTTATGTTGAATCTTACATCTTATGCTGAAGTGGTTGACATAGACATGATGGTAGAGATTGAATAGGCAAGAAATTCATGGTTATCTATAATTCCTCTTCCACCTATTCATAGTTTCATTATATCCCATAGAAAGAAGATGAAGTAGAATGAGTCTCATAATGATTGTAGTAGTGGCACCCAACTGCAGACGTAAACCACTGTTTCAGAAGTGGCTTGCAGTATACCTTTAACTTGCTACCAGTATGGAATGACCAGGAAAACAAGATGTAATTTACCCACAACTCCTAAAATATCTAACTCTTGGCAACATCGAGGTCACTTATATAAGTTCTCTCATTCTCTCCCTAATCTATGTTATGTCATAGGATCATCATCACCTAAAGGATCTATGGTGCTATCTAATTATTCATTAAAGTAAAATGTGATGACTTTAAGCTTGATGTACCTAGTAATAGATGGTGGGACACCGTAGTTTAGTAAAATAGCCTAAATGTTTAGAGTGGAATGACTTAAAGACCATATTTTTATAACAGTTTTGTCCTAAATCATTGATATTGGCTAAATCCATGGATTTTCTGACATTTCAACAAGGTGACTGGACTATGGTAGAGTATACCAATAATTCTTTAGAGTTAGTCTATTTTTATCTTGAGGTAGTATCAAATTATAAGATAAAGTCTCATATGTTTAGATTATATTGTGACTATATATTTGTTCTGAAGTTTTTATGTTGAATCTTACATCTTATGCTGAAGTGGTTGACATAGACATGATGGTAGAGATTGACCAGGCAAGAAATTCATGGTTATCTATAATTCCTCTTCAGCCCAGTGGTAGTTTCATTATATCCCATAGAAATAAGAGGAAGTGAAATGAGGATCATAATGATTGTAGTAGTGGCTCCCAACTGCAGATTTATACCACACTTTTAGAAGTGGCTAGCAGTATACCTTTAACTTGCTACCGATATGGAAAGACCAGGAAAACAAGATGTAATTTCCCCATGACTCATAAAATCTATAACTCGTGTAGACATCGAGGTCACTTATATAAGTTCTCTCATTATCTCCCTAATCTATGTTATGGAATAGGATCATCATCACCTAAAGGATATATGGCGCAGTCTAATTTCTTAATGATATCAGGTTTCTAGCCTTTAACCTCTAAAAAACGTAGTTATAGGCAGTGGAAGCGTCTCTAGTGTAAATTGATATATGAATGTGATATGATCAAAAAAATTAAACAATAAATACATAAACTATACAATCATAACATATAATAACCAATGCACAAGTAAGCAACAAACACCCATATGTAGAGAGGTCATGCACTCACTAAGCTACCACAAACCCCAATTGTACATTCTCTATATCTATTCCAAAATGAATTTCTACTAGCCTCCTCACACATATCCATCGATGATATTGTCTAGAAACATGTCTAACACATCACCCTAAAAGGGATAGCCCATGTTCATACTGACCAAATGTATAACACATCCCCCTTAGGGAATAGTCTATATGGATCAACCTTCATGCTCAAATGTAGAAGATAGACAAAAAATGCATTAAATATGAGATTCAAGATAAAAAATCAAGAAGAATGATAAACAACACATGAAATACGAGATACAAGATGATAGTCCAAAAATCACGTCATTTCATGAAAGAATAATAATCATCATAAACCCACATGTGAGAAACAACAAGTATAGGTATCATGGGTAAACACACACACCACATATGATCAATATCAAGTATAGGTCTCATGAACAATTCTTCAAATCCTTCCCAAGTAAGACATTGATCGAGCTTAGCTTGAACAAATAAGTCCCACCATTGTCGTGTCGGATCACCAATCGTGTACAATGCTTTCTTGACCAAAATTTCTTATAGAGTTCCTAGGAAATCAAATATTATATTCATCCTATCTATTTATGATTTTTCTAGCTCATCTCCTGAATCTCCCCAAAATATCGATGGTTTTTTTCTTTGGAATTCCAATGAGTGATCCAAATGATGTGGTTCATCAATTTTATTTCCAATTTAAATAGCTTGGAATGATTTCAATATACTTTGAATAACCTATTGGTTAACCTATGGTTAAGGTGGAACCACATTCTCAACTTCACCCTCTTTCTGGTTTATTGGTCTCTTGATTGATTAAATCTTTCTATAACTATAGAATAGAGTACTACTAAATTACCACATAGATATCTCATAATAGGTAATATAGTATATAATATATTTAAAATTAAAATAAAGGTAAATTTTCTAGAATCACAAATTAATAAATAAAAATGGATGGTGAAATCTTAGTGGTGAGTCTCCATACTAATTCATGATAAAAAACTCTCATCAGCTGAACCCATGATGACGAGTTAACAACACACCTAAAAGTTCTTAACAACACTTTTTATACAAAAAACACTTGTATAAACTTATATTCAGTATAAATAGGTTATATATGATATTTTTACTTTAATTTAATGTTCTCACACAACTTATCTCCACCCCTACCATTCCCAATAGATGGACCGTACCAAAATGATACCATTTTTTACATCCTGACCTGACCCATTGGCCTGGGAAGGACCAAAATACCACTAACCTTTGGTAAAATTCCCTAGAAAACAATGTATAAAAATAAAATCAAAGGCTATATATAATCATTGGAGGACTATTTACCCTAAAAAATTTAGCCTACAATAGAAGGTAAAGAAGATACTTAGGAGAAAGGAAAATATCCCTTACTTGAGTGTGTGACTCCAAATGCTTGGGAGGGGATTCTTAAGAGATTTGAAGAATGTTTGTAGGACTCTAGAGAGTGTAGGGTGGAGTATGGACATGATAAAATGAGTTTTAGTGAAGAGAAATGGTATCTTGGGTGGTTTTATATAGGAAAAGAAGGGGATTTCTTTATTATTTAGGTTTTTGACTACATAAGAAAATAACCAAAACTATAGACCATCCAATGGTTTTTTCCCATGTTTTACATAAAATGGGAGTGGTTATAATTATTTTAAAAGTCCAAGTTCCTAAATTAATAAAATAATACCCTTTTTTATGTGGAGGTGAGTTATAATCTTGCAAAAATGGTTTTAATACCTTAAAATATATTAATGGTTTTAAAGGATGCATAAGGTCTTTATAAAATTAATAAAATAAACATAAAATCTCATTATTTTAAATTTAATACATATATTTAGTCTTTTATACATTATATAGTCTTTATTACATCACTTTTGGTTCATAATGATGTCATAATACACAAAGTGTATTTATATGGTATTTAATTTTTACCTGAAAATTCGACAGTCTCAGAAAATTATAAAAAATTCACCATTGGATAATTTATATGTTTTGGTTCCAAAAATAATATTCATTTTATCTAAATAATTTTATAAATATGTGAATTTTTACTTTTAAAATAGTAATCATCATTTATTGAAAATTCTCAATTTTTTACAATAATAGTTTTTGAACCCTTATAAAAATTACATTTGGATTCATAGAGATTATATGATCATTTATATTTGATAAAAATTATTTAATAATAATATTTTATTAAAATATTATTTATTTCATAAATCTATTAATTCACCAAAATAGATTCCTTAATTGAATTTGAATATTAACCAAAAATACTATTTGTGTTTCATTATTTTGAAATAAAAAACATTTATAATGTAGCCATAATATGATGAAAATATATTCATAATTATATAAAAAAATAATGTACAGACTCATAATTATAGGATCTTGATACATATCCCTTTAATATACCAGAAAATTCCTTAAGAGTAAGGTGTGAGACTATGAGACTTTCATCAGGGGGTTCGACATACTTGGTTTGGTTCATGACCTCGATGAGCTTGAAATTATTTCATAAATCATTTTGCCCATGCTTAAGTTATTATATCTCATATTGGGATTGTTCAAGGGAAAATACTAGTGATTCTATCCACCTCATAAGCTTCGATAAATTGGATTCATAGGGTAGGATCCTACTGGTTGAGGTCATAACTTCTTTTTTCTATGTTAATTGGATTTTTTAAAACCCTATATTTATACTAATCATGTAATCTCTTCTAAATTTATAAATTATCTTGTTACTTAATGATATTTTAAATCCAGGTGTTTTCTATAACCATATTACATAATAAAACATTTAAATACATCAAAATGAGGAATTTTATTTATAACAGTTTGATTAGTTATAATCTTCCCTCTTAAGAAATTTCACCATTGAAATTTTCTTTTCTGACACTAAAACAGATGAGGGTAACTCTATTTCACCACCTCCTCTGGTTCCCACATTTCTTATTCAAACTTTTGGATTCTCCATAACACTTTGACTAGGTACATTGTCTTATTCCATGGAAATTTGTCCCTACAATCTAAGATCTTCACCGGCTAATCCTCATAGGAGAGGTCATTCTCCAATAGTACCACATCTGTATTGAGTACATGTGAGTGGTTTGGAATGCACTTTCTTAATAGGGATACATGGAATACATCATGTACTTTAGATAGGTTCAGTGGGAGTGATAGTAGATTGGCCACCACTCTGATACAATCAAGGATCTCAAATGGGTTGATGTATCTTGGACTAATCTTTCCCTTATCACAAAATATCATCACTTTCTTACATAGAGATATATGGAGTAATACCATGTATACAACATCAAACTCTAGGTCTCATCGATGATTGTAAGTATATCTCTTTTGTCGACTCTGATCATCCTTAATGTTATACTGAATGGTATTAACCTTTTCTTCCATTTCATATACCATTTCAAGACCTATAGGCTTTCATTACCCAACTTCATCTGAACATGTAGATGTTCTGCACCTCTTCCCATAAAGAGATTCACAGGGAGCCATTTGGATGCTCGATTGGAAACTATTTTTGTAAGAGAACTCAACCATAGGAAGATGTTGGTCCCATCCTCCTTTGAATTCCATAAAACATTGTCTCAACATGTCTTCTAGTTTCTAAATAGTCCACTCAAATTGTCCATCGGTTTGATAGTGATATTCCATATTGATGTTCAACTCATTGTTTAAATAATTTTTAATACTTTTCCAGAACATTGAAGGTAATCTCGGATCTCAATCAGATACAATCGATAGTGGTACTCCATACAGACTTACCACTTATTTGATGTATATACATGAAATATTATTAAGTTATAAATCCTCTTGAATTGAAATAAAGTGAGTTTTCTTTGTAAGATGATCCACAACAACACATATAGAATTGTTTCCCCTGGATTTCTTCAGAAGTCCGATGACAAAGTCCATAGTGATGTTTTCCCATTTTCATGTTGGTAGGAGTAATGGTTTCATCATCCCCTTAGACTTCTTCTTTTCATCCTTCACTTTTTGACATACCATGAACTTTTATGTATATTCAGTGATCTACTTAATTATATTTTCCCACCAATAGTGCTCTCAAATATCTCGATACATCCTTGTGCTTCCTAGGTGAATAGAGAAAGTCGAACTATGTGTATCATCCAATTCTTTCTTCTTTAACTCAAGATTTGATATGACACATATTCGTGGACAAAATTTCACAACTCCTTTATTAACACTGAATTTTAAGGGTTTCCATTCTCTTACTATTTCCACTTTCATATGAATTTACACATCTTCCCTTTCATGATACTTTATCTTTTCCAAAATAGATGGTTGAGAAATCAGTTGAGAGAGGATTAATGAATTTTACTTATTTATGATTCTCATGTCTATCCTCTTAAAGTCTAATAAGATTGGATCCTTATCAATTATCATCAATGATAAAATTTTTGGATCCTTTATAATTAGATCATTTACTACTTTATTAACTTTCCTAGGATGGTAGTGAATTGAGAATTCATAGTCCATGATCAGCTCTAACTATCTTCATTGGAACATATTCAGATCTTTTTGTGTGAATATAAACTTGAGGATTTTTTTATCCATATATATTTCACACTTCTCCCTAAAGAGATAATTCTTCCATATTTTCAAATAAAATATCATTGCATCCAACTCCATTAATGTTTTGGATAGTTCTGTTCATGAACTTTCAACTACATTTAAGCATAGTCTATGAATTTTTCATTCTTCATTAATACATAGCTCAATCCCTTCTTCTAAGCATCACTGAATACTACAAAAAGTTCTCCACTTGTGGGTAGTGTGAGTATAGGGGATGTGATAATCCTTCTTTTCAGTTCCTTGAAGCTCTATTCAATCTTATCATTCTAATAAAACTTGACTCGCATATGATTTATCTTGGTTAGAGGTTTTGAAAATCATGATAAATTTCTCACAAATCAATGATAATACCTATATAATCCAAGGAAACTATGGATATCTTTCAAAGATGTTAGACTTTTACATCCTTCAATTGATTCTGTTTTTGAAGGTCAATAGATATCTCATTGCTTGTGATGATATGTTCTAATAATGATACTTCCTTCAACCAGAACTCACATTTGTTGTACTTTACATAAATCTTATCCATTCACAAGGTCTTTAGCATAGTGTTCAAATTCTCCTCATGCTCCTCCTTGGTTTTGGATTATATTAGAATATCATCTATAAATACTACCACAAATTTTTTAAGGTAATATCTAAAGACTCTATTCATCAAGTACATGAAGATTTATAGAGAATTGGTGTGTCATAATTGAATTACTATGAAATCATAATTCCCATATATTGTATGAAAATAAATCTTGGGCATATCCTCCTTCTTCACCCTTACTTAATAATATCCCAACCGTAGATTCACCTTGGAGAAGTATTTTTCTCCACATAGTTGATCGAACAAGTCATCAATCCATGGTAGAGGATACTTTTTCTTTGTCATGATCTTGTTGAGCTCATGATAATCAATTAAAAGGCTCATTGACCCATCCTTCTTCTTTATGAAGAGGACTGGTGCACCCTATGATGAAGCGCTTGGGTATAGGAATACTTTATCCAGATTCTTCTATAGTTGTTTCTTTAACTCCTCAAGTTCCACAAAAGATATTCTATATAGAGTCTTGGATAATGTAAATTCCCCATGTATAATCTTCATTGAAAATTAAAACTCTCAACCAGGAGGAAGGTCAGTTAATTCCTCAGGAAACACAAAATCTTATTACCTCATAATGGGAATGTCTTCAAGGGTGATATTTTCCATAAAATCAATCATTTGAGCTAGATACCCTTTCTCATAGGGAAATAATATCCATGATTTAGTTGTTGGGGATTAATAAGATTCATCCTCCTCCATGCACTTTAACTGAATCAGGGTTCAATTCGCAATACATAGAGTTATTTTCTTTTCATATAAATTTATGTTGGATCTATATAGGGAAATCCAATCCATGCTAATAATTGCATCAAATTCCACCAAAGAGAGTATGAAAAGGTTTTCTGGGAATTTTATCCCACAAATTGTGATAGGGGAAGAGTTATATACTTGGGATGAAATAATTTTCCCATTTTTAATTTTCACTGATATCTCTACTTCCTTGATTTGTGGTGGTGTTTGAATATTTTTACTAAAATTTTGTGATATGAAAGAATATGAAGAACCAGAACCAAAAAGTACATTCTCTATACATGAATGAATAACTAGTGTACCTATTGATACATATTTTTTGGTATCCACCTCAGTGGTTTTTATGGAAAAAGAAATCCCTTTCCTCCTTGTAGGTTGTTGGTTACCTCTAAAAACTCTTGTCTTAGTGCATTGATTTGAAAAGTGCTCTAGTTCCTTGCAATAGAAGTAATGAAAAATGTGCTATGGTTTTTCCAAAAAATTCCATTATTCTATTGCATCAGTGGGTTTCTCATGTTGTAAATTTTTAGCAAGGTTTCCTTCTTTCATGCATCTAAATCATTTCCTCGTTCCCCTTAAGCAATTTCCAGGGTGCTTCTTTTAGAACCATTGACAAGTGGGATGTTGAAATTTCTTGGCACTGTTAGATTTATCCATTGGACTTCCATAATTAAACTCCACTTTCCACTTCTTATCCTAGTAAAACCTTGAGACTCACCAATTTCCATTTCTAATTTTAGGGCGCATCAGACAATTTTCTCATAGCTATCAAAGTCTCATATTTCTAGGGCTTTTGTAGTCTTGGATTTATCCCACCAAAGAAGTGGTCAAACTTGTAGTTGGGGGTAAATACAAATACAAAGGTGTATCATGATAGTCTTGTGAATTTTTTCCCATGTGCCCTGATAGATTCATCATCTTTATGCTTGAGGTATAGGAAATCCCTTTCCATTTTAAGATGGAGATTGTGAGGAAAATATTTATCAAAGAACATTTTTTGGAAGTATTTACACTTTTTTCTTTGATCCATTCCTTAGGCTTCATATTCTTTATAAATGTGCACCAATGATAAACTTCTTCCTCCATATGATAAACATAAAGTAAAATATTCTCTTGTTCGGAACATTTAATGATGGAGATTATCTTCTCAATGGATTTCATCCATTGTTTTTCAATTAAGGGGTCGGATGATCCGATGAAAATCGGTGGCCTTTGTATCATAGAGGTCTTAATCGTAGATTTTTCTCTCCTAAGGGGATTTGGGTGTTCCTCCTAATCAAGGTTTCTATTTATAACTTAAGTCATTCAAGAGAGTGTTTTCATAAATTTTACGATTACTACTCCCATCGGGTTGGGCATCTTGTTGGGGTAGTCGTCACATTGCCCATCACATTGATTGTTTACTTGATTCCTCTTATTTCTATACATTGGATATAATAAAAGTAAAATTAGGGATGATTATTTCAAACTATTAAAAGAATAAAGTGTAATCCAATAAAATTAAAGGGATAACTTATAAATTATATTTATTTATTAACTTATGAATTTCTAGACTTCAATCTATGTTATCCTTTATCTATTTCCTAACATATATTCTTATGGGATTTTTTGTCCCCTTAATAATGATTCATAATTAGCTTATTAATTTCCCAAAGAATATCCCCTGGGAGTTTCAAACTAGGTGTTCATTAAGGATTTTTGTCATGTACCAGGTTACACCGAGTCAGGCCCAGCACACCTTGTTAGATTTGTTACCACTAGGTACATCTATTCCATAACCATGTCCACTTGTAGTATCTAGACAAGGATTTATTTTCTTGATAAACCCCAAACATTATAATAATCAAAATTTAGGGATGTTTTCTTATACTTATTCTTATCCCTAATCCTTTCACTAAAGTTTTCTAATCTTAAACCCAAAAATAAATAATCTTTTCCTCTGATACCAACTATAACAACCATGTTCTTTATTACACATTAATTTATGATTTATTACATAAAAGTACACATAATACAACTTGAAAGATATAAAAGTATAGTGTATTTAGTAATTAGGAACATATCATAACATATTGAACATGGGATACAATAACATTATCAAAATCTTCATTAACATGCTTTTAAAATTCCATGGATTTTAAAACTACATGGATGACCTTGGGACAAACATAAGAAAGGGTTGAGATATAAAGACCAATAAGGGAATAAACATGGAATAAAATTAATATAATAATACATATTGGAAAATATGGATATCAATGGTTCATAAAAATAGTATTAATCATAAACATGAACAATGAGACGTGATATAGCATGATAATCATAGCATGGGAAATGTGCCAACGACTTCAAACACTACATCATAAACATAGGTCAAGGACAAATCACAAAGACATCATGGTGTAAAAATTCCCATAAAGTAATCAAGTTCAATCCATATCCCAACATGAAACCCCATAGGACTAAAACATACCCAATTTATTGGAGCACTATATAATTCTGGGCACACTCGTCACTTTCATTTCATTCTCATACTTAAGTGTGCCATATAAATCATACAACACATATTCATTCAACCTCATATTTTATTCCATGATCAAATAGTGTGGAATAAATACATGTAAATCCTAATTCAAATATTTATAAGTGTATAAATGTTAATAACCTTGATAGGAAATGGGTATGGTATTCACTACACAATTGTTTTGTCATGGAAAATCGCGGTGAAATTCGGCAGCATAACGGCATCACATAAAAATTAATAAAATCGTTTCATGAGAGATAAATGGGTATATCATAATTTTTAAATAAATTTAAGAGTAATGGGGATATGTAATAACATTCCCCATCATTATTAAATTAAGATAAAATACAGAAGGTAAAGAAGATACTTGAAAAATGATGAGAAAAGAAAAGATCACCTACTTGAGTGTGTGGCTCCAAATACTTGGGAGGGGATTATTGATAGATTAAGGGAGGCTTGGGAGGACTAAATAGAGTTTAGGGAAGATTATGGACAATATAAAATGAGTTTTAGCGAAGATAAATGGGATCTTGGGTTGTTTTATATAGGAAAATAAGGGGATTTCATTATTATTTAGGTTTTGAACTCTACAAAATAAAATAACCAAAACCACAAACCATACAATTTTGTTTTTCCATGGTTTCTACCAAATGGTAGTCTATATCATTTTTATATAAGACTAAAGTCTTAAATTAATAAAATAATACCCTTTCTTATGTGGAGGTGAGTCATACTCTTAAAGAAATGGTTTTAGAACCTTAAAATATATTAATGGTTTTAGAGGATTCATAAGGGCTTTATAAAATTAATAAAATAAACATAAAATCACATTATTTTAAATTTAAAACATATATTTGGTCATTTATACCTTTTATAGTTTTTATTACCTCACTTTTTGGTCATTAGGATGTCATAATACACAAAGTATATTTATAAGGTATTTAATTTTTACCCCAAAATTTGACTGTCTCAGAAAATTATGAAAAAATAACTATTGGATAATTTAGATGTTTTGATTCCAAAAATAATATTCATTTTATCCAAATAATTTTCTAAATATGTTAATTTTGACTTTTAAAATTGTAATCGTCATTTATTGAAAATGTTGGGTTTTTTTACAATAATAGTTTTTGAACCTTTATAAAAATTACATTTGAGATCATAAAAATTATATGATCATTTATATTTAATAAATGATATTTAATAATAATATTTTATTAATATATTATTTATTTCAAAAATCCATTAATTCATAAAAATATATTCCTTAATTGAATTTGAATATTACCAAAAAATACTATTTTTGTTTTATTATATCAAAATAAAAAATCAATTATAAAGTAACCATAATAGGATAACAATATATTCATAATTCAATAAAAATTAATGTACATACTCATAATTCTAGGTTCTTGATACATATCCCTTTAATACACTATCAAATTCTATAAGAGTTAGGTGCACGACTGTGAGACTTTCGTGGGTTGGTTCGGCATACATGGTTTGGGTTGTGATCTTGATGAGATTTAACTTCTCCCATAAAAATTTTTTCTCAAGATTAAGTTGTTGGATATCACCTTGGGATTGTTCAAGGTAAAATCCTAGTGATACTATCTCCCTTATAAGCTCTGATAAATGGGATTCATAGGGTATGATCTTAGTGGTTGAGGCCATCACTTTTTTTTATGTGTCAATTGGATTTGTAAAAACCCTATATTGATACTAATCATGTGATCAATTTTCAATGAATATATTATAAATGGAAATATTACTTAATGATATTTTTAATCCAATAGGATATAATAAAACAAAATAAGTGCATGCGTTTTCTATAACCATATTACACAATAAGACATTTTAAAACATCAAAAAGATGAATTTTATTTATAACAGTTTGGGTCATTATAGTGCTAACTAGGGCACACAAGATTGTATCTCCAAGTGAAAAATTGGGACTGGAGGGATGATATTTCCACTCATGAGTTGGAGTATTCAGATTATACACCTTTTCTATAAATGCATTGGTTTGTGTGTTTCATGTGTTTCTGTGTTCATTCCATGGGTGTGATTTTGGTGTGGGTTATTTCACTGATTATATATTTATTACTCTTAATAACTATTTTTATACTCTCTACCTATTTTATATTAATTATGTTAACATGTTCCTATATTATTGGAATGTGTGGGAAGTCTTAAGGTTTATCTACTGAGTTTATATACTCACTCCCTACATCCACACCTTTGTGTATATATAGATGTTGATTATCATAATACAGGTAAGGGGAATGTAGCATGATTTACCAGTAGATTATCTTGATGATGTTGTCTTATAATTTAAGAGTTGGAGTTTGGAGATGATTTGCAGTAGATTTTTTCATGGTTCCACATTAGTCCCTTGGTTTATCTTAGTTAATTTGGTTCTTTAATTGATACGAACTTATTGGTATCTATTTTATGGCTTCGGCTTTGATTAAGATTTCAGTTTTTATGTCATTAATTTATTATTTATTTGATATCACCAATGATTACATATACCCTTGAAATTTATTTCTAGCCTTTGGTTTCTGGGAGATGTCACCTAAGGTTAGTGTAATTTCATTCCTTCCCAAGAAAATGGGTTAGGTTGAGATGTTACAAGGGAGTTTCCATATATCAAGTGGAAGATATAATGTTATATGTTATCTCTATATTGGGAGGGGTCATTGACAGTTCTTGTTCCCTTAATATCCTAGTGGTAAATGTGGAATAGAGAATATAATGATGGTAAATGGATCACCCTAATAGTTTCAAGGACCACCCTAGTAGTATTTTTCATGAACATTCCAATAGCAATAGGATTAGAGATTTTATAAACCATGTATGCATGGTGTTCTTGGTGGAGGTCAATTGATGGATATTCCATGTCCTCAGGGACCTCAAGTTAAACATAAGTGGGTATTTTTTAGACAATGTGGATGTTGAGGTTGAGGATTTGCACATGGAAAACTTCATGTGATGGATATAAAAGAGGTAGAATGGTTATAGGTCATTTGAGGAATGATATGTGTCTTTTCTATAACTATTATTGTATTGATATATATTGGTTCTTCTCATTCCTTTATCATGCTAACTTAATCTATTTATTATATATTCAAATAAAAATAAGTTATATACCCTTTTGTATTATATTCTCCTTTTTTAGTGGATGGTCGACTTTGATATAGGTATATCATAATTGTGATATTATTATGGGATAATATTAGCCATAATGAGACTTATCCTAGTTAAATATGCATCCATAAAAGGTCATTATTGGCATGTATTAGTTATATTATGTGAAATTATATGTGTAATATTATCAAAATAGAGTTATATTTTCTAGTATATAAGGTGATCATATAGTATTTATGGGTGAAGGATACCTCTAGATATGATTTAATCATGTTGAACACAAAGTATTACACCATTATTGGTGAGAATTTTTCTTTTTTTCAGCTGATGTGCAAGAAGAGTATCTTCTTAGAGTTATGAGGGACTTTATTTATGTCTTTTATAATAATGTTTTGAATTTTACCTTTATCATGAGATTGAGTTTGGCATAGATTTGTATCCAAATTTTTTATTATCTTTGTTTCACCTTATCATATGGATCTTATGGTTCTTCAAGAATTGCAGATTCAAATTGATGATATATTAAAGAGATATTTCATTTGAAATAATTTTTATCTATGGGGTACTCTAGTATTATTTTCAAATAAAGTTAATAGAGTTTTAAAGTTGTAAAGTGATTATAAAAGTTTAAACTAGTTAATGATGAATACTAATTGTCTTCTTCTAAAGATTGATGGTTTATTTGATCAATTAATAAGGTCTAGTTGGATCTCAAAAAATGTCTTGGTATTAGAAAATCATCAAAGGAGAGTGAGGGGTATTTTTTAATATATTTTTCCAATTTATCTATAGAAATTTTGAGTCCATGGTGATTCTATTTGGAGAAAAAAAATCATTGTTTGTATTTATGATGTTGATGAATTGACTATTTTGATTTTATCTTGATTGTTTAATTATAGTACTCATTAATGATATCTTATTTTATTCAAGATCAAATAAATAAAATTTTGGTTATCTAAGGATGATCTTAGGAATTATTTTCCAACATCGATTATATGGTTATACAACAATGTATCATTTTTATACTCAAAAGGTTCATTTACTTTGGCACATTATCTATTAGTATGGTGTAGCATTAGATCCATAAAAGATTGAGTTAGTTAAGTGGAACTAAAATATGTTTCTAAAGTTCATAATCTTCTTAGTTTAGAAAACAATCATCATATGTTTGTATATGAATTCTCTTGAATTTTGAACCTTATACCAACTAGGAGTAAGGATGTGGTTTTATTTAGATAGAAAAATGTCATGCATCATTTGAATCTAGAAAGTTGAAAGCAATTAGTTCTATGGTTCTTCATATTTCTATGGAAGGAGTTTATGTTTAAAATTTATTATGATTGTCATGATCCAACCCATTATGGCCCACCTAGCTGGAGACAAGCCAAGTGTGACACCCTAAGACCACATCCAATGGGCTAGGGGATAGAGATCGTCACCAAGTAGGCATAACACATAGACAAGGGAGGCATTATCATAAGGTTCCTATACACATGAACACATATCCAAATTACTATACAATGTTTAAAGGTAAAACAATACATCTGATACCATGATTCATGCATATAAATTATATAATCATAGTAGGACAAAAGTATTGAATCATAAGGGCCAAATACAAGCCCCCACCAAAACTATAAAGAGTCCAAGATGCTAAAAATGAGGGGACTGATATCAAGTCCAACTCCTGGTATAACCATGTTCAGTCTATCTCACTATTCTATGACTATTCTTAATCCTTTGATAACACTATCAAAAGGCCTGTTTTTTGTATAAGACACAACATGTGGGGTAAGAGACCATACAGGTGTGAGTATAACAATACCTAGTAGGAAAACTAGAAATCACTAAACATAAGCATCAAGAGAGTATTCAAATCATGACATGGTATGTCATTAGTTATGTGACATATCAATACAAATAGTAAAAACCCATATATACCAATAAGATACTCCAAGACTCAAAGAGGTCTCAACCACACTGCCAGCCATAGGATTCTACTCGAGGCTTCAAGGTAATTCTCATCTGGGAGAATCCACTCCAAAGGTCATGTTATCATTTATGGAACCCATCTAAGATTTAATTCTTAGTAGGAATCTAAAAATAAGTAATCAATCGATCTCTGATGATCTAAATCCCTAAATAGGGGATTACACCTAGGACTACTAGAGGATTCCACAAACCCAATTTAGAATAATTTGCTATGTCGGGTATCGTATGCCCATGTAATTTGGTCAGGAAGATTCATAAAAACCCACCTAAGAAATAAGATATAATAGAGGATCCCACCCTAGGAATCACATAAAGATTCATAACAACTTGATCTGAAACCAACCAGTATAGAGGATCAGTATCATGTGTTGAGGATGTAATTCCACATTATACCCTTGTAAGAATAGACCAAGGGAGCACACTTAACTAATACTTATCCAAACTAAAGTTATGGGGAGCCTCAACCTACCCCATAAAAATTACACGGTAATTACTGGGAGTACAAAGTGTGTCTAGTCTACCCTAGGTCTTTCCATGTCTCTCTATCTCACATGACATGTATTCCTCCATATAAACAATGTGTTATATTGGGATACATAGTGTGAAGAGGTTAAGAGGGAACTCATCATATCTCCATCTCTTTCTAATGTACATTAGGTTGTGACCATGTATTTAGGGTCATGCTCGTGTACTAGATCATATCTGAGTACTAGGTTATGCCCATATACTCTAGTAGTTCCCATGTTCCAAGTTGTATTCATGCCCATTTACCCATTAGGTACACACCGAGCCACAAGCATCGATCGACATGGAGTGTGAAATGTGTCACATGGTGTGTGATATTATTCTTTGAATGGAATCCCTAATTCCATATAATGGGGTCTACAAGGCTTGTTTTCATGGGACTACATTCCATGCAATCATGTTTTTCTAGAAATTCCATACTATTCCATACATGAAACATGCACTAATGGGACCCTGGATTCCACCGTGAAGCTCTCCATTATTCATGTATCTAGAATTTTATAGGAATTTCTTTCATTGGTGGATGGATTTTAACCATAAAAACATCTTTTGAATTGGATCCCACACCATGTCACATGCTGCACACCAAACCAAAATCAGGGATCTCCAAATCTGATCCTGATTCACCTCTGTTCATCTATCATTGTCATCACACCTAGATCAATCCATCGATTGTGAACCCAAACCCTCAGTATCAATTTTTTATTCCAAATAACGGTCGTCAAATGATAAAATACTGGGTATTTTTTGAACCTATAGCTAAGGAAATACTATTTATGAAAATGTGATGAATAGAGGAAGAAAAAAATAACAAAAGAGAAATGAAACCCATTAATTATTATCATTCATCATGGGATAATCAAATGGATAATAAACCATGGAAAACAAACACCCTACCTTAGGTTAGGATTGATCACTGATAAATAAAAAATATGTATTATTATCATTGGTGAGATCCACAAACTTCATTGGTGAAGACAACCCTTTGTAAATCGATCACGATCCCTGATATGTTGTCTTTTTACAAGCTATCCTCTTAAGGTTCCTCCCTCAATCTGTATGGTTATGTGGCTAACCTTATTGATTTCCCATAATAAGCCTTTTATAATGAGTAGATTGTTGTAAAAGTGGGTTCCCTTGACCCAACTTTACTGGTGCTTTTATATTACTATATCATGCATACAATAATTTGTTCATGATGTTTTCTTACCATAATAGTGTTATTATTTATGTGTCCACTATTTAAATGTTAATTTTCATAGATTTTTTTGTATAAAAAGTTTATAATAGTTCCCATGATATAATGAGAACCTTGAGATACTATGAAATTAATCTTAAACATATATTCTATGGTCTAGATACATCATATTTATTAAACACAATTGATGTCAAACTATCAGGTTTTGGGAACTCATAAGCATTGAAACTTCTTATAGTGAAGTTTAAACTTGGTGATGTATTGTATGTGAGATCCTCAGGACAGACCCACTAATAGGAACACCACATGTTTCTGGTGTCATTGGTTATTCCTATCTAAAAACATGTGTATCGGTCTCTTGACTTTAGATTTTTATTAATGATTTCCATTTGATCACATACTTTGATAAAAAGAAAAAATCGTGACATTGATGTCATGTAAAGGTTTCTTGTGTTGGGTTTGTCTATGTTGGTATGAAATTGGTTGAATGTTCAAGATAAATTTTTTCGCTTCGAAGTGTAGGAAGTGATATCTTGGGCCTAGTTGATCAACATGATAATACATTCATTAAATCCATGGTCAGGATAGTTGAAGGTAAGTCTATCTATTAAGATCAGTAAATAATAAATCAAGAAAGGGTGATGACACAAGTTGTGGATCCGACTTTATGAGAAATATTGGGACAAAGAGATTATATTACATAGAGTGTGTTCATAGGATGGTTTTCATTGCTATGGATATTCCTTATCCTTTTAGAGGCCTTAATGGGTTTCTAGACTCCACTCCTGGTCTATGAATAGTATTCACAACAATCAAGATAAGGGCCTAGAGGGTCACATACAATAGCATATTCAAGAGTCTGCACTATCTTGGTGAATAGGTGTATAGGACATGGTGGGCCCCAGCATGGGGTCTGAGTGTTGTCCAATTATTAATGATCACCAATGAATAAATAAATTCATTATTATTAATGTATAAAATAATTGGGTTTAATTTATTAATTAAAATTATTTACAACTGATTAAGTAAATACATGAAAAATATTATACAAACGAATATTATTTTAATATTCATTGTTCAATTGATATAGAGGGAATTTTAAGTTGAGTTAATGAATTGGTTTTATCAAATAATATATTTAATATATATTACAGCTATGTGATAAAAAATAAATGACATTATGATTGAGTTAATTTTTTGTAATGTGATTTTTATGCCTTGTTTAGTGGACATCGGATATATAGAGGTCGGGGAACCCTTACTAGGTATTTTGTCTTCCACTATATAAGTAGATGAGAAGCTATTTTCTAAAAATTAATCCATTCCAATGGATTGAGATATCCTCTATTTTATTCCCCCATCCAAGAGAGAGAAATATTTCACCTGATCTTTTGATCTTCGATCTCCTTCATAGATAGAAGGGACGGTGTCATGGTGATCATTATGGCATCAAAGGAATCATTAGAACTCATTATTGGCACATAAAATTTGATGATTGGAATCCATGTAGATTCTTAAAGTGTTTGTGGACAATCTAGATGGGTTCAGACTCAAATCCTTCAAGAAATGCTCATCGGTGATGTGCGACATACGAACAAGTATTCGATCTAAATGAGGTGCTTTTTTTAATTTTTTTTCTTATTCAATTTATGTGAGATCCTTGGACCTATACCGGGGTTCCAATCATCAGATATGCTGAAGTTATTTCAATCTGGTGATGAAAAATTTTAAATCCCTAACCCACTGGCTTCTATTATGCACCCCAGTACCTTCAATTGGTATCATAGGTATCATCTAAATTTTCTAAGCCAAAAAAATGAATTGCATTAAATAAAGTAGATAGATTTAAATTAGTTCCAAATTAACAGACTATGTTTCGATCTAATTTCATATGGTTAAGTTATGGTATTCTAAATTTTTTAATATAGATAAAAGAATGCATCTTTTTTAGGTTAAAATTGATGAAAAATATAAAAATAAATTTTTTCATGGTTTTATTTTACAACAATAAAGTTCTAGCCAGGTTACGATGGGAAAAAAATTCCCAGCGAGTTGATTGCTTCTCATGGAAGCTTTGACAAAAAAACACCACTTTTAAGAAATTTTATTCTTATAGGATTTTTTAAAAAAATCTAAAGGATTATTTAATTTCTTTACTTATTGAGGACAAAAAAATATCTATGGCTGTTTTGGTATACAAAATTTTAATATTTAAAATTTAAAAAAAAACTATAAAGATTCCTAAGAAAGATTGGATCATTACAACACTACCCTCCCTCAGTCCGCCGTCCTAGCCACACATGAGGTCTACTAGATTTTACCTTCCTATGTTAACCACACACTAGTCGTAGAAACATGACCTCAGTAACTTCCCTTCCAAGAAACTCCTAAACTTGTCGTTGCGCTATCAAGAATCCCTTAACCAAGCTATGACTCCCACGTTTGGTCACCTACTCAGCCAAAACTATTGTTCCCAGACTATTTCCCTGGTCTCCCTTACCATCTAATGCATGGTTCCCTTCTAGTTGATTCCAAGACCACTTCCTCTAGACCCGGCGGGCCAAATCCATCCATCCATGTTGAATAGTGACCATCTACATGCCTCCCTTGTATAGAATCTTCCTAGTGACTGCATCCCAGATGACCCCACATAGTTTTGTCATCCTCCACCATGCAACCCCCTCTCCCTACTCATACACGGTCCATACCAAAATGGTTATCCTCCACTGGACCTGCCTCTCCCATCGTTGTCTAAGTTGGTGTCCCCAGGGGTGATCTCCTTCAACAAACCCCCTAGTCATCCCTGATCTGAGTCAATCGGGCTACTGTTAGACTCTCATGAGTCCTATTTGACCTGAACCACCCTGTAATGGGCTTGGATAGTTCTAACCAACCTAGAATGGGTTTGGGTATCTCTGTCTAACCCCCCCAAATTCACTTCATGGGTTCAGCCCAACCTGCAATGGGCCTGATCAGGGTTATGGGTTTCGTGATAATTTTAACATATTTAAAAAAAATTATTAATTTTGGTTTAAAAATAATAATAATTTTATTATTAAGAAACTTAATTTAATTATATAATACAATTAAATTAACTTTCATACTGAATAAAAAATATTTGAATTAAATTAATTAATTTTATTTATTTAATATCCCTCAAACATAAATTTATTGTAATTTAATTTTATCATGCATTTACTTTTCATGTCGACTAGTCTTGAACAGTGATTTTCCCCTTTAATTTATGGGTATATTTTATTTAATTATTTATTAATTGTTTGATGTTTTTAATATATAATTAGTTTTTTTACGGTCTTCACATCATCATTTTTTCAATATGTTTAAGGGTTTGTGTATCCATTCTTATCGGTATGTATTTTTCACCTCCCGATACCCCATCTCCTACAAGTGAGTATTATTATACTTTTTATTTTGTTGTTGTATGGCACAAAGTACACCAAGACAATGTAGTATCCTAAATGAGAGGTGAAAATACCAGACTAGGGGTGAACTGCAATTTGATTAAAAATCTGACTCAGGTATGATCCCCCTTAGTCATAGTTGATCCATTAATTTTAAATGGATTAACCAATATTAGATGATCAATACCAATCAGGTAATTTATTTTTTTATGTATTATTTATTATTTAATGCATTTCTTTCTACATGAAACACATAAAATAATAAACAATAAAATTATTAAATATGTGATGAATGTTTTATATTAATACATGTTCATTTGTGAGTGTAAAAAACATATTTTGAACATATTTAATTAAAAAGGATTACATTCATAGAAAATATTAAAAACCCCTCAAAAAATATTAAGTTGTGAATGTCTTCCATCATTTGGGTTTGACAAAAACCATTTGTATAGGGTGATCATCATCCCTAGTTGAGGAAGCCTCATACTACTGGGGAGTTCTTATGAGAGTGGTGGGTTGAATTAACTAATGATGGTAGAAAATAATTATTCATAGATATATTATTTCATCTTTAGATTCATTCATTTAATAAACAATGTTTATGATTTTAGAATAATGCAATTCACTCAACATATTAAGGAGTTGTGAGTTAATGTGGTTGGTCAGTCAAACGTCTACCTTGAACTCTGTGAGTAGTGGAATAACCATAGTTTGTAAACTATGAGGGGAGGTTTAAAGTATAATTTACACTATAATACTTAAGCAATAAATTATTATAATTCTAGTAGTTAGGGCTACTAGAGTTCAATAAAATAGTGGGAGACACTTAATGATTTAATTTATCGGTAATGTCTAATCAGAAATCATTATAAAAGTACTAATCTGATAGAATTTATTTTTATAGAAAATGAAAATTAATACCATATATATGTACTATAATTTATATTGGACAAATCCAATGTACATACCAGCATGAGTTTCCATGAATAGTACAAGCACTTGCACACAGTACTATGATATAAGAAATTCAGGGTGTTTGAGTTCCCAATACATGTTGAGCTACCTCAGGAAGCGTGGGTGAAAATAATGCCTATAGGAGACTCATGTATAAGGCATATTATGGCTATTTCATAATGTTATCATCAACACCTGATGTGAGTTGTGGATATAACATCACTAAATAAATTATTTCACATGTTTTATCAACTCCGAGAAGATTACAAGGATAAAGAGAATATATATATAAATGGGTGATGATTACATAGGATATGTATAAATATGAAAGATGGATCATGGAATTTCAATACATCCCATTATTATATCATTATTACCCATTTAATACTTTTTTTAAGATTATAAAATGATAAGTGTTGAGAAATTGCCTCATTACCTTTAGGTAAAGTCTCTCTAAGTATATAAGATTTTAAAGAAGGTATAATATTTAGTTATTATGGTGAAAAGGTTGAAAGACAGGGTGAAAAGGATAGTGTAAATTTTGACTCCAAATACACCTTCATAACTTCCTTCAATGAAAAGTGGTGGGTTATCATATAAGAGGTTATTAGTGTCGCATGTCAGTAAATAAGTCCATGAAAGTTTAAATGCAATGAACTAAATATAATAATCAAGTAGTCACTTCTTCTTCAGGTATATTATTCAACTATAAGTAATGTTTTTGTTTTAATTATTGGGTATTTAATACAATACACATATCACATATATGTATTTAAATATAGAAATTAAGTAAGAGATAAAAAATTACAAGACGTAAGGTGTATTATACAAGTGATTGGGAAAGGGTGATTCCTAAGTTAGTAGTGAGAAATACACAACATCTAATTTTGA
This sequence comes from Viscum album, assembly GCA_963277665.1. Classification (NCBI taxonomy): domain Eukaryota; kingdom Viridiplantae; phylum Streptophyta; class Magnoliopsida; order Santalales; family Viscaceae; genus Viscum; species Viscum album. The sequence goes on along the minus strand of OY728121.1, from coordinate 1,215,511,281 downwards.
GGTTAATGGTTATAGTTAAACTTTTTATTGAGTATAACTAAAAAATTTATCTCATATTTTCATTTAATACATGGAGACATCATTCCATGTTTTTTAATGAATGTTGTTTGGGGTTTCCAATACTCAACTAATAGTTTATTAATACTTGAATCATTGGAAATATTCTCATGAATAAAAAATGTAAGACATATATACCCAGTTGTGGAATGATAATACATTTTAAAGAAAAACAGTGTATTTTTCAATCATTTATCCAGTATGGTTTTAGAATCTTTGAAGTTAAATACCTTAAGTATTATTAACACACTTATGTACTTAGTTTTGGACAAAGAAACATTTATAACTAAAGTTATGTCACAAAGATTTTTTAATTAGTTCAGCTAAAGAGTATAAACTATTCCAATATTAAAAAAGTGGTAAATATAATTCATAATATTCCTTTAATTTTGTTTAAGGAATGTGAAAGTGAAGTATGGTATTTTCATGGTTAGAAGATATGAGTAGCTTTGGGCCCATGTGCCGAATAATATCTTGACCAAACATTCATCGATGATTATAATGTATCATGGAGTAATACCTAAATGCACATTTCCTTACACAGATCAAAGCTATAATGCTGCCAAGTAAAATCAATAAGGATTCTGAAAAGTTAACATTGATAAAAAAATAGCATTAAGTAATTCTTAAATTCACATTTCCTTATACACAGCAATGTCCTGAGGTAAGTAAAAGGAGCATCAATCTTGATACATATATCCATTGCAGATGATTAAATTATTTTTTAACACTTGCATAAAAAATACTGATGTATCCACATAACAAAATGCCAACTATAATGAAAAATGGATATCATATAAGTTATAGTATGATATAAATTCATTATGTCAAAATAACATTATGTTTGGATTCATTGTGTTCATTTAGAATATAAACGAACTTACATAAAAAACATAATGTGAATCTCAGTCAATATCCTAAAGTTCATATTTGATATTATTTAAATCCATACCATATAATAGTTATAGTCAAGTTATAGACTATATTTCTCTAAAATAGTGAACATATGTATTTGAGATATTGGAAGAAAGATTGAATTGGATCTAGTCAATGTCGTTGATGCACAAATAGTTGGAATAGGAACAAGTTCCATAATATCATGTGGAAAAATAATTATTTAGAGATATATACTACATAGGAAGGATAAAACCATGGTAATGGTTTTATATTCACTATTTATGGTGATATGTTATTAATTGAGAATAATGGATCCTACAAGTAAGTAGTAAATGGAAACAATATAATATTGGAAGTATAAATTAAAATTGAATAATGGATTCCATGTATCAAAGTATAGGGACATATTATTTTGAATATTATGGTGGGTATTCGAGTGATCCTATACATGGGTGGTAAAATCATGGTATCGATAAGGATTGATTGGTACTACCAAGTTTTTAATCCTAAATCCATTAGAATTTTACTTTTCATAGCTACTTTCTCTGATCATTCAATTGAGAATTAGATGTCAAGACCATTGTTTCTGACGCTTTCGTCCGGGCGCACACATCCGTCTGTGGAGGACGCACAGCTATTGCCCCGCATTCCTGCTTTCCAAAGTCGGGCGACATCCATTCCTTATTCAGGGATGTTTTCTCCTTAATCGAAATAAGATAATGGGATGTCGGTTCTTCCTTTAGTATATTCCTCCTCGGAACTCATTAACTAGTCCGGGTCTCCCTTATAGATTAAGTCGTGGTTCGTGAATCTCATTCCTAGTTCCATATCTTTGTGGATGTCGGTTAATTACACTACTTCTATCAGGACATTCCATGGGGTCTTAACATGGTGGCAACCTTCGGTCGGATTAGACGACAATATCAGGCATGTTTGGGCATATCTGGATGCATGGACATTGGGGAACCTATATTCTTCTTCATAAGAGGGCATCTCAAGGGTGCAGAACCCAAGGCATCCCACGTCGAATGTGGGGAATCATATGCCATAGGCATGTATCTGAGGTTTTCCTCAGGTTCTCATGTTTAACACGGGGTATGCCGCAATTTTAATGTCTTTCGGAGATGGTTACAGAAAAGGCATGTCTTATGAGGTTTTCCTCCGGCATCTCATGTTTAACATGAGGTAGGCCATGTGTTTACCATTTTGTGGAGATAGAATGAGAGTGATCAGAACATCCCATAGAGATGGATTGGATAGGTATATCCCAAGGAGGGAACACCAGGAAGATGGATGGATTAGAATGCCAAATGAGGATGGATCTGAGGTGGTGCTCCCCATGGTGGGGATATGCCACACCATAATGGATGATCTGAACACCACTAAGGGCGGATCAGGGAGAGTGCACCCCAAAATGGGGGACACCAAGGTTTACCATTGGCTGGGATTGAACCTCATGGAGGTTTCCTACATACCCTGTGTAGAGGACATGGATAAAAACCATGTAGTTCGAAGGGGCGATGATTTGGGGTGTACACAAAGGACAATGACCTAGAGACATGTTGGGGATTATGCGTGAATTACAGCCCAAGTACTGCTAGGAGCAGCAAAGAGGTAGAGGACATGATCCCACTCGGATGTGGTGGCCCGGGTGAGAATCAATATGGTTGATGGAGAGTTGAATGGAGTGGAGGGAGAATGATATGGGACCATTGTGGAGGTGATGGTATTGTTGGTCTTGAGCTTCGAAGAGACTTCCTACATATCCCTGTGGAAGGGAATCAAAGTCTATGTAGTTTGGTGGGACGATGGGACACCTTGAAAAGGTGGCCCGTGAGAATGGATGCATGGATGGGACCTAGAGTAATTAGAACCTCTGGGTTGGGGAATGATCTTCCCAGAACACATGGGATCGAGGGATGGATCGGGATGAGACATGGGTGCTGGGCTTGAACCTCATGGAGGCTTCCTGTCACGACCCGTCCTCAGGGCCCGTGCCATGACTACCCCAAGCCCGACTTCCATAGGCCAGGGGCTGGCGACTAGCACCAAGGTGTAATTCCTGATAAAAAGTGAAGTCACTGCCTTTGTAAAGTAAACAAACACTACAGAACAAGCAAGTAGTAGAAGTAAACACTAAGTGAAAACTGATACAAAGGTAAGTGTGGAGAAGTAAGTGGGCCAGCATACAAACCCAAACTGAAAGTAAAGTACAACTGGAAAGGAAAACAGCAACTGAAAGTAAATCCACATCCTCGAGCCGTCCACTGGAAGTCCCACCTGAAGGGTGAGTACAGATAGCCTCCACAGATCCTCGGGTCCAGCCGTCCGCTCCGAGTACATCCCGCCCAGTGGTCCACCTCCGGGTACCGACCTGCTCCGCAAGCCTCAACCGCGATCAGCGCTGTCTGTCGTCTGTAACCAACACAACGTAGTGCGGGCACAGCCCGTGCAGGGATGAGTATAAGGTACTTAGTAGGGACCCCGAGACCCCCGAAGGTCTCCCAGAATCCACAAAGGATAATCCACAAAGGAAGATACAATCACGAAGTAACATACGACTCTACTTAGGTAGATGCCCATACATATACCTAAGTTACCAATTCTCATTCGGCTCCAACATCCGAGCTCAAGTACAACCCAGTCCACACAGGAAAACACAACCAAATCCACATAGGAAAGCATAACGTAATCCACACATGATAGCACAACATAATCCACATAGGAAAGCATAATGTAATCCACACAGGATAGCACAACACAATCCATATAGGAAAGCGAAACAAGATTCATCTCACCCAGTTATACTTCTTCAAATGACGATAGATATGATCAGATATAGCCACTGATTCATCTAAGTTGTCGGACCCACAAAGGATCGATAGGTACTAACCCCCGAAATGACCCACAAAGGATCGATAGGTAACTAACCCCCGCAATGACCCACACAGGATCGGACCCACACAGGATCTGTAGGCGCTGGCCCACACAGGACCGCTGAGCACTGACCCACACAGGATCGAACCCACACAGGATCGGTAGCACTGATCCACATAGGATTGCTGAGTGCTGTAGTCGTCTTCGTCGAATCCACGGAGGATTCCTGCACAGTCGTCACCGTCATCGTAGTCGCAGCCAGCTCTAGGGTTCTCGCACACAGCAAGCTCGTTCGGGAGGGTCCGCTCCATGAGCCAAGGGTATGATACATCAACTGACACATATTCCAAATTTGATGTATCCAAAAGTTCTGTATCGTCAACAGGAACTCAACGTCACAGATGGCGCGTCAATCAGACGTCCGGTCTGAGAGTTATTGGATTTTTCGTCCCAGGGGCCCGGTTGGTTTTTAAGTCAAAACTAACCCGACCGTACTCCAAATACATCCAAACCTCGAGCGGAGTAAGCCAAAAGATCCGTCTCACTTAGAGGAATCCAACAAAGTCGACGGCACGTTAATCGGACGTCCGGATCTCAAGTTATAAGCATTTCCGCTCCGAGGGCCCGGTTGGTTTCATGTATGAACCAACCCGGTCGAACCCAAAGTACTCCAAAACCTTGAGTGAGATATATCGAAACAACCTTCTCTATCCAAGGATCGCATCGCAGCTGACAGTGCATTGATTGGAGGTCCGTAGCCCTACATATGGGCAGAAGACCGATGGAGGTTCGATAATAGGGGGTTCGGGCCCGGTCCGACCCGGCCCGATACCCTCTGGGTCGGCCCGAACCGGTTCGACCCATCCCGGGTCCGGGTCCGGCCCGGTTGGCGCGGCCCGGTCTGGAGGACCGACCAGGGCAGTCGGCCCGGCGCACTGGCGCGCTGGCCAGGGGCTCGACCATTCTGCCAAGCGGATGAGGGGGGGGCCCAGACCCCTGTTTTTGTAACTGCGGCCCCCATAATGGGGGGCTGCTCGAGCTGGCCGTCGGGGGTTTGTAACCCCCAGCTCTTCCACTTACCGGCCGGCCCGCACCGGCGGGCCGGCTGCTGCCGACACGGGACTGGCAAGGCCGTTCCCCCTGCTCCGACTCCGGCGGCCTAGAACCGGTCGCCGGTTCACCTGCTCCGCCGCGGCCCAGAAGTGGCCGCGGCCTTGGTCAATCTGGCACAGCGCGACGGTGTCGCGCCCCTCCGCCACGGCCCCGCTCCGGCCGCGGTGCTTCGAGGTTCCTTCAAGGTTCTTTGGCACGGCGCGACTGCACCGCGAAATAGTTTGTTTCCAATGACGCGGCGCGACGGCGCCGCATTTCTCCGCCCTTTCTTTAACATTTTCTCGCGTGGTGCCGAAAGCATCGCGCCACCTTACACGAGCCACAACAAAAATCAACCCACAAGGGGGAGGAGGGTCGGCCATGTTTGTGTGGACCGACCTCCTCCCGTTATTGCGATAACAGGCGGTTCAAAATAGATGATAAACCAGCGATGAAGTAATCAGGAACAAACGTAATAAATAAACCCCTACCTCGTCGAATCGTTGAGTGAGGGTTCTTCGCGGAAATAACCGTCACGAAAGAAGATGTCACAGAAGAAGAGAGTCACAGCACGGGAACGGCGTCGCGTCTTCGATCTCTGAGGAATCCGGCGTTCTTCGCGTTCTTCGTGTTCTTCGTCGAAGAGAAGAAGTTCTTCAAGATCCTTAGCTTTTCTCCCAAAAACTCTCAAAGCAACAAGACCCCAACAAAAATAAAATAAGTCCCTTACTTATTTTATTAACATAACTTAAGCATTTTAATTTTAATCATCCAAATTTAAGTCATTTATTTAATTAACTTAAGTTATCAAAATTAATGGTGAGTTGGAGGAGTTAGGGAATATGAAGGGGTGGGGTTCGTGTGGGCCCTACCACCCTCATAACCTCCCATGGGAAGTTGGGTGGTTTCCCCCAACTTCCACCCAAAGGTTTTAACCACTTAGAAAATAAAAATTGTAGTTAAATTTTTATTTTAACTTCCACAATTTTTATCAACTTATCACATGAAAACAAAACTCTGGAAAAGGTGTTCCTAAGAAATTAATGGTGTTGTGGATCCATCGGTGCCCTCGGAATTCGATTCTGACCACCGGTTCAAAAGTTAGAAAAACCCGCCCGTTCGTTCACTGAACGTACCTGTGCTAAACTTCAGATATAAATTCCGGGCACACCGGGCCTCGGAATCAAGTACTGTTAGAAACCTCATTCTTGTAAAATCCCAAAGAAAATTAAGAAAAAAATTTCCTTGAATTTTACGGGTCTTTACACTTCCTACATATCCACGTGGTAGGGAATCAAAGTTCACATAGTTCATATGACGACGGCCTACAGTCAATTTTGGACTTCAATGAATTACTGCCGAATGAGGTTGACAACGACTTACCGCTGGATGGGGAAACAATGGCTTACCACTGATTGAGGTCCATGGTTTAACGTCATGCAGGACGGGGGTGAACCGACATGAAAGAGGACCTGGGGCCCAGATAGATGGTGGGTTTGAACCTCAGGGAGGCTTCCTACGTACCTCACCTTGGCAAGGATCAAAGATCACGTAGTTCATATGGTGTGGGGATTACACTCTAGGATGCCCAAGGTGTTGGTGAACCGACATGAAGGGGGTCAGTGCGACCAATGGGTGGTGGTCTTGAACCTTGTGGAGGCCTCCTACGTACCCTAACTTGGAAAGGATCAAAGATCACGTAGTTTAGGATGGTGGTAGGGCTTACACTCTAGGCTGCCCAAGTTGTTGGTGAACCGACATGAATGGGGGCGGAGCGACCAATGGGTGGTGGGATTGAACCTCAAGGAGGCTTCCTACGTACCTTGCCTTGGAAAGGATCAAAGACCACGTAGTTTAGGATGGTGGTGGGGCTTACACTCTAGGTTTCCCATGGTGTTGGTGAACCAACGTGAAGGGGGTCGGAGCGACCAATGGATGGTGGGCTTGAACCTCGGGGAGGCTTCCTACATACCTTGCATTGGCAAGGATCAAAGACCACGTAGTTTAGGATGGTGGTGGGGCTTACACTCTAGGCTACCCAGGTGTCGCTACGGAGTGTCAACGGTGGATGGGGATTACGCAAGGAAACTTCCTGGGTGCCGCTATAGAGCGGCAATGATGAATGGGGCTTATGCAAGGAAGATGCTCGGGTGACGCTATGGAGTGGCAATAGTGCATGGGGCTTATGCAAGGAAGTTTCTCGGGTGTTGCTATGGAGATGCAATGATGAATGGGGATTACACAAGGAAGCTGTCTGGGTGCCTCTATGGAGTGGAAATGGTGCATGGGGCTTACATAAGGAAGCTTCATGGGTGCCGCTATGGAGCGGCAATGGTGAATGAGGCTTATGCAAGGAAGTTGCTCGGGTGCTGCTATGGAGCGGCAATGGTGCATGGGGATTATGCAAAGAAGTTTCCCGGGTGCTGCTATGGTGGGGAAATTATAAATGGGGCTTGGGAAAGGAAGATGCTCGAGTGCCGCTATGGAGCGGCAATGGTGCATGGGGCTTACGCAAGGAAGCTACCCGGGTGCCGCTATGGAGCGGCAATGGTGCATGGGAATTATGCAAGGAAGTTACATGGGTGCCGCTATGGAGTGGCAATGATGAATGGGTCTTATGCAAGGAAGCTTCGTGGGTGCCGCTATGGAGTGGCTATAGTGGATGGGGCTTATGCAAGGAAGTTGTTCGGGTGCCGCTATAGAGAGGCAATGGTGAATGGGGCTTATGCAAGGAAGCTGCCCGGGTGCTACTACGGAGCGGTAATGGTGAATGGGGTTTACGCAAGGAAGCTGCCTGGGTGTCTTCCTTGTGGCTGGCCATGAGGGCATCCCAAACCACTGGTGGGCTGAGGCCTTTGCCTTTGCGCTAGTGCACAAGAGGGATAATTCCAAGGGCATTGGAACCAGTCCGAACAAAGGGGGATGAAAAGTGTGAATCACATGCCCAACATTCAGAATGCGGTGAGGGTGGTGTGACGATGGAGGATAACTACTGACCATGTTCGAAACACAACATCCATATCACTTTATCCTAAAATGGGGGAAAACAAATGAGGTTCGACTATTGACCATGTTCGAAACATAGGACATGACTCAAAGTGTCATCGAAAGTCTTCTGGGGCATTGGCCCAGGATGGTAGGTGAGTCGATGTGGCATGAGACCAGGCCCTTAGGGGGTCCCTTCAGACATGGAAGTGGATGAAGATCTGAATGAAGGACATGCAAAACATGAGGTGGAGTGATGGAATGTTTGAATGGATTCCAACTCTCTTGAAATTATTCAACTATAATCATGGCATTAGACATCTTATGCTTAGAGCATAAGGCATCTCTTGTTTAGAGCAAGAGGTGTCCTATGTTTGTAACATAGGGTACACTACCGTTTAGAGTCATGCAGAGGGGACTATTGGAATATAATTCTTGGAGCATAAGGAATCTCTTATTTAGAGCAAGAGGCATCCTATGTTTGGAACATAGGGCGTACTATAGTTTATAGTATTATATAGATGATTGTTGGCATCTTATTCTTGGAGCATAACGCATCTCTTATTTGGAGCAAGAGGCATCCTATATTTGGAGCATAGAGAATACTACAGTTTATAGTCATGTTGAGAGGAATGTTAGGTATAAGGTGCCTAGCAAAGGTTGGTGTTGGGTCTTACACAAGGGCGGTCCTTTCGGAATCAACCTGGCATAGGAGTCATGTGATAGGGTTTGGATGAGTTGCTTGAGGAATGGTTTCACTCAAGGTACTCAGGGAATTGATGAGGAGAATCTCAACTCGCAACATGAGAAATGAACCAAGAGGAATATGCTGACTCAAGGTGTTTCATAGTGTGAAGAAGATTATTTCAAATCATGGTATCCTGTATGTGGAAGGTGGGTGCGCATAAGGGCACAATGGAAAATGTCAACGTCCTGGCCTGAAAAGTTCACGGTGTGACTCTCCATTTTTCATGGGGTCAGTGATGGTAGCGAAGGGACCGGTGGGCGCGATGGTAGGAGCCTCGCAAAGGATAGGTCTTCACGAAGTAGCTTCACAGAGTACGGACTCGTGAATCATGGACTCGCGGAGCAAAGGTCTCTCACGGAGAAAAGGTCTCTCGCGGAGCGAAGGTCTCTCGCGGAGCATGGGCTCGCGGAGTTGCATCGTGAAGGAGGCTACTCGCACAGAATGGGCTCAAGGAGAAGCATCGCGAAGGAAGATGCTTGCGGAGCATGGGCTCGCAGAGCAGCATTGTGAAGGAAGCTGATCTCAAAGCATGGGCTCGCGGAGCAGCATCGTGAAAGAAGCTACTCGCGGAGCATGGGCTCGCGGAGCTGCTTCCCGAAGGAAAGCGGAGCTCCGCGAACCGGGGGATCGGTCGCCCAAGGGGTAGTGTGGCCGTCCGATGAAGGGGGTGAGTGGGGTATTTATAAGAAAGGGGCACCGCGAAGCAGATCTCACTCAGCGTGAAGACAATGCTTGCTCCACGGTGGGTTAATGAACATCAAATGGATTCGCGGTGTCGTCCCGCCTCCTTGCTTCCCGGCGGGTCACGAACGTCAAACGGGCTCACGGAGATGTCCTGTATCCTTTCTTCACGGTGGGTCTTTGTGGCAGTTCACAAACTTCAAAGGGGTTTGTGGAGCATCCCGCCTCCTTGCTTCGCATCGGGGCTCCGCGATCGCAGAGGGGGCTTTGTGAATGGGCTTCGCGAACCAGTTTTCCAGCCCAACTTCAAATGTCCATAACTTCTAATCTGTAACTCCTTTTGGGTCCTATGACCTACAAAATAGAATATAGAGAAATAGGCTATGATCTTGGATCATGTATGGAAGCATTTGGAAAATTTTGGGGACGCGTTTTCTGATTCCAACAACCACAAATCTTGGAAGGCGTCTATACGATGCAACCAGAAAGGTTCTGTGACACCATAGAATGCCAATATGGGGTGACAGTTACCGCAATCCAATTTTGTATCTAAGTAACAAATAATATCATGGAATATTCATCAGGAGTGAATTTTTTCATGTTTCTACAAGATTCTAGTGATAGAGTTACTATTTTCCAAGAAAATATGTTTAATAACATATGGAAAACAACTATTGGTCTTATAGCTAGTTAGAACCAGGATGAAAGTAACTCTCCATAGATTGCTTTAAAGTAGAAACCTAAGTTCAAGGGAATAGGATATAATCAGGTAGATCTAATGGTTTTTTATACCTATTCAATGGTATATATACTGACATGATATTAAAAAATACCAGTTGGAACAATTTGAGAGATAATTTCTACCAATGTCACATGGAATAAATCTCTATAAGAATACATATACGGGACATAGGGAAGATTAATGTGGTTGGTAGAATTCCATATGATTATTTGATGGATCAATCACATATTCTAGGATATGTAAAAGAAATGATATTTCTAACATATAATTTAGGGTAGTAAAATATTGGTTATATCAGGAGAACAGCATGGGATGTAGTTAGAACTACATGGGATGTAGTCAGAACTATACAATTATACAAGGGAAAGTACATAGGATATATACCTAGTATGTGGAGAGGAAGGGATACTATTGTTAATGGGGGGAAACTAGTCTTCATTTATCAATGTGATTAAATATCACACTCAGGCTAAGGTCATGAGAAAGAGAAGCTCATTCAAGCCTGTGGTATCCATTTATACGAATACCAGCTGCATTGTGGATTCTAAGGAATCTAAATAAGTAGTGTATAATATGTTTGTTCATATGCATGTTTTTCTTTTGTTTTATTACATATGATTTTATATTTTCTTTTTGATAACCCTTTATGATTTTATTTGTTTACATATGATTTTCTTTTAAATAAATTTTTTATTTTGATAATAGCTTAAACTAAAGTGTTTGGTTTTGTGTGATTCTTATTATGTTGGATAGATAAGAGATTCATATAAGCTTAATTAGTTTATAAGGTAGTCTAAAAATTCATTTATATTACTCTAAAAATCAACGTAGTTTCTATTGAATTTTTAGAAAATCTATTGTTTTCAGTTTTAAAAAGTTATTGTATTTAATTTACTGCAAGTTCTATAGATATCAGATTTGCACAAAACCTGATTTTATAGAAAGAAAAATGTGTATATTTATTTAAATAGTTTATATATAAGTTTAAAAATTTAGTTTGAATGTTAATTTAATTATCTAAATTTATGAAATGTTGTTTTGTAATTGTAGTTTTCCAAAAAAAAATTATTTTGTTTTTTAATGATTTTAGGAGCTATAGAAGTCAGATTTATTTGGTTCTTAATTTGTTGGAAAGATAATTAGTTTTAATAAAAATAAGTATTTTTGAAAAAATGATGAATCTATTGTTAATAGAATTTAAAAAATCATTGATTTTTGTTAAATTTTGTTGTCCATTTTTTCACAAAGTATAGTTCGACAACCCTACATTCACTACTATTCATTCCCAATGTTATTGTTCATTCCCTATATTACATTACAGATCCCTATGTAACTGTTAATTCCCTATGTTAATGTTCATTCCCTATGTTACTTTCCATTCCTTACATTACTATCCATTCCCTACGTTAATGTTCATTCCATGTGTTAATGTTTATTCCCTATGTTACAGTTCATTCCCAACATTACTTTTCATACCCTATGTTACTATTCATAACCTACATTATTTTTCATCCCCTATGTTACTATTCATCCCCTATGTTACCGTTCATTCTCTAAGTTACTATTCATCCCCTATGTTACTATTCAAACCCTAATTTCTGTACCCTACTCTGCTGCTGCCACTTTGTGATTTTATTCTAAAAATTGAACTACTGCATATATCTATGGATTATTTTAAAAGTTTTTTCTAATAGAAAAAATCACATTAAATCTAAGGATTATGATGGAATAATTTTTAATCTTTTTGGTGCTATATTTAAAGGGAAAAATTAATAAAATTTTCAACGTATTTTTCTAATAGGTTTCAAGTTTATTTAAATTAAAATATTCAAATTTACTTTCTACTTGTGCTGCTATTTTTTTATGAACTAATTTGACTAAATTTAAAGAGATTTGAATGGATTTAAACCAGAGTTTTAAAATCATTCAACACTCTATTTTTCTAGAGATGTTATTGGAAGAGTTATTCAAATTATATTAAATTATTTTATTTAAGATTTATTCTATAGGAATAAAGTGGCAATGGTGTTTTGATTTTTTATTAATGTATTTATGAAAGATCTTGACTCAATTTATTTTTAATGTCTGAAGGAAGAGGAGCTTCTGTATCTACTGAATATCTTATATATATATATATATATATTTAAAGTTAGAGATATAATAGACATACACAAAGACACGTGGGTTAAAATTTTAATACTTTATTTTTTTATAGAGAAATTCTTATGAACTTTGAACCTTCTATGCATTTACAACATCCTGTGAGGATAAGTTTCATTACCTAGAAATTATCAAGTGATGAATTAATTATTCTTCAAATACTATTTCCATGATGATTCATGCTAATATAATACTCAACAACTAATACCTATTCTTTAATTATTTATCTTCTCATTCATCTGGTTCTAAGTCTGAAACATTATTTCTCATCTCACACATGCACTCTATTTTTATGTTTATGATTTTACACAAAAAAATCATTATTTTCTATTCTTTTTCCTCGGGTTGTGACTCTCAGATTCTGATGTTATAATCTAAGGGTTATGAATCCATGTATCTAAAGTTATAATTTTTTGGGTTGTGACTCCCAGTGTCTAAATTTAGGTTATAATGGTTGTGACTCCCCATACAAAATCCAGTGTCATGGCTATCCCTCCACTAGAAAAGGATTCTTTAATTTGGTTATGATTCCCCATTAAAAATCATTTTTATTGCAAATGTATCTCTCACTAAGTAGAGAGGTATAAGAGTAGATTAGGACCCCTTTGGACTGAACTAATATAAAAACATCCTTGTGTTATTTACTTTTTTTCATTGATATTTAACCTTAATAATTAACTTTGATAATGAATTTAATTAATCAATTTATTTGTTTAAAATTTTTAATCTGGTCGATTCACCCCCCCCCCCTCTAGACTATATACCATTACCCATTCTGACCTAACATAATAAACAAAAATTCTTTCCAATTTATAGAATCACACCTAGTAAGAAAAGTTTTATCATTATGATAATTCTACTACTCGTACTGGATAGGATGTTAAGTTTTTATAGTGGAAGAAATGAATATACTCAGGGATATAGTCTCTTGAGGAGTCTTACACAAGGAGGTTAAAGTCACAGATATTAGAATTTCCATACAAAGAAAACATGGAAGGTCCATAACTAAATCCATAACTCGGAATAAACATGATCTGATCATGTCAGATTGAACAATGTTGGTTATAAAGTTGGATCTAGTGCTAGTGGGAGTATTGTAATAGTGGGTTCCCTATAACCAACTTGAAAAGTACTTTTAGATTATCATATCATACATATAGTGAGATAGGCAAGATGTTTTCTTACCATAATATTGTTTATATTTACGCATCCACTGTTTATATGGTAATGTTCATAGATTATTTGTCGTATCAAAAGGTTATAGTAGTTACCATGCTATAATAATAACATTGATATACTATGAAAATAATCTTAAACATATTTCCTATGGTCTAGATACATCATACTAACTGGACAAAGTTGATGATAGACTATCAGGTGTTGGGGGGTTATAAGAATTGGGACTTCTCGTGAATTTTTCACTTAGTGATCTCTAGTAGGTGAGATCATGAGGAAAATATCTCCAATAGTAACACCACATGTTTTAGGTTTCATTGGTTCTTCCTATCTATGAACATTTATTTTGGTATCCTGGATTGAAATCATTATCAATGTGTTCCATTTGATCACGCACTTTGATGCAAGGAAAAACCATGACATTAAAGTCATGGAAATGTATCTTTTATTAGGTGTGTCTTTGGTGGTATATAATTGGCTGAGTGGTCAATATAGAATGAGTCACTTCCATGTTGAGGAAGTGATATCTCAGGCCTAGTTGTTCAGGATGGTAGAACGTTTATTAAATCTAAGGACATGGTATTTGAGGGTAATTTTATCTTGTTAGATTAACAATTAATAATGTAAGAATGGATGATGGAATAAGTTTTGCATACCACTTTTTTAAATATCACGATACAAAAATATTATATTACATAATGTGTTTTCGTAGGATGGTTCTATGACTATTTCATATCTCTTTAGGGGCCTTGATGGGTTTCTAGACTCTGCTCCAAGCTTGTGAATGGTATTCATTACTATTGAGATAAGGGCCTAGAGGGTCACACACAATAGTGTATTCAGGAGTCTGCATATTATGGAGAATATGTGTATTAGACATGGTGGGCCCCGCCATGGGGTCTGAGTGTTTTCCAGATATTAACAATTTTTTATGAATAAATAAATTCATTGTTTTTTATTAGAGAATAATTAGGTTGAATTTATTTGTTAAATGTATTTATAAGTAATTAAGTAAATACAAGGAAAAATTATATGAATGAATATTATTTTAATATTCAAGGTTTTTTTCATGCAGAGGGAATTACCAGCCAAGTTAATGACTCAGTTTTATCACATAATACATTTAATATATATTAAAATTATTTTATATATATATATATATGAAATTATATTGCAGTTAGTTCATTATAACATGTCATATATAGCTTATTTAGTGGGCGTTGGATCTACAGGGGCCAGGGAACCCTTACCAGGTATTTGGGCTCCCACTATATAATTAGAGGAGAATATATTTTCTAAAAAGTAATTCATTCCAATTGATTGGGAGATACTCTATTATCTTCATGCACCAAGAGAGATAAATCTTCTATCTAAGATTTTGATCTTCGATCTCCTTCACATATCGAAGGGATGAGATTTTGGTGATCATTGTGGCATCGAACGAATCGTCAAATCTCTGCGCTAGCACCCAAGATTCAATTATTGGTGTTCATGTGGATTCTTGAAGCATGTGTGGATGATATAGATGAGTTATAGCTCAGATCCTTCAAGAAATTTTCATTGTATATGTTCAAAAGATGAATTCATATTTGATCCGAATGGGGAACGTTTTTTAATTTTTATGCTTATTAAATTAATGTGAGGTCCTTGGACCTCTATCGGGGCTTGGATCACCAAATATGAAAAGTTTATATCACTATGATGATGAAATTTTTTAAATTATTGGCCCACCAACTTCTACTGTGCACCCTAATATATTTATAGATTATGTTAGGCTTTAATTAAAACATTTAAATAAGTATTTTAATTTATTTAATTATTTATCCCATGATGGTTCTCAAGACAAACACCCAACATGTAAAATTATTATGTCATTATTAGGGTAAAAAATAAATTCCAGATTCAACAATGGTCTTAGATTTATGATCCAAGACACCATTTGGTAGTTAACTATTATTTATGGAATAAATCATGCATTATATAATATATTTAATATTTTTATTATATCAACATCAAGGATCACTGGCCCGCAAAATCTCATGTCATCTCAACACCTATATTTAAAAATATTCCTTATTATATTTCAAAGTATTATAAAGAAAAAATAGGAATGTTACATTCTCCCCACCATAGGGATTTTCATCCCAAAAAGTAAATTGACTACTAAAAAAGATGAGGGTATTGGGATCTTATATGTGTCTTCTTCTCTTAGATGATCTTCTATATATTCTCATACATCCACTAGACATAAACCAATGGAATCAATTGCCCATGTATAATCCTCTCTTATTAGTCCTCAGTCTCTATTGGGTACTCTACAAAGGTATCTTTGTCCTTAATGTCCAACTCACCCCAGCTGATAGCAAGTGAGGGTTCCTAAAGATACCTCCTCAGTAGTGACACATGGATAAAATCATGATCCCGATCTAATTTCAGTTGTAGGTAAAATCGATATGCCACCTCATCGTCCCTACAAAATATCTAGAAAGGTCCTATGAATCTCATAGATAACTTAATGACCCATAAAAATAACCACATTCTACATCAAGGTAATACCCTCAGGAACACATGGTCTCCTTCATCGATCACCAAAGGCCTCTGTTATTAGTTCTCATAATAATTTTGATGGATCTATGTAGTTTATATATACTCCTGGATGATCTCCACCTTCTCTATCATAGCTCTCACCAACTCTAGTCCCATGTGTGTTGTCTCTCCAAGATCATTCCAATATAGTGGTGACCTAAGGGGTCTCCCATAAAAGGCCTTAAATGGTTTCATGTTGATAGTGTAATGGTAGTTATTATTGTACAAAAAATCCACCAAAGTTAGGTAATCCTCCCAAATATGAACAAAATATAACATGCAATCCCACTGTATATCCTCCAGAACCTAAATGGTTCACTCTGTCTAGCCATCAGTATAGGGATGAAACGCCATGATCAAATGAAACTAAGTCCTAATGTTCTCCTACAATCATCTACATAATCATGATGTGAATAAAAAATCATGATATGAAATAATAATTAAGGTTACTCTGTGAATTAATACTATATCCAACATGTAAAGGTTTCTCAAGCTCTCTATAAAACTAAGCTCTTAAGTAGATAATAAATGGGCCAACATTGTGAGTCAGTCTATGATCACCTAGATGGAATAATTTTCTCTATAATTTCATGTAATTCACATCATGAATTCCATAGATATACCATCCCACTTCCACTTTGGCACCACAAGGGGTTGAGCTAATCCCACTATAACCTGGTTCTCAGACTTCACTTTCTGATAAGTGAGGAATCAAGATACAAACTTCTATAAACACTTCTCAATCCCAAGACACTAGAATGGATTTCTAAGGTCCTGGTACATTTTTTCCACACATGTATGTGTCTCCAAGGGGATACATGAAAATTCCTCTAAACCTCCTCATACAACATCACTGGTACCATCTTTCGTCCTCTAAAAATGATAGCATGCTCCCCACATTCAAATAATCCATCAAGAGAACATCCAATGGATATATAAATATGAAAGTTATCTCATTCAGTATCTCCATGATAATCCTCCCTAAAATGTTGTAGAAGTAGAGGGGTAACAACCATTTATGGAGGTACGTTTCATCATCCTCATTTTCAAGCTAAAACTTCAACAAGGATAACTAATCTAATTCCTCATCTAACAGTTATGAACAATATCTCATGTTGAGAGAATCTTCCACCATGATCCTCGTACTAAGAGTATAGACTATCTCAAATTCATAATCCTAGATAAAATCTAGGCATCACCTCTATCTAAAGTTAAAATCCTTTTGTGAGAATATAAAATTGAGACTCTTATATTCAAAATAGATGATAAATCGCTCATCCATAAGGTAGTTCCACCAAATATTCATGGAGAAATTTATTGATGCCAACTATAGATCATAGTTCATGTAGTTCTACTCATGTGGTCTCAAATTTTGAGACCCATAGGAAATCACTACCATTCTTTGTATAAGAAACCAAAAAAGTCAAATCCCTAAGTCATCACAAAACACTACATACTTGACACCCTCCATAGATAGTCTCTATATGGGGTTGTCATCAACCTTTGTCATAACTCCTAAAAATCCTGTGGGCAACCTTCCATTCCCATGAAATGTTTTCCATTTTAGATTAAATTAGTAAAAGATACTAATATACTAGAGAAATTGGGCATAAATATCTTATACTGTCCCACCTACCCAAGGAAATTCTACACCTCATTCTCACTCTTGGGTGGATCTCAAGATAACACTACCTCATCCTTCACTAGTTCCACTACCACACCCTCTAATGAGATAACATGTTCTAGAAACTGGACCTCTTAAATCCATAACTGAATCTTTGAGAGATTCCCATAAATTTGGTCCTCTCATAGTATGTCTAGTACCATCCTCAAGTGTCTCATATGATCCTCCATGGATGTCAAGTACACTATAATTTCATTGATGAATATAACCACAAAGTGGTCTAATAAAGGATAAAAGATCTATTTCATGAGTCCCATGAATATAGTTGGGGCATCTGTCACACCAAAAGGCATCACCAAGTACTCATAATGACCAAAGTAGTATTGTAATGTCATATTTGGTATATCCATGTCTCATAATCAGAGCTGGTGATAACATAATCTGAGGACTATCTTTGAGAACCACATCATCCCCCACAACTGATCGAAGAGGTCTTCGATCCTCAATAGTGGATACTTATTCTTCATAGTCACCTAGTTCAGGTGATGGTAATCCACACACAACCTCAAGATCCCATACAACTTCTAAGAAAACAAAACTTTTCTACCTAGGGGACACACTGGGTTTAATAAATCCATTCCTCTATATTTCCACTAACCAAACCCTCATCTCATGAAGCTCTGTGAGATCCATATGATATGCTGGTGTGGATATTAGGTCATTCCCTGGGTGAAATTCTATGAATAAATCTATCTCCTAGTGGAGAGGTAATCTATGAACGTCCTCAAGAAATGTGTTCTCATACTCCACCACCACTGTAGGAAGCTAAAATCCTATAGGATCCACTCCTTCAAGGGTAACACTATCCAACTGATGAGTAATTAGCTGTATCCCACTACATATGATCCCATCCTGATATTCTTAGGTTTCCTTATCACCCATGAAGGAAAACCTCATCCCATATCCATGGATACACCACATCCTCTTCTTGAAATAGTCAATATGTGCCTAAAATATAGATATTCAGTCTATATCTAAGATGATTTCATAAGGCCTCATCACTTCTATAAAGAGATCCCATAAGAATCTCTCTCCTCTAAGAGTCATGTAACACTATTGAAAGTTGTGTGTGATCACTAAATCGCATCTAGTTGGAGTCTATAAGTGCAAGGTTCAAGCCAAAGGCTCAACTGAAATCTATAATTCTTGAAAAAGGTAAGTGGAAAGAAAAAAATGTGGATCACAATCATGTCTATCAGTATTATAACTAAATTATAGAATATACAGATCATGCATCTAATCATATTATGAGCCTCTAGGTTAAAGACCTACAATTCCTGTAGTTTCCCTCATCCTGGACCACCAACTCCCTAAGCCTATCATGGACCACCTATGGGTGTTGGTGGACATAAGTCAAAATATCCACCACCTCTAACTTCTCTCCCTATTGTCCTCCACATCCTCCGCCCTACAAACCTCCCTGATCCTAAAAATGTCTCTTCCTTGGGGGTTCATTTATTGTATCTCTACCATTTGTACAATGTGTCAGATAATACCACATGAGGCTTCCCCAACCATTATAAGATAAACACCACATCTCTCTAGGATTATTAGAAACATACTAAGATCCCTAAAACACTCGCCCTTTGTCCTGCGATTGTCTCTAAAATCTTATCGCACACTTTTCCCCCTATGTCTATCATCAGCAACTGACTGTTAAGGTATCAGCTCCTATGTGTCTATTAACAGCACAAACTATTGACATCTACTCTCCCATTAAACTCTCCACCACTAAGGTGTGATCAAGAACTCCGGTATAGGTGGGAATGTAAAGAGATATCACTGTAGCTCTGATATATCGACATAATCCCTGCTCAAGGGTATGTTCCAAGAAGAATGGGTCTCGAACTATATCAAGATAGTATCTTGATAGGTTGGTTAACCTCAAAAAATACTTAACCATGGTTATTATTCCCTTCTAAAGCTTAAGGATCTCATGTATTTGCATCACTCGCAATGTGGTCGGATAAAACTTCTCCCTGAGGAGTTTCCTGAACTTTGACCAAGATAGAGTTGCCTCATCATGTGTCTAAGTCACTAGACTCCACCATCAGCTGGAAGATCCTAGAATAAGGCTCACTATTTGGACCACCATATAATTTTGAGGTTTCCTCACAAGGAATAAAACTTAGGTAACTGCCTCAAGTCATCCCTCAGTTTACTTGGGGTTTGGATTTCCCCAAAACCTATGAGGTTTCTACCTTTGAAAATCATGGATTGTGCTCATACTATGAACATCCTCATCTAGTACTATCGAGATAACCTTTTACTCAACATGCAATGGAAAAATTGGCAAACTACTTAGAGGTGCCACCTCCTATGCAGATCCCTACACTGAAGACTCATCACTAGGTGGATCATCATTACAATCCCGTTGTGGAATCCTAGAAGGCTATCTTCATAGAGGTATTCTAAAATAAAATCAAGATGTACCATGGACAAATAGTATATCTAGGGAGTTGACTCAAGAAGGAAATGGAAACCACAACTCATTCCAATACAATTCATATACCAATGTTTTTTCCTAAAACCAATGCCTACATGTATCGAGTCATCCATAAGGTTATCAAAGTCCTAGTGAATGGATATGTTAGCCACCGCACCAATACTAGATTCCCTAGCATAAAACCTGAACTCAAAATACTTTAAAAATGTTTCCATAAATCCTAAACCAAACCTATTATATAGACAAACTCTAAACTACAGTCCTAATATGTAACCATTATGATATCACTCTATAATTACCCAACCCATTGAGTCCCAATAGTCTAGTGACAAGCCATGTGTGACACCCAAAGACCACATCAAATGGGTCAAGTTATGGCTACCAGTGTCATGTAGTCATAACACATACATATGGGATGACATAGACTAATATAAAAATACACACATTCACATATCCAAAATTCTATACAATGATAAAAGGTAAAACAATACATCTGATAACAAGATGCATGCACCTAAATCCCACAATCAGAGAATGAAATAATTACTAAACCATAAGGTCCAAATACAGTCCCAAAAAAACTGGAAAGATTCCATCCTACTTGGAAGGAGGGGACTACTATTAAGAGAAATTCATAGTACAACCATGGTCATACTAGCCCACTATGTTTCGACTATTCTTGGTACTCCTAGGACACTGTCAAAAGTCCTATCATCTTCATAAGAAACATCATGTTCATGTAGAGCCTGTGGAGGGGAGAGTATTACAATACCCAATAGGGAAACTTAAAATAACCAAACATAAGCATCAAGAGATCAGTCAACTTATATCAAGGTATTTCAATAGATAAGATATATAAAAATAAGAATATTAAAAACCTAGATATACACATAATAGACTCCATGTCTCAAAGAAGTCTCAAGCACACTACCTGCCATAGGATTCTGCTTAAGGATTCAAGGTAACACTTGTTCATAAGAATCCACTCCATGATCCATGTTATCTATGATGGTTCCCATATAATAAGTCAACATCATTGAGTCTCATAAAAACATATACTCATTGGATCTCCTAAGATCTCAATACATAGATAGGGGATCATACACAAGACCATTGGGGGATGCCACAAACCCAATCTGAAATAACCCACTAAGTAAGGGATTGTACACCTATGTAAGTTGGTCATGATGATTCCTCAAACCCCACCTAGAAAATATGATATGATAGAGGATCCCACCTCAGGCCTCAAAGATGGATTCATGAAAAGTCTATCTAAAACTAACTCATAGAGGAGATCATAATATTATGTTGAGGATATAATGTCACATTTTTCCTTCATAGGGATGGACCAAGGTAACATGCTAAACTGATACTAATCCAAACTAAAAAAGTTATAGGGCCTCAATGTACCCTATAAAAAAGTGCATGATGTGTATTGGGAGTACACAATGTTTCTAGTCTAACCTGTGTCTTCCCGTGTCTCGTTGTATCACATGTCATGTATTCCCCAAAATACATGTTGTGTTCTCTTAGGATAAATGGTGTGTAGAGGTCAGTTGATCACTCGATGTGACACCATCCTATGAACATGTACATTTAGACATTCTTGTGTACTTTGGTTCATGTCTGTGTACCTGGTTGTGTCTGAGTACCCAGTCATGCCAATGTACTCTAGTCATTCCCTTAGGCATGGTCGTGTCTGTTCCCATTAACCCCTTGGGTATATGTCGAGCTTCTAACACTAGGTAACATGGTGTGTGACACATGTCACAAATCATGTGATATTCTTCTCTGCATGGAAACCCTAGCACTATATAAGGGGGACTACACGGTGTGTGTACATGGGACTACATGCCGTGTAATTGGAAATTTTGTAGAAATTCCATACTATTCAAAGAATGATTCCAAAGATACAAACACCTAATATTACACTATGAAACTCACAAATATTCATAGATTTGGTATTTTCTAGGACTTTCCATAACTAGTTTCCAGATTCCAACCATATAAATTTCTAATGAATTGAATCCTATACCATGTCACACGCCACACACCAAACTGCAACTAGGGATCTCAGAATATAATCCTGATCCACCTCCATTCGTCCAACATTTCCATTTCACCTCATTCATTCCATCGATCATGAATTAAAACCTTCAGTATCGATCTATTTCATTGAAGAATAGTCACACAATGAAAGAATACTAGGTATTTGTCAAACCATCATCCAAGGAAATATCAACGATGAAAGTGTGATGAATGGGGGAAGAAAACCACAAATAAAAAAATATGAGTGATCCTTATCCATTTTTTGGGTTGGACTTTATTTTTTTTCATTATAATAATAAAAAATAACCAAAAATAAAAAAATAAAATTAATTCTTTAATATCCTAGGAAAATAACCCAAAACCATGAAGCATGATCGATATACAAATCAATATGTTAGTAAATTTGATTCATGTTCAACATGGGATAATAAAATGGGGAATAAACCACAAAAAACATCGTACCTCAGGTTTGGATTCATTGATGATGAAGAAAAAATTTGTGTTGTAGTAATTGGTGAGATCCTTGAACTTTATTGGCGAAGATGGCCCATTGGAAATTGATCATGATCCTCGATCTGTTTTCATCTGATAAGATCTCCTCTAGTGGTTTCTCCCCTAGGGATTTTCTATAATAGTTATTTTATAATGAGTGTATTTTGTTAGTATTTAATTAAAACAATTAAATAAATATTTTAATTTATTTAATTATTTCATCCATGATGTCCCTCAAACCAAACACCTAACACGTATAAATATTATGTCGCACCTAGGGTAAAAACCACATTTTGGATTCAATTATGATCTCATATTTTTGATTTAATACTTTTTTATATTTATTCCATTATTTATTAAAAAAAATCATGCGTGATATAATATATTTAATATTTTTATTGTATCAATATTAAGACTCATCAGCCATTAGAATCTTGCATCGTCTCACTGCCAGGATTTGAAAATATTCCTTAATATATTTCAAAGACTTATATGGAAAAAACAAGGACATTTAAATGATTCTTTGTATCATGGTTTAGTATGTGTACTAATGTTTTAGAAAGTGGTCATTTATTATGGGTATAGATAGTTACAACCTCTTGAACATAATTATTCTAGCCATTATCTTTGATCTTGTAGTAGTAGTTTTTTCATTGAAATTATAGAAACATTATTTTTTTAATGACAGATTTATGGTTTTATATAATCATAAGTTCTAGTGTTATATATTTTCATAAAGCTATTAGAACCTTAATCAAAGAATATGTATAGGGTTTCTCTAATATTTTGACTTTATGATCACATTGACTTTTAGAAAAGGAAATTTTTTAGAGGACAAGTTAATTCAAAATTCATATAGTGTGATCACTTGAGAAGATAGTAAGAAGTAGAGGATGATAGAGTATCTCACAGACCTATAATTAGACATGGAAGAGGTAACCAGTGGACTTTTTTTATATCAAATGATAGTGTATTATACCTTGATGTAGTTATCGGTTGAGTCTCATCTAAGAGATATTGTGATAGAGGTATGGAGATATTGTTTTTTTAGTGGTGGTACTCTAAATGGTTGTATATATGATAGATAACGTTGAATTTTATTTAAAAATGGCTATATGTTCCTTCAAATGTGCTCAATACTTAGTCCCAAGCATGTCCCTCTCCTTAGAATCAACATGTATGTAGAAAGGTTCACTAAATATGTTGATATGGGAAAAGTAAACCTTTATTCTAGACCAACAGACTTCCATAATCACCTTCCCCAATAGAGAAGGACTCTAGTTGATTAAGTATGTCACGTAATTCACCATTTCTACCAAAAATACCTTTGGGAATCATATGTGAATTCTCATGCTCCTTTTACTTTCAATCAGTTTTGTATTCATTCACCCTATGACTTTGTTATGTTTTGAAGTACCTAATATGATCTTCTTAATTTATATTCTCTTTCACTAATATAACTTTTGGAACTATCTACTTCCATATTCCCCACCATTTTCTAACCCTAAGAATTTAACATTTCATCTAGTAACATTTTACACTATAGATCCCCACTGGATGAAGATTCTAAATACATTGGACTTATGATTGAGAAATAACACCCATTATTTTTAGGTTTCATCATTGATGACAGTTATGTATTAAATTGATCCTCTGTGAGAACAAAATGGAGCTAGTAACCATACTTTTGTATGTATAAATACTAACTTCTGGTTCTTTGGCACCTTACCTTCCATTTTGAAGAACACCTTATGCTACTTCCACAAAATTAATTCCTTACATGTTACATACTTCATAATTATAACCTTTATTATCCCTTTAGTATCAATGAAGTTTATACATTTCTCACTAATGTGACCCAAATAGTCATGTCATAACTTTTTTGAAGCTACTTTTCTGGCATGAATCATAAATTCTGATACACCCATGAGGTATAACATCCTGCCCTTCACTCCTTTTACTTCAATCATAGAACTTCATGAAATTATCCACACTCCATAAATTCATATTATACAGAAACTCATGTTTTCTAATTTCCCAATGTAAATTAAGTTCTTTATTAACCCTAAGATTTATTGAGATCCTTGAAATCTTAAAAAGATCCCACTCCTTGTATATATGGAAACATCTCCCATTCCAACATCAATATTGAGATCTTGTTCATACTCTAGATGTAACTTTCCAAGATTTATAGAAATATAGTTCTATATACTTCCTCTCTTGGAAATTGAGTGAAACAAATCTCTAGAATCAATTACCCATGACTCAAGTGAACTAGAGGTACTTACCTGTAATCTGCTCCTATATTCCAACATAGGATTCAAGAATCCACTTCTAGAAGCATACCTTCTAGAATTCACATTGTGTTCATTATAATCTTTTTAAGGAAAAATTTATTCCCAAAATACCATAATATGGGACCACCTTCATCTAATCTTCTCATGATTTGAATTCCCCTCCCTTTACCTTTCTTATGACCCTTCCATGTTGTGGAATTCCCCTTTTCTTCTGAATTGTAGTATTTTCTATAAGTTTCATGGATCTCATTCTAATTAAGCTCTATATTCAAGATCATATATCTAATGTACCAAAAAACAAGTCCATTATTTTTGATCAAGTGACTTATAGTGGTGACCATCGCATCCCAATATTTATGGAGTGATGAGAGTAACAACAGTGCCCATTCTAGATCCCCAAAGTTCACCTTCACTAAATCCAACTGACTTCTTATCATGTTAAATTCACTAATATGATTATCATCATACTTCCCTTTTTACATATTCATGTCAAATATTCTCCTAAGTAAGAATATTGTTTCCATCAATGTGGGATTTTTATACATGTAATTGAGGGTATTTCTATGTTTTTATGTGGTCTTTACTACTAAAATATTAAAATACATATTCTAGGATAATGAAATCCTCATAAACCCCAATGCTTTATTGTCTAGCCTCTCTCATTCTTCCTTTTTCATAGATTCTAGTTTGATATGTAACACCCCAAGCTTCTACGGTACGCTTCACTTTTAATAATGCAATAGCGTGTGTTGTACACAACATCGAGTTCTAACACACACCACAACCAATCAAACTAGTCGTTATAAATAGTAATACCTACTTTTTGAAATTTTTGAAATTTTATCTCTCAAAATGGACTTCATTTTTGGATTCTTAGTATCGAATTTATACTAAGGTAAAATTTTGGTACTTTTCAGATAACTTTAATATTTTGATGAATAGTGAAAATTACTAAATTTTAATTAAAAACAACTTTTTTAATCAAAATAATTAATAGTGATAAATTATGAATTTGAGTGGTTTTAAAGTATATTTAGAATATATTTTTACCATTTAATAAAATGTTGGTCATTGGACATAATTTCACAATTAAACCAGACATAAACAAGTATCAATCTTTTGATAGTTATTATATCTTAAAAACATGCTTTTTGTTTTGACAACGCGAATTAATTTTAAATTAATTTCTGCCACTTATGTGTTTTGAATTTAGAAAAATGTATTCCAAATTTGGAATCAGGATGTCCAAACTGTATAAATAGGTAACTTTTATTTTTAGACATTTTGAATAATTACTTCGGTAAATATTTTATTTACCATGGTTAAAGGGTAAATCCGGTAAATAAGGGTTAAAAAATAATATTATAATAATACTAAATTACCCTAAAATGTGTCCTAATATTATTTTTGGATACATGTCTGACCATGGGAATCTTTGGGTTGATTTTTGGACCCCATGGATCCACTTGTAGGTGATAGGGACACATTATTTTAATTAAGATAAAATAAATACAAAAATGACAAAAGCATATATCTTTTAGAAAAACAATTTTTAAAAAGGGTTATATATGTTTGACTTTCAACTATAAATATTTATTATAAATCTAAAAATATTTCCTACATAATGATATTTTATTTATAATTTTTAGACATTAAATAATTTAATTTATTTATGACACAATGATGATGCAGTAATTGCCATAATAGTGAAAAATTAAAATAATTGATATTATAAATACCCAAATAAATATAATTTGAGACTTTTAATGAATTAAACTAATTTTCTAGGATAATATTACATATTATTATTTATTTAATTGACTTTTTTTGAAGTAATCATTCTGTTATGATTTTTACAAAAATCAACTATTGAATAGTGTCAAAATTGACATAAAAGAGTTTTTAAAACAAATATTATATTATTAATTGATATTAAATTCCTAAAAATCTAAGGTTCAGAAAAGAGACTTAGATAATGATAGGTGTATCATTAATGGACCACTTTGGGGGTCTCTTGGATGTATATAGTATGTTTATCAACCATATAATATAAAAATACTAAGAGACATTGTAAAAGTGAAACTAATTAACTAAGAGTTAATACTTAAATACAAGGTTAATATAGTAACCCAAACCTGTATAAATTCTATTGGTTGAGTGGTTTTCAACCCATCCCCACATTAACCTTTAAATAATCCACTTTGGAACCATTAGAAACTGAATATGAATTTATTATAAAATAATATTTCTAGCTTTGCCAAAGGTTCCCCTCACCTCTCTTATAAAAGGGCACTCTCCCTTATCATTAACTCACACCTTCAAAGCCTTTTTGTTAGGCCAACCTCTGCCCAAATACTCTCTCAACTTCCATCACTTAGTCCTAGAGGTCTTCCTTTAGTCAGAAAGCCAACTTATGGAGCCCTTTTGATCAAATCAAAAGGAAGAACCCGAATAAGAGGTAATGTTTTCACCACCCTTTTTCAAATTCATTTCTTCTTCAAATTATTATTTCTTTGTTATTCCCAATATAAAATAATTAATAAATTATCTCCTATATACTGTAATATTATTATAAATATGGTACAACCATATTCAGTATTCTATCCATCCTTTTAATGACATGTCACCATACGTGCGTACGTACGGCTTACCGTCTCCACATCGTGGTGTAATTGTTATTCAATATATTATTATTTGGATGGGTATAATAATGATGTTTAATTCGTGTAAATAATAAATATAACATGATAATGATTCTTTATATATGATATACCATCCAATTATATATTATTTTAATATCAAAAGAATGATATTGTCGCTCGTGCGTATGTACGGACTACCATCTCCACGAATGCGATGAGATTCATTCTCCATCGTATCCATTCAAGTATAATTATCATTTTATGATTTAAAAATAATTTTTAAGGAATTTATATCATTCTGGATATGAATAAGATACAACCTATCCATGACAATCATGGCTTACGTAACAAAACATATAAAATAAAACGAGTAAGTTAACACCCGAAACAAAAATAATACTAAGATATTATTAAAAAATCAATGTTAAAAGATCATATATGATATCATATTAATATATATGATTCTTGTATAATTTAATTAAAATTATTTCACCATTATATAGGAGTTTAACCTACCCCCAACCAAGAAAAAGTACAAGGTAAGGGTTTATTTCGCAATCTCTTCATTATCCGAGGTTGTTTATACGTAATAATCTACTGAGATCTCTTTATCATCCACATCCATGTCTCTTAAAAATGTATTTCAAAACATTTTTAATATTTACAAGAATATGGGTTAAAGTAATTTATACCCTTGTTTTAATTTTTATAAGAGCTTTATAAAGGAATCTTTCCGTCATTTTCCAAATAAGGTGCTTTTTAACCTTTTCGACATAATTAAGGTAAGAATGTTTTTTTAACTTATACGGTGGGTGCGGCTATTTTTCATCGAAGATTCCCTTACAATATTATAAGAATATTTTCATAGAAAATGTTTTATTTTATAAATATATGACTCTTAAATGATTTCAAAATATAAATAGATATTTCTCTAAAAAGAGTTTTGATTTCATCTATGTCAACATCCTTTGATGGATTTTACGCTTATTTGAAGTTGATTTATTATGATACAAAACTTTTATATTGTATTGAAGGTTTTGTGATATGTTTGAATCTAGATGTGTTATTTTTATACCATTCATGGTTTATGGATGAAGTATTTACATTTCGTATGCTAGTTTTAATATGAATGTTTATGTTATGTTTAAACCTTTTCATATGGGAATGCATTGGACTTAATATGTGACGGGTGGAGACTGCTATAGCTCCTCGATGCATCGGTAGGTTTCATGAGACAAACTAGTGTCTTGGAACAAGGCCTTGGAAAAATCTTATTTGTAGTCTTGGCACAAGGCCTTGGCTATGTGTTTATGATAGTATGGCATTATGCATTCCATCATTATGAAAGTGGTTATTGATATTGCATGTGATTATTTGATTAGTAGAATATCCATGTGAATAATTAAATGGAATTATTTCATTTTATTTTTTCCATACTATTTTGAAGTTAAAGTTTAAAAGGATTTTGTTTTAGTAATACATTTCCTTAAATGTTTATTCTTATTTATGAAAGTTTCTGCTATATTGTTATCCTTATTGGGCATTTGAGCTCACCCCTTTTCTATGTTTTATTTTTCCCAGGATGTGAAGAAGTAATTTATGAATGACCTTCAGGGATAATATGAGGGGATAAGAATGTGGAATATGGAGACTATATTGTTTTAGTTTTCATTTTATGATGTAATGTAAGACTTATGAATATATCTAGTGTTTCCAAGGCTACTAAACCGATCGGTCTTTCAAGATTTTATCTTTCTTGTAAACATGCCAATGTTATGTAATAATGCACTGACTCTGGGTAACTGGGGTCGGGACGTTATAGTTGGTGTCAGAGGAAGTTTAGTACAAATCTTGGAAGCTAGATTTAGATAAACTCTGATTAGAGCACATAGACCTAAGATGGACTTTGAGGATTAGTATATAAGAACTTCCTAGAATTTTGGTATTGTAGAGATTTTGTGAGTTTTCCGAGAAATACATCCCTATCTGGATACGAGCAGGTAGAGGCGGCTCTGGCACAAATGTACCTAGGGGTGAAACCCGAAAACACCACTTTGAGCTAGACTCGAATGGGAACTGGTGCACGACTACGGGCCTTGCTGCACTCTTGGTTACGACACTCCCGGGGGATATGCTTAGGATAACTCTCATTTTCTTTACAAATCATTATGAAGGGTTTATGAGTATGTACTTCCTCAAAGAAAACATTTTTATGATTATGGATTATATCCATAAATAGTTCAATTTATGTTAAGTTTTTTATAACCATGAAATTATATATTTTGATTCATAAACTGATCTAGTTTATTCCATTGTTTAGAAATGGCGCCTAGTGGAAGAAATGGAAACTGTATCAATGCACTCACTCCATGTAGGGATTTCCCGCCTGCTCAAGATAATTATAGTGGAGTTGGTGATGCAACTGGTGTCGATCAGCTAATTACCATACTGGGAGAACTCACTCAGGTTATGAATAATAACCTTACCCGTATGGAGCACCCTGATCCGCAATATGGAGGATCAATATTAGATCGCTTCATGAGGAAAAAACCACCAAAATTCAATGGGAGTACAAATCCATTAGTAGCTGAGCAATGGATAAGTTCCCTAGAGAAAATATTTCAGGCTTTGGGATGTAGTGAAAGGGAAAACATTATCATGGCAGTTTACCGCCTCACTGGAGATGCTGATCAATGGTGGCCATTGATTCAAAAAGTGAAGGAAGATGATGAAGTATCAAATATGTAATGGAGGGAGTTAAAAGATTTGTTTTTAGAAAAATACTTTCCTCGTGACCATCGAGCAGATATGGAAAGGCAATTTCTGAGTCTGAGACAAAAGGAGGATGAGAATGTCGCAAAGTATGAGGCTAACTTTACAAGGTTAGAAAGGTATGCTGGATATTATATACGTAACCCAAGAAGTAAGATTGATAGTTTCTTTGATGGGTTAAAAACATTTCTCCATCGAGCATTAGTCTCACAATCCTTCTCATCGTATGAAGACATTGTCTCATGTGCTATCAAGACAGAGAAATAATTCTCAAAATCTTATGACTTTAAAGAAAAGCAAGAGAAGAAGAGATCTGATGATCAATCTGGGAATGTAAATAAGGGGAAGAAGGGAAATGTTGAATATCCATCCTGTGGTAAATGTGGGAAGAAACACCCCGGTACTTGCTTGAAGGGAATGTGTGTCTGTTACAAGTGTGGTGAAAAAGGCCACCAAGCTCGTGATTGCAAAGGGATGAAGGAAGCTACTAATGTTCAGTGCTGTAATTGCAGGGATATGGGACATTATGCAAATGAATTTCCTAAGCATTAGGGGAATGTACCTTGGAAAAGGCCAAGGGATCAAGGCCAAGATTATGCTATCACTACTGCTGAGGTAGAAGCTCCGAAAGATGTGGTGGCAGGTAATTTAATGGTTTCCTCAAGTTTAGAAAATGCATTATTTGATTCTGGATCATCACATTGTTTCATATCTTCCTAGTTTTCTAAGAAAATTAGATATTTCCAATTTGATTTAACAAGGGAGTTGTCAGTTAAAACTCCTAAGGGAAGTATCATTGCAATAAAGTTTTGTGAATCAGTCCCCATTAGAGCACATAAATGTTCTTTATCTGTTGATCTCATCGTCATACCTATGATTGAGTTTGATATAATCCTTGGTATGGACTGGCTTTCAGACCATGATGCGAAGATTTATTATAAGAAGAAGGAGGTTACGATTTTTGATGATGATGATGATAAGGAACACCTTATCTTTAGAGTAGAATCGTCACCACCTAATTCTTATCTAGATCCACCCCCAATAGCTCAACTAAATTAAATTATTGGGTAGGAAGAGAATGAAATGACTGTGGGTGAGGAAAGGAATGTTCAAATAGAGGATGTACGTGTTGTGAATGAATATGTAGATGTATTTCTGGAAGATTTACCTGGACATCCTCCAGAACGAGAAGTTGAGTTTTCCATTGATTTAATTCCTGGATCAAGGCCTATATCGAAGACCCCTTATAGAATGGACACTGTATAATTAGTCAAACTAATGAAACAACTAGATGAATTGATTAATAAAGGATTTATTCGCCCTAGTGTTTCTCCATGGGGATCCCCTGTTCTTTTTGTTAAAAAGAAAGATGGAACTATGAGGTTATGTATCCACTGCAGGGAGATCAATGCTATAACAATAAAGAACAAGTATCCCCTACCTCGCATTGATGATTTATTTGACCAACTGCATGGAGGTCAATACTTTTCAAAGATTGACCTTCGATCCGGATACCATCAGTTGTGTGTGAAGAAGGAAGAAATTCCGAAGATAGCATTTCGAACCAGGTATGGGCATTACGAGTTTACAGTAATGCCTTTTGGATTGACTAATGCACCCTCTGTATTCCTGGATCTGATGAATAGAGTTTTCAAGGAATATCTCGATGAATTTGTGGTGGTATTTATTGATGATATCTTGGTATACTCCAATAGCTACAAATATCATGAAAATCACTTGTGCATTATCCTGAAGACTCTGAGAAGACATGAATTATATGGGAAGTTTAGCAAGTGTGAATTCTGGCTTCAGGAGATTTCTTTTCTTGGCCATATTGTCTCTAAAGATGGAATCTCTGTTGATCCTTCTAAGACCAAGGCAATCCAAGAATGGACAGCACCAACGAGTATAACTGAGGTACGTAGTTTTATTGGTTTGGCAGGTTATTATCGACATTTCTTCCAGAATTTTGCCCGGTTTGTTAACCCATTAACAAAGCTCACATGTAAAGGGGTTAAATTTGTTTGTACAGAAGAGTGTGAAGAATGTTTCGAAGAACTGAAGAGAAGATTATTTAATGCTCCTATATTGACTCTACCATCGGGGAATGATGGGTTCGTTATTTATAGTGATTCATCGAAGAAAGGACTTGGTTGTGTCCTTATGCAGAATGATAGGGTTATTGCCTATGTATCACGACATTTGAAAATTCATGAACAAAAATATCCTAATCATGATCTCGAGTTAGCAGTTATGATCTTTACTTTGAAGATATGGAGGCACTACCTCTATGGTTAAAAATGTGAGATTTATACTGATCACAAGAGTTTGAAGTATATTTTCTCACAAAAAGAACTCAACATGAGGCAAAGGAGATGGCTTGAATTACTCAAGGATTATGATTGTATGATACACTACCACACGGGGAAAGAAAACAAGGTGGAGGATGCTTTGAGCAGAAAAGATCATTGAGTTTTGAACAATATGAGAATTGAAAGGGATCCAATTTTCATGGATCTAGTGAAGATGGACATGGGAATAACCAGATAAGGTGAAAAATCAATGCTTTTTCAAATGGTTTCCAAACCATCTTTACTAGAAATGATCAAGAGTTCTCAGACTGATGATGAAGAATTTCAAAAGAAGATTAAAGCTGTGAATGATGGGAGATTGAGAGACTTTGTGTATGAAGAAATAATTTTGAAATTCGGGAAGAGACTTTGTGTTCCAGATATACCTGATCTAAAAAGAGAATTGCTTGATGATGCTCATAGTTCCAATTTCTCTATACACCCTGGGAGCACAAAAATGTCTAGAGATTTGAAGGAACATTTTTTGTGGGACAACATGAAGAGGGAGATTGCTGATTTTGTGTCAAGATGTATGGTTTGTCAACAAGTGAAAGCTAGAAGGCAACAGCCTGGAGGATTCATGCAACCTCTTCCCATACCGGAGTGGAAATGGGACAATATTACGATGGACTTTGTCATGGGGCTACCAAATACTCCTAGAAGGAACGATGAAATATGGGTTATTGTTGATCGTCTTACCAAGTCAGCACATTTTCTTGCTATAAGAGAGGATCTACCACTGGAACGTCTAGCAAGACTATATATTAATGAAGTTGTGAGACTTCATGGAGTACCCATATCGATTGTTTCTGATCATGATCCCCATTTTACTTCAATATTCTAGAAGAGTCTTCAGAAATCCCAAGATACTGAACTTCATTTGAGCACTGCCTACCACCCTCAGACAGACGGACAATCAGAATGGACTATTCAAACCTTAGAAGACATGTTTATATCTTGCTCACTTGACTTTCAGGGTATGTGGGATCAATATTTACCTTTGTTAGAATTTTCCTATAACAATAGCTTCCATTTGAGTATTCAGATGGAACCATATGAAGCGTTATACGGAAAGATATGTCGCACACCAACCTGTTGGGATGACGTTGGTGAAAGAAAACTTGTAGGTCCAGAACTGGTGGAGGAAATGATGGAAAAGGTGAAGGTAATCCAAAATCACATCAAAGCAGCTCAAAGTAGGCAGAAGAGCTATGCCGATAATCAAAGGAAGGATTTGGAATTTCAAGTCGGTGATCATGTTTTTCTGAAGGTATCTCCATGGAAGGGAGTCATACATTTTGGTAAGAAAGGTAAATTGAGTCCCAGGTATATCGGACCTTTCGAAATTCTAGAACGAATTGGGGTTGTAGCTTACCGATTGGCAATGCCGCCAAGTCTCTCCAAAGTTCACGATGTGTTCCACGTATCTCTATTGAAGAAATACATGCCTGACCCAACACATGTACTCACCTACAAGGAATTAGAACTGGAACCCGATCTGTCTTATTGCGAAGAGCCTGTCAAGATTCTTGATACGAGATAAAAAGTACTGAGAAACCGGACGATGCGTCTAGTAAAAGTCTTGTGGAGAAACCATAAGATGGAAGAGGCAACATGGGAACCCGAGGAACTTATGATGAAGAACCACCCGAGTCTTTTCATGCGGTATTATTCTAGAAATTTCGAGGATGAAATTATTTTAAGTAGGGGAGAATGTAATACCCCAAGCTTCTATGGTATGCTTCACTTTGAATAATGCAATAGCGTGTGTTGTACGCAATATCGAGTTCAAACACACACCACAACCAATCAAACTAGCCGTTATAAATAGTAATACCTACATTTTGAAATTTTAGAAATTTTATCTCTCAAAATGGACTTCATTTTTGGATTCAGAGTATCGAATTTAGCCTAAGGCAAATTTTTGGTACTTTTCAGATAACTTTAATATTTTTATGAATAGTGAAAATTACTAAATTTTAATTAAAAACAACTTTTTTAATCAAAATAATTAATAGTGATAAATTATGAATTTGAGTGGTTTTAAAGTATATTTAGAATATATTTTTACCATTTAATAAAATTTTGGTCATTGGACATAATTTCACAATTAAACCAGACATAAACAAGTATCAATCTTTTGATAGTTATTATATCTTAAAAACACGCTTTTTGTTTTGACAACGGGAATTAATTTTAAATTAATTTCTTCCAATTCTGTGTTTTGAATTTGGAAAAATGGATTCCATATTTGGAATCAGGATGTCCAAATTGTGTAAATAGGAAACTTTTATTTTTAGACATTTTGAATAATTACTTCGGTAAATATTTTATTTACCATGGTTAAAGGGTAAATCCGGTAAATAAGGGTTAAAAAATAATATTATAATAATAATAAATTACCCTAAAACGTGTCCTAATATTATTGGTGGATACATGTCCGACCATGGGCATCTTTGGGTCGATTTTGGGACCCCATGGAGCCACTTGTAGGTGATAGGGACAAATTATTTTAATTAAGTTAAAATAAATAAAAAAATAAAAAAACATATATCTTTTAGCAAAAAATATTTTACAAAGGGTTATATATGTTGGATTTTAAACTATAAATATTCATTAGAAATATAAAAAGATTTCCTACATAATAATATTTTATTTATAATTTTTAAACATTAAATAATTTAGTTTATTTATGACACAATGATGATGTAGTAATTACCATAATAGTGAAAAATTAAAATAATTGATATTATAAGTACCCAAATAAATATAATTTGAGACTTTTAATGAATTAAAATAATTTTTTAGGATAATATGACATATTAGGATTGATTTAATTGACTTTTTTCAAAGTAATCATTCTGTTATGATTTTTACAAAAATCAACTATTGAATAGTGTAAAAATTGACATAAAAGAGTTTTTAAAACAAATATTATATTATTAATTGATATTAAATTCCTAAAAATCTAAGGTTCTGCAAAGAGACTTATATAATGATATGTTTATCATTAATGTACCACTTTGGGGTATCTTGGATGTATATAGTAAGTTTATTAACCATATAATATAAAAATACAAAGAGACATTGTAAAAGTGAAACTAATTAACTAAGAGTTAATACTTAAAGATAAGGTTAATATAGTAACCCAAACCTGTCTAAATTCTATTGGTTGAGTGGTTCTCGACCCAGAACCACCTTAACCTTTAAATAATCCACTTTGGAGCCATTAGAAACCGAATATGAATTTATTATAAAATAATATTTCTAGCTTTTCCAAAGGTGCCCCTCACCCCTCTTATAAAAGGGCACTCTCCCTTCTCATTAACTCACACCTTAAAAGCCTTTTAGTTCGGCCAAACTCTACCCAAATACTCTCTAAACTTCCCTCACTTAATCCTAGAGGCCTTCCTTTAGTCATAAATCCAACTTAAGGATCCCTTTTGATCAAATCAAAAGGAAGAACCCGAAAAAGAGGTAATGTTTTCACCACCCTTTTTCAAATTCATTTCTTCTTCAACTTCTTCTTTCTTTGTTATTACCATTATAAAATAATTAATCAACTATATCCTATATACTGTAATATTATTATAAATATGGTACAACCATATTCATTATTCTATCCATCCTTTTAATGACATGTCACCATACGTGCGTACGTACGACTTACCATCTCCACGTCGTGGTGTAATTGTTATTCAATATATTATTATTTGAATGGGTATAATAATGATGTTTAATTCATGTAAATAATAAATATAACATGATAATGATTCTGTATATATGATGTACCATCCAATTATATATTATTTTAATATCAAAAGAATGATATTGTCGCTCGTGCGTACGTACGGACTACCGTCTCCACGAACGCGATGAGATTCATTCTCCATCGTATCCATTCAAGTATAATTATCATTTTATGATTTAAAAATGATGTTTAAGGACTTGATATAATTCTGGATATTAATAAGATACAACCTATCCATGAAAAACATGTCTTACGTAACAAAACATATAAAATAAAATGAGTAAGTTAACACCCGAAACAATAATAATACTAAGATATTATTAACAAATCAATGTTAAAAGATCATATATGATATCATATTAATATATATGATTCTTTTATAATTTAATAACAATTATTTCACCATTAAATAGGAGTTTAACCTACCCCAAACCAGGGAAAAGTACAAGGTAAGGGTTTATTTCTCAATCTCATCATTATCCGAGGTTGTTTATACGTAATAATCTACTGGGATATCTTTATCATCCACATCCATGTCTCTTAAAAATGTATTTCAAAACATTTTTAATATTTACAATAATATGGGTTAAAGTCATTTATACCCTTGTTTGACTTTTTATAAGAGGTTTTTAAAGGAATCTTTCCATCGTTTTCCAGACAAGGTGCTTTTTAACCTTTTGGACAGAATTAAGGTAAGAATGTTTTTTTAACTTATACGGTGGGTGTGGCTATTTTCCGTCAAATCTTACCTTACAATATTATAAGAATATTTTCAAATAAAATGTTCTTTTTTATAAATATATGGCTCTTAAATGATTTCAAAATGGAAAGAGATATTTCTCTAAAAAGAGTTTTGATTTCATCTATGTCAACATCCTTTGATGAATTTTACGCTTATTTGAAGTTGATTTATTATGATAAAAAACTTTTATATTGTATTGAAGGTTTTGTGATATGTTTGACTGTGGATGTGTTATTTTTATACCATTCATGTTTTATGGATAAAGTATTTACATTTCGTATGCTAGTTTTAATACGAATGTTTATGTTATGTTTAAACCTTTTCATATGGGAATGAATTGGACTTAATATGTGACGGGTGGAGCCCGCTATAGCTCCTCAATGCATCGGTAGGTCTCATGAGGCAAACTAGTGTCTTGGCACAAGGCCTTGGAAAAATCTTATTTGTAGTCTTGGCATGAGGCCTTGGCTATGTGGTTATGATAGTCTGGCATTATTCATTCCATCATTATGAAAGTGGTTATTGATATTGAATGTGATTATTCGATTAGTAGAATATCCATGTGAATAAGTAAATGGCATTATTTAATTTTATTTTTGCCCTACTATGTTGAAGTTCAAGTTTAAAGGGATTTTTTTAGTTATACATTGCCTTAAATGTTTATTCTTATTTATGAAAGTTTCGGCTATATTGTTATCCTTACTGGGCATTTGAGCTCACCCCTTTTCTATGTTTTATTTTTCCTAGGATGTGAAGAAGTAATTTATGAATGACCTTCAGGGATAATATGAGGGGATAAGAATGTGGAATATAGAGACTATATTGTTCTAGTTTTCATTTTATGATGTAATATAAGACTTATGAATATATCTAGTGTTTCCAAGGCTACTAAACTAATCGGTCTTTCAAGATTTGATCTTTCTTGTGATCATGCCAATGTTATGTAATAATGCACTGACTCTGGGTAACTGGGGTCGGGGCGTTACATGATACCCATAAATAAGAGATCAAGGTCCTTCTGGAACTGATAATCATCAATCTACATCTTCTAGAACCCAAAAATCTATTTTATCAAACTTCTCTACCTGGTCCTTAACATATTAGGATTCCATCATTTGGAAATTGTGAACCCTAACTAAATTTACATCAATGTGAAATTAGATCAGGGAAAGTTTACCTATATTCACCAAAAAAGAAAAGGGAATAATTATTCTATTGAACTGATATATAAAGCACCTTCACCAGGGTCATACTATACAAAAAAATACAACCTAGATCTGATAAAACTTGTTGGGATCATGGAAATATTTTGATAACATCACCATAGGATATCCACTAGAAAATAAGAAGGTGGGTGTAAAGTGTTGGTAGATATACCATGATATATAGACTAAAACTTGGAATATTATTCACCCAAATCATTGAACCCCAATGCACAACCTATGAATGTTCATATAAAATACTATACAAAGAAAATGATAGAAATAAAAATATCAAAATCATAAGAACAATATTTTCTATGTGGTTAATATTTTCATCCTCGTCAATGGGGTAACACTGCAACTCTCCTTTATTCTAATAAACAGAAGTTGGTTACAATAGATCATAGTGTAACCATGAAAAACATATGATCCATCCTACTATTAAATAGTAGTACCCAACTAGTACTTCTGGTTGTCACCGCCATCTGATCTTCATGGGATGAATTCAACCTACCTCAATCTCCATGGAAAATCCCTACATTTGGTCAAGGAATTCCACCACCTCAACGCATCCACCATTTTAATAGTGTTATCTACTGATATTACCATAATATGAATCTTTTAAGGTTCTATACCTTTATGGACCATTAATTTTTGTGTTTTAGGAGATAGAGTCTTTGAGATGAAGTTTGGTGGTGTTTCAGGGGGAGAGTAAATTGTTTTGGACATCTAGAAGTTTACTACACCATAGTAGAGGATGTGGTGCGGAAAATTTTGTGGATATGGATTCTTGAGAATTGGACATATTTTTTGGAATCATGTTTCTTTAGGGATTTATAATTATAGATTTGGTCATGCAGCACTTAGCGCGCCAAGGAGAGTAAAACACCCATAATAGCTATTTGGGATAGCATTTTGTGTTGCGTAAAGATATAAAGGATATTTTATGAGTGTAAATCTCATGTAAAGGTAAGTTTTACATTATATAAATTTATCTATCTTGCTTCAATTTAATTCCATGTTTCTTATCATTGTATATAGTTATGTTTTAGACCTACATAAAGGTCATTTAGATCCTGCATAATGGTCCCGGTAAGTCTTCCAAAATTACAAAATGGTAAACAAAAGTACCCTTACATAGGTCTTGATCCTTAATACTTAAAGGTAGGTATTATTGGTTTTGGGGTGAACCACAAGCTGTAAAATGGATTAGTTGGCTGCTTTTTATGCTATTTTGTGTGGATAATGTACCTTTACAAAACATATACCACTAAAATTCCCTAGTTTAGACATTTTGATGGGAGTGGTTGTGATTCAGGGAATAAGTTGAAGAGATGTAGAGTTTCATGTAAGGGAAGAGGAAATGAAGAAGAAAACTTCACCATGACATAGCTCATGTCATGGTTGTTGTTTATTTGTCCAAAATAGATAGGGTAATATCCCAACATCATGTGGGTGCCCCTAGTGATAGTCAAACTCATTTAAATGAGATAAATAGTCACTGAGAGAATAGGGGGAGTAGGTATTTTTGAATTTTTGAATTATAGATCTTGTTTGATTGAGTCCATTATGACTATTTTAATTATTTATGTTGAGGAAGAGTTTTATTCAGTTTTCTCTATGAGTAAAGTTCAACCTATCTAGCTTGTTTTACCTAGTTTTCTTCTCTCAATATTTTTGTTGATTTGAGAGTATTTACTATGATTTTTTAGAAAAACTTGGAGGATCCTAACCCTCTGGATTCATATATATTGGTTTTCCTTTGGTTTGAGGTATATTTATCTTCCCCTACTTTTATTCTTCTTATTAAAATCTCCCATATGATGGTATCATCTTTGGTATGTAGTTTTTATGGATCTCAATTGGTGTCTTGATAAAGTATATAGTTTTTTAGGATTAAGGAAGTTTTGTGTGACTTTATTGTTGTTCTATATTGGTTCTCTTATCATGGAGGTCCTTGGCTTCTTGAGGTATTCTATCTTCTAGAATAATATTATTGAACTGGATTACTTTGATTATTTCCATGCTTATAACTATGTCCCTCTTCTATGATGATTTTTTTAATGGTTGTATATTATTTTTGGGGAGAAGGGAAATAATATATGAAAAACACATTAAAGGAGGATGAAGTTAATAAGTTAATGATAAATATGGAAGTGGAACTGGGGATTTCAAAAAGTAAATTATAAGTGCTTTATATTTCCTATGATATTAGATATTCTTGAATACTTATTAATTTTATTGGTAGTTTTGGTTACAATGTTATTATTACATAGAACCTTTTCACCCTCAAAATTGTTTAATCATTTAAATATAGTGATGAAAATGGAAAATTCTAGAATAAAAAAATGAGAATTGTATTACAATAATTTTTTAATTATTAACATTGGTATTGATGTTGGTTTTCCATAACATGAAAGGGTGTGTTGTGATATTGATGCTTAATATGTCTTACATGATTTGGGATTAACTAGTTTATGAAATAGAAATGAAACTGGTGAATGGAAACTATATAGGAAGTTGGATAAATGATAAATATGATAATCTAATCTTGTGATAAAATGATAGGAGAGTGGGTGATAATTATTGTATTGGTTAAAATTCCTCTTGGATATTGATAAATTAGTTTCATGTATAATGGGGATATTAATGTTATTTTTTTGACAGGAGGTTTTATATAAATGGTGGTGGAAAAATATAGAACTGGATACATATATTGGTAAGAATAAATGTTTAATAACTCATTAAATGAAGTGTATGAAAGAATATGTGTTTGATAAGTAATGAATAGTGGAGGAATGTTAAAACATGGTCTTCTTGGTTGATATGTGAAGGGTTGGTGATCTATAATATACTAATGATAATATAAATGTGAATTTATCATGGTGGTAATAATATTTTTAATGATGAATAAATGGATTGTTAAGTAAAATGTATGTATAAAAAATTTTCCCTTAACTGTGAATATAAATTTGAGTTGGATATGAATTGTATGTGGTTGGGATAAAAGTTAGTGGTCCTGTATTAAATGAATCATGGGATGTTAATGATTCTTATGAAAGTTTGGAATGAATGAATGGATAATAAATTAAATGAGGCTATGAATTCATAATCAATTGGGATGAAAATATTATGGGTGTGAGTAACTTTTATTTATGTAGCCTCCTTTTATGAAACTTGGTTGTGTTATTGATGGTGTTTCCTTGCTATGAAAAGTACTAATTGATGTGTAACATCCCAGGTAAATAAAAAATAATACATTTTCATATTTATTAATATTTTTAAATTAAATATTAATTTTACTTTAAAGGAGGTTCTATGTTCGATGGAATATCTGATACTCAATAATGGGTTTCTTTGAAATCTTATATTGCACGCAATGATGAGTCATACTGAAAAATAATAATATAATATTATTTTAAATAGTAGTTAATGCCTAGTCATTGTATTAGAGCGAATGAAAAGAACTAACTGAAATATGATTATACATGTTTGTTAAATGTTTTTACATTTATCCAGTAAAATTTAGAGGCTTAAAATGTGAATGAATCTAATTTTAAGCACAAATAGTCTAATATTCTTTAAAAGGTCGATTTACTTCCTTTTGATGGAGAACCCTATTTAAATCTAGTTTTGGTCTCTTTTATATGTTCTATTTGAAAAAATAAAATTATTCTTTATATTC
This sequence comes from Viscum album, assembly GCA_963277665.1. Taxonomy (NCBI): domain Eukaryota; kingdom Viridiplantae; phylum Streptophyta; class Magnoliopsida; order Santalales; family Viscaceae; genus Viscum; species Viscum album. The sequence goes on along the minus strand of OY728121.1, from coordinate 1,215,469,167 downwards.
AGTACATCAAAATTTACTTTGGGTAAATTTTTGGTATTTTTTTGATAAAATTCATTTTTTAATGAATAGTGAAAAAATACTGTATTTTAATTCAAAACTGCCTTTTAATCTAATTTATTTATATGATTGTATTATATTTTTAATTGGTTTTAAAAATTAATTAGATTATATTTTTACCGTTTAATCCAATTTTGTTCATTGGATGTAATTTCACTTTGAAATTGGACATATATAAGTGTCAATCTTTTGATGGTTATTATTTCTTAAAAACATGCTTTCTGTTTTGACAACGGAAATTAATTTTAAAATTAATTACTCCAAATTATATTTTTTGAATTTGTTAAAATAGAAACCATTTTTAAATTCGGAATATCAAATATAGCTTAGGCTGAATTTTTGGTTTTTTCTGAAAAACATCAATTTTTTAGGAATAGTGAAAATACATAGTTTTCATTAAAAAACTGGCTTTTTCATTTAAATTAAATTTTACCACTTCTATGAGTTCAATTTCAAAAATCCTAAATGCATGGTTGTTATTAGTAAGTAAAATTTGGTTCAATAATATGAAAATAATTTTTTGTGAATAGTTACTTTTGACTTTTATTTACCGCAGTTAAAGGTAAATAGGGTAATTCAATGTAAAAATAATATTATAATAATATTAATTTACCCTAACATGTGTCCTAATACTATTGGTTGATACATTTACGACCATTGGAATCCTTGGGTCGATTTTGGGACCCCATGGAGCAACTTAAGAGTGATAATGACACTTTATATTAATTAATTTAAAGTAAAGACAAAAACGACTTAAACATATATCTTTTAGTAAATCAATTTTTACATGGGGTTATATAAGTTATCTATTAGAATATAAATATTCATTTGAAATCTAAAAATATTTCTTACATCGTGTTTTGTTTTTAAATTTTTAGACATCAAATAAAGAAAATTATTTATGACACAATAATGATGCAGTGTTTAACTCATTAATGAATGATTTAAATAAATAAGATTATAAAGATTAAAAAAATACAAAACCTCTCCAATTCTTATTGGATGATTTTATTTAGAAAATGAGTCATTTTATCTTTGATTTTAATGAGTTTTGGACCTTTATAAACTGAAAATCATTATATAATAAAATAATATTTTCAAACTTTCCTAAAGAGCCCCTCCTCCCCCTTATAAAAAGTCGTCACCTCTAAATCATTACTCACACCTCTCAAGCCCATTGAATCATCCAAAATCTTCCAAATTAAGCTCCATAAATCCCTATATTCTACCTAGAAGTATTAAATTATTCATAAGGCACTTCAAGAAATCATTTTGGTTCAAACCAAAGGGAGTTACCCGATTTAAAGGTAATGTCTTCTCTTAAGTTCTTTTGTTTTATTTTCCTTCTCCAACCCCCAAAAATCTTTTTATTCCATTATTTTATAGAAAACCCAGTATCCTAAATATACTAGGTTGTTTTTATGATAATTATTCTAACTACACTTTCACACACCTTCATCTAATGGGTAAAGAACATATTGTTTCTGTGGATGGTGAACTACTGCCTCATGAAACGATGAATGTTTAATTATCTCAAACTGCCTCTCATGGTGGACATTATGATGGTACTGTATTTATATGTGATATATATTATATTTATTTTTTCTATAGGATTATTTTTTTTTCATTTATATCATACCTTTGTGGTTTCCATTATGGGTAAACGTGATAGTTTCATTTGAGGAAGTGCGGACTACCACCCCCTCAAAGTGATATGACTCGTTCATGCCATGTGTGGGACATATAAAGGATGGAGTTAATGAAATTATATATATAATATTATAATTTAATTATAATATACCTATTCATAATTAATTTTTCATTCCATTAAATATGAAATATAAATGAAAGTAGTGTTCACGCGTACGTACGACTTACCGTCTCCATGAACGGTGCATTTCATTTCTTACCTTCAAATGTTATGTAATATTATAAATACATATATATAATGGATATATATGATATATATGATATCTAAATCATGAATCTCATTCTGGAGATAATGTAATTTTTACCACATGGACAATTTATAATTATAACTAGTTCATTTTTAACTCAAGTTCCGAACATCGACAAAATGTCTGATATGAACTCAAATAATTAACTAACTGTTATAGAAAGGTAATAAGTGATATAAAAGGAATAATAAAATTGAAAAGGGTTCTTAAGAAATTCTAAATTAACTTAAGTTTATTATTCAGGAAATTAAATAATGAACGGTTCAAGTCGGACACGATGTAAGGGACTTCGTCTCAATCTCCTTTCATTGAGGCATACTTTGATTTATACATGACTTTATTTTATACGGTATATAATAAAACCCTTTGACTTTAAATTTAATTTAAAGGTAATATTTTTTCTACAAAGTATTTTACTAAACGAAAAAAGGAATTTTTTTAACGTTTGCGGCAACAATGACCTCTCTGTCACCATAATCATTAGTTGGCTTCCTCTATAAGCCTTAATGTTTTCTTTAAATGAAAAAGAAATACCTTATTCTATTTTTTTGGTGTTTTGGTATTGAAAATAGTTTTTGAAATCGATTTATTATTTCAATATCTTGAAATGATTTATTTTGATTGCAAATGAAATGTTATTAGTGAAATATTTATATTTACAATATTTTTTGTGTAATGATTTTATAATGGTACTTGGACATTTGAAGAGTGGTTACGTGATAAACCAAATGACATGTGGTTCCGTGATAAACCAGGATGGGTAGTTAAGTTTTAACCTCCAATACATTGGGTATGGAAGTCATCCATATGGATATTAGATTTAGTGATATATATGGAAGTCTACCGTATGGTTATTCCATTTAAGTATGTTTATGTCCCAAGTTACCTTTATATGTTATGTGTTCTTTCTATGGGGTTTATGGAAATATTTTGGTTAAAATGGTAATCAATGATCTTTTATTCAGTGAAGAGTATTTACTGCTTTATAAAGGTGAAAATTATTACTTATGATAAGGTATTCATGGTTTACTTGTTGTTTTGAAAAACTAACAGTTTTCCTTCTTTGTGTATCCATTACTAAGCTTTTTATGCACATCCCAAGTTTTTGAAATATTTTTCATAGAGAATAAAGTGGAATAGGGTCAAGGATGGGATCAAGGAAAATTCATGCTATCTAAAACATGGTACTAAACATGACTCTCTTTTTCAAAGAGTTTTTATTTTATAAAAAAATTGATACTGAGTATAAGTGTCTACATTCAATATTAAAGTTGTTTTGTTTATGTTATGACCTAATTCTCTAAATCTCTAAACCTGAAAAGATACTCAATGTGAATTATTAAATTAATTTAGGATTAGGTAATGTTTAAAGCCGAGTCATTATATGATGTGTGGTTGTTAAGTGTGGCTGGATTATAAAATTTGGTTTTGGGAAATGATGATGGTCCATGGTGGGTTCCTACATGGTATGGGGAGGGAATGAGTTTGATGTACTACATGTTTATGATACCCTACTATGATGGTCAATATGTGGTGTTATATCATGAAAGGTGTGGGAGTGGCATGTATGGTACCTGATTATGTGATAATGTGGGTATGGTTGGGATTATATGGTATGTGTATATGTGATATTAGTGATTAGTTGATATGAATTCATTCTCACATCCCTGTTAAGTTTGTGAGGTGAGTTCCTACCTACTATATCTCAATTTGAGTAGAATAAAACCCTAGCTAATAGGTAATATCTGAGCTAAAGGATTTTGGACTAGGGAGGTAAGTAATCTGATGATGCTTATGGGATTGTGGTTTGGTTGGTTTTTGATGATTTTTTTTCTTAGTTTGATTATGGGTGTTGCAGAAGTGGAAAGGGAGTTGTGTCTTCTGTATTTACTGATATGATTGTTCTGTTTTCCTTTTTTTATTATGTTTGATCTTCCTTACTTATTTTTTTCACCTATACCTATTATTTCATATTTTTTACAAATGGTTGATGATTGTTTTTTTAAGGATGATCTTACTGAGTACTTATAAGTGATCACACCACCATAGTTTTCTAAGAGTTTTCAGGATGATCTAATAGTGATTGGAGCTATTTATTGGGTGTATTAGACGTATTTGGTATATTAATTGAAAATTTAGGACATGTTCTTCATATATTATTTTTTTTTTACATTTTACATGTTTTTATCATTGGGATTATAGAAATTTATCTTGTAATTTTAAGTTATCTTGGTTTTTATTGGTGGATATCCCCTCATCTCTTATACTTAAATACTTTTTTGAGGGTAATTCCTCCCATATGTGTGTTTTATTTCCTCAGTGGTAGTTACACCTTTGAAGCCTATTATAGGTGGGATTCAGGTGACACTCTTCTTCATTATTGACCCAATAGGGGTAACAATGTGGGGGTCATGATAGAGTGGTATCAAAGTCAGGTTGAGATATATGATGGAGATCGAAGTTAGGCATGGGTGATAATTATATTTTATTGGTAGGGAAGCAGTTAAACTCTAGCCTAACATGTGATTTAGACCAAAGATACTAGTTAATACATATATATTAGGGTCACATATGATATGATTCAAGGAATTTGACAACCTTCTGAAAATTTTAGGTAAAAGTGTATCCATTTTAGGGTAGAAATCATAATGAGGTACATGTATCATTGGTGTTAACTGCACCAGGATATGAATCCTAGGTCTTATGTGTGCTTCTATGATTAACCATCTATGATATTATTTTTAGTGATTATCCTTAATTTTTTAACATATTCCATTACTCTAAAGGAAGGAGTGAGATGATAATTAACTAGGGAAAAATTTTTAATTGAGACCCTATTGAAACTCAAAGGTATTGCTTATATGCTTACTATAACCTAAACTCTCTTAAATTGGTTTACATTTTATTATTGAATTTTGAAGTGTTTTGATCTATTCCCATGATATTTAGAATCATTATTATATCATGATTAAAGTGTTCTTTATATTTGTAATTAATGTTTTAAAAATTCTTTATAAACCATGTTGATAGGTTGTGATGAATATTTTTGGATCCATTCTTAGAAGTAATTTAAATTTTGATGAAAGTTGTTACATCATATGTTACTTTCTTCTCAGGGTATGTTACACAAATGTGTTAGGAAATTATTATATGGCTGGAACTTTTTTTACTTATTTTTGTAATTATTGGAAGATGAAAACCATTCTTAGTAATAATATCTTTGAAATTTGAAAACACCTTTTCATGAAAAAAATTGTCCCATCTTCTTAGCATGCCTTGTTTTTTCAATACAAAAATAATTGTGTATTAAAAATTAAAATCATGTTTCCCTTCCAAGTGAAAATGTTGAAATATAAATGGGAATATATAAGGGTGAAAATGTAGATTTATTAATGGAATAAATCATGTCTAATATTGAAGTATGTTTGTATTATTTTTTATAGAAACCTTATAATGTATTTACTTAATCATTTTATGTGTTAGGTATGTTGTACCAATGTAATAAAGTAAAAAATATATTAAAATCCCTCAAGAACCCTAAAATCAAGTTTCATTGATTATAGAACCTTTAATTTGAGTCTGACTGATATGAAGCATGAAAATAAATTCTATTTAGTCATCATTTTGTAATCTAAAAGAACATTTCCCATGTGGTAGGATGTTTAAAGTATATTTTATTGAGACTTTCACACATGGTGCATCGTAACTTAACATGTGAAAATTTTCAATTCTAATTTGAATGCATGTCTAAGTGATATTAAGGATGTGTAATGAATTATAAGTTTCCTAAAATGTAAATTGGTGAAATATAATGTTGTCATTAAATACTAATTTATGATTTTTTACTTTAAGGTGTTGATATTCTTTACAAAAAATTAATTTTTGAACTATAAATTAGCATCCTAAAGGCTGGTTAACATGAAATTTTTCCGTAAATATAACTAAAACCTAGAAATTTTATGATGTTTTTTTAAACTGATGTAAAGTGATGGTGGTTAATACTAATGATTTAAGCTTTTGTTGTGATTGGATTAATAAAAATCACCTTCCATAAAATTCAAATTGTTTAAAGATGAAAATGGAAGAGGTTTTTTGAAAATTTGGAAATGGGTAATGATGTATTATTTTCCACACTTTATTCTTATAAAAATAATGGTAAAGTGCTGATTTCTTAATTTGTTTTAAGGTTGTATTTTATTTGATTTATCTCATTTGGTTAATATATGTTATGGATTAAATCCTATGAAGAGTGTTAACACATTTCCCTTTCAAGGAATGTTATTTTCATGAAATGTTTTAATGTCATTTGGGTGAATCAAGGTCTCCCAAAGAAAACAATATCATGGTGCAGTGGATGGGTTACCTTGATTTTTATGCTTATGGCAGTGATGGTTGGCTAATTTTGTGGGATGAGTAAGCATTGTGTGACTGTTGTGGTGGTTGTTAGCATGGGTTTATGTGCTTCTTTTAAAATTTCCTTGTTCGATGTGATGTTGGTGTGCTTTATTGGTAATATTTTTTAAAAAATAGAATAATTGTTTTAAAAATGGAGTTTTTTATTTCCTTCTTTAATGAAGTATTAGAAGTTATTTTCAAATGGTATTGGGGAAAATTGAGGTTTTAAAAAAACTCATTATTTATTGAAAATATTTTGGCCCAGGTTTCAAGGGAAATATTTCATGTTTAAAAAGATAAACATGAAATTACATTATATATGTTAAAGAATAGAACATGAGCCTCAACCCAGTTGGTGAGGTATCCTTAAGTGCATCCACAAGACCTAGGTTCAACGCCAGGTAGAGGCATATTTCTGGGGGGGGTACTGTAGCAGTAATGTAGAAGGCACTGTAGCAGAACTGTGTGGTATTATAGTAGAACTGTACACTATAAAAATACTGTAGCAGAATTGTACAATGTGCGGTACTGTAGTAGGCACCATAGTATTTACTGTAGCAGGTACTGTTTGGTACTGTAGTAGCTAGAACTATTCACCTTGGGCCACCAGTTTGGGCTTGGAGTCCATAAGGCTTTCGGGCCACTCGGGCCTTCGGGTCAGTAGGGATTTCGGGCCACCTTTAAGGACCTCGGCCCACCTTAAGGCCTTCAGGACACATGTAGTTTCCCCAGACACACTACAAAAATGGAGCATCCCCATAAGAGGATTCAGAGAAGGTGCACTCCCCAAAGCAGAACCAAATGGATTTGTCAGAATGAGAGTGTATGGCTATGCCATCGGGACCAGCCTGTGCTTGCATGGGAAGCCTAGCCAGACGACCATGCAAAGGTAGAGAGCTACTATCGTGATGCAGATGCTGGGGATGGGTAGTTCCTTGTAGATAGTCTGGTTGAATTCCCTAAGACCTTCCGGTCATGTAATCTCCTAAGCCTACGGGACTTGTAATCTCCGAGCCTACGGGACTTGTAAGGGTTTCACCTCATCCCTTGAAAGTGGGGTTATCAAAAATAAATAAAAATGATGGCCTTCAGGCCATTCAAAGAGTAATGTTAAAGGATAATCAGTAAAAAAGTTATTGTTGCGAATTAAATGTGAATATAGATTTTTTCAGCTAGATAACTTTATGAAGTATTTTGATACATGAACTGGTTATTGTATAAAACATATCCATAATTGTTTGTCAATGCCTTATGAAATTTTTTGTGTGAGAATCATAAAGTTTTTAGTATAATAATTGTTGTATGATTCATGTTAAGTGAAACACCCTTGAGTTTATAAGGTCTCAGAAGAAGGATCGTAGGAGTACGAAGAGGTTTTGAGATGAAATTTCAGCTGCAGAATAGTGTTGTGGTGTGGAGGTGTGTGATACATCATTTATTCTATTTGGGAGATGAGGTTTTGTTGTAGATGATGATATATGGAATAAAGGATTAAGTTGAGAAGATTTGGTAGTTTTTATAGTTTCTGGGTTTCTACGTTGTGGAGCTGGGATATACCGTGGCCTTCTTCTTTAACCTTGTAATTATGTGGTGTGTTGGTTCCCTTGCATCATGTTACTTTTCCTTGGTTTATAGTATCTCATCATGGACCACATTTTTTTTCTCATATGTAGTTTTGAACAGCCCCATTATGGCGCAGTCCCTTCCCTTATGTCGTAGTTTTTTCATATGTCATCCCCTTTACATCGTGGTGTAGGGATTACTCCATGGTATTATGTTTTCTAGAATTTCTTATAAATTATCAAGGCCCCTATAGGTCTATACTATCCCAAGTTTTTCTTTAGAACCTTGGGAGACTCTAGGGACTCTTCATGATCACTTTTATCCCCAAAATTCATGGCATCACCCCTGATGCTCGAGGATCAACACTCAGTGAGTCTAAGTGAGTTCCTCTCCCATTATACTAGGTTTTCCTCTATTATATTAGGATGGAATGAATAACTAATCCTATTTCACCATATACTTATTTAATATTGTTCTATAATATCTTTTTTATGTATTGATATTTCTTCTAAGTATCCTTGGCATGATCCAATTGAGGCATGGACATGATTTGGGTATGGGTGCTTAATAATCATTGTGTTTGGAATCAATGCATTATTTTTAGGATGTTACTTATCATGTAGGGTTATTTCATACAGTTATTTTAATGATTTTATTATGTGTACATGCATAGCCTGTGTGAAATGTTGTGTGATATGACATTCTTATCATGCATGTGTAGACTGTGAAACCTATGCTTGATTGATGTGTATATGGTTGTGTGTGTGTTGTTATTAGAACATTTACTTGATCTTTGTAATTTTTATATTCTTTTTTGTTCCTTTTTTAGGATTTTTCATATATTCTAGAAACATTTTTTATGGTATCAATATATCAGTTTACTCAGAGGAAACTAGTTGTCTCATTAGAGGGGGGAATGGGTATAAGATTGAAAACTAAAATCTCTAAGATGGCATGATAGTGAGTTTCTAGATATGGAATAACATGTCTATAGTTATTTTACATGAATATAGGTAGATATATATGGTTAAAAATGTGATACACACTAATCCAATGGTATGATTTAGGGTGAGATGATCTTTGAGTCGATGGTACAAGTCTGGGTGTGATGTATGTTGTGTCGATAGTACGAGTTGGAAATATACACACTGAGTTGATGGGGTATTTACCTTATTACATTAAGATAGTTTTTAAGATTTTAATAGTGCCTATTTTATGTACCATCATGTGAATACAACAACTATGTAACTATGGCTGGTTGGATGAGTTGGGTGACTACTTCATAAAGGTGGAGTGTGGGTAGCACTTAAAAGTGGGTGAGGATTGTTAATTTAAGTTGAAATAAAAATTATAGACTAATAGATTAATGAGTTAATATATGTGTTAAATCTTGGCATGATCTGATTCATGTGATTACCAATTATGGATACTATTTAAGCATGGTGTCAAAGTAGGTATAGTCGAAGTTTGTAGTGCCTTTGTTAATGCATAACCACTCGATGCATGATTGATTTTTTGTTTGCTTGTGATTTATTTATTATCATGGAATTCACATTTTATGAATATTCACTTATGTTAGGTATGAATTGGTTTTGTCCTACTAGGTTCATACTCTCACCCTGCATGAGCATCTTGAAGCGCATGCAGAATTCATAATCAAGGATTTGGGAAAGGGTAAGGGCCCAATGATAGGACATTGTGGTTGTGGAGCTTGGTGTTCAAAGAAGGTACTGGGATAGAATCTAGATTTATTTCAGTGTCTTTATTTATTTTTCTAATTATTTTCTTAAACTTTGTATGACCATCCATATTGGGGATCTTTATCGTATTATATCATATGAATCTGAGATAAATGACATGTCTTTTATTATAACATTATTTTTAACTTGTTCCACTATTAATTTTGGGTTTTTATTTTTATTTATTATGATTCTAGTATATGACAATTGATACTAAGGGTATATCCTCTCCATTTTATTATTCGTACCATCACTATTAGTCGAAAACCTCTTGTGTACTAGGATACACGCATGAGGTTATGTGGAACTCTGGCCCAGACCAGGTGATTCGAATCGGGGCACCGTAGAATGGTATCAAATGAGGTTTTCTATTTATTTTCTTTTTTACTATGGTTGGGGAAAGGTATAAAAGATTTAGTATATGTGGAAATCTGGTATAGGAATCACATAAGTTCCTTGCCAACTCTTACGTGACAGACCTCAAAGCTACCGGTGATAGGATTATTGTGATATTTATGGTTTTACAGTTTCATGTTGATATTGAGTATGTTTTGTTGTTACATTTTATGGGATTTAGTTTTGTTCATGCATCATTTCTAGAAACATAGGATCACATTTCACATATATATATATATATATATTTCTTAATATATACAGTTAATTTAATTAAATTTATTGATCAGTGTTGTGTGATTCAAAGATATATTGTGCTGAAATTTGGATTATTTGAACTTGATCATGCATGTTTTTATATATATGTGTGACTGTGACTAATGTAAAAGTATGGATAATTAGTCTTGAATCTTGGATATTAATAGGAATATTATTCCTTACCATTGTGGGTATCCTCCTAGGATAGGTTTTCCATAGAAATATCTTGTGTATAACTATGACATACTTTGGTTTCTATCATTAGTAAGTTTTTGTAGACATTTTTAGTATTCTTTTTGGCATTGTAGATAATTTCACCTAGAAGAAGTATAATAGGACCGTTGGTGGAAGAAGGTAAAAATGACCCCACTTGGGATAAGGTTCATGTTCATGCTTCATTAGTTCAGGCAGTGGAACTGCTCTAGCCTGGAGTCTTTTTCATAGTGTCTATTCAAGTCCAATAAGTTTCTAGGAATATGGTAAATTATACCTAGGACTTCTAACTCTAGTATCCTCTATTCTTGTAACATTCTGACCTATGTTCCATACACTGGTGCCCTAATATGGTTGGTTACATGACCTCTGGCACACCTCCCCATATTCTAGAGGCTTCCAACTAGAAGCGAGGGTCTAATATATAACATGGGGAGACTATACCCTCTTTATCAGAGTAGAAAAACAACATAAGAAATAAATAAATGATAACCAAGTGACAATAACCATAACCATAATAATACCAATATCACGTGATGACCAAAATAGGAATACAATATTCAAACCAAAATAGTAGATATTTCATGCCATATATGTGTCAAGTGTCAATATAAAAAACCCAAAATAAAATAACTACACTGACAACTCCCAAGAAGGTCCTGACACAATTTCTAGTACCCTCATCCATGATCCATCCCATATCAGCCTTCTAACATATGGATATTTCCCTTATCTTTCCCTGCAAACATGAAGTATATTTGGATACTTATTAGGAAGCTCGAGTAGGGTGTGAGTACAACTCAATAGTCTTCCACCAATGATGTCTAAAATAATATCCAGTCTATAACATGTGTATGTAGTCTTATAAATAATAAAGTAAAAGTGATAAAATAAATTTTTTACTAAATCAATTATTCTTTAATTAACCACATAAATATCTCAGGTTCATGATGAAACCCAAACCAACAATACTTTTTTTGGCCCATGTTAGAGTCTGAACTATCTCAAAGGGATATAACATATCATAATAACATGGTTATCATTTTTCATTTCATTTCAATTCATATCATGATCATTTGGAACCATAGTCCAATGCCAATCCCATGTGTGTAGAACGTTGTGTCTAGAACCCTGTGGGTATTTGGAGCATCAGTCCCAATTCCACACCTCATGAGTATTTGTAGCATAAATCCCTATCCCATACAATAATATTCACATGCATGAATTTGGGACTAGAATTCCATGTCTAGAACCTTGTGGGTATTTTGAGCATCAATCCTTTTCTCATAAAAAATTTCTCAATAAATCATAATATATCACATATATCACATTAAACAAGGTTAATCATCATTAACCTTCTCATCAAACATTCTTATATAAAAAATTTATCATATTTATCAAGGTTAATCATCATTAACATTCTTATCAAATATTCACAGTTTATTACTTCAATCACATGGAATAATATGAAAAATTAACTATTAAATCATTTATTAACATTAGGTCATAATAATAATTAATCAATCAATCCAATATCCCATTATTCACCAATTGTATAATCACAATTAACAAATTCAATTTTCCCAAGTTCAACTCATTTAATATTCACATGGCTCGACACTCTCTGTCAGGCTCCTCTATGCTCGCACGCGAGCATTGGTGTAGGAGCTTGGTCAAATCATTCACAGAAGTGAAGGTTCATTTACGTTTTGCTCATTCAATACTGATGCTCATCCTTTTTTTGTTCTGCATCTCAGAATTCAGGTCTCGTGGGTGAAGTGGACACCACCTTGTAGAGGTCTAAAACTCAATGTTGACAGCTCTCTTATTGATGTGGAGATGAGGGGTGGTGGCCTAGTTCGCAATCCCTATGGGTCAATCATCTTCGTCTTTAGTGCTTAATTTAGAAGGGGATCGTCCTTGGGTGCATAGATTCATGCCATGAACACCAGATTATCATTTTGTGGGTGTTTTAATCTCAAGTTTGAGGATAATGAATCAGATGATGTTGTTTCTATTCAGTTTCTATAAGGAAGTTTTGATCCACCTTGGAAACTTAGCTACCCGGTCCGTCAATGCAGGAGTAAAATCAAGAAAGATATGTCTATCAAGCACACATGGCATGAAGGGAATCATGCAGCAGACACCTTATCATAGGAGGGAAGATAATATGAGCATCTTTTTGTTTATAGTTACATTGGTTTCTTACTAAAGAGTTGCAACCATATTATTCTTGGTGATGCACTCGGCCTCCATCACTTTAGGCCTCCATAATCCTTTAGGTGTTTCCCTATCCTCTGGTTCTTGTATGGTTTTCCGAAATTCTAATAAAAAAGTAATTCACAGTTAGTTAATTAATTCAATTCAAGATTCAATTTCCAATTTTCCAATTGAAATTCCACAACACATATATGCAATTTTAATTCAAGACTATAGGAATTGAAATTTATACCACCTACATCAAAATCGTTGTTAGACATTTTCCAAAGCAGAAATCCCCAAATTGAAGCAAAATGTTTAATTGCACAATGAAGAATGAGATCTATATCCAAAACCTAGATCAAGATCAAAAAGTGTAAGATCTATTAAAACCAAGATCTAAACCATCACTAATGAAGTAAAATCATCCCTTTAAAAGATGAGAGAAATTTGTGAGAGAGGCATTAAACAAATCGGGATGAGATATCTTACTGAGAGTGGTGATGATATGTCAAATGGATCATTGATTCAAAAAGAAAAGAGTTTTAAAGGCCTTAGGATCCATTCAGGAGCCTTCAATTTCAAAGTATGATGAGTTATGATCAAACTGAGATGTTTAGGGATATAATTCGGGGGTTCAGAAATTTTTTAATAATTTTTCAGGGGTTTAAATTCTCTTGTCAACAGTTTCCTATACAGGGTACACCATTTGGTAAACCATGTACCTTAACTATTCACCCCTCCTTATGGGGTGAATAGTTACTCCTAAGAGGGAACATAATTTGACAAACCATGTACCAACTATGAAAACTCCCTCTATCTGGTGTTGCACAGTTTACTGGGTTGGGCACACGGTTTGGGAAAACTATACGCCAATCGTGCACTACCCAAAAACCCTCCAAAAAATTTCAAAAATTTACCTGAATACACCCAAGACAATCCTCAAACAAAGTATACAAAAACTAGGGTAAAATAGTATCAATAAATGAGCTCAATACATATCCAAAAAAGGTTAGGATCTTAAAATCTCCCCACTTTATAATAGATCATACTCGAGCTGTACTCCCAAGCATCTATAAGATTATGAGGTAAAAATATCAGGTCACTGAGCTCACATATCTGCTTCCCTATCCCAAGATTCCTCTTGAACATGTCCATGTTTCCACAATACATGAAATATCATCATGGTCTTTCCCTACAATACTTTATCACTATGATCCACAACATATATTAGATTCTCCTCAATGGATGCATCAATCTCAATCTCAACATCAATGACATTGATCACATGAGAAGTCTTTTTGTGATACCACTGAATTTTTGAATTTCATCCATTTTGATATACCTCTATGGAAGATACAATCAGTACACCATTGGCCTAATCCTCTCCAAACCCTCAAAATGTTTGACAAACCTAGGATCCAACTTTCCCTGCCTCTGAATCCTATGGTGACCCAATCTAGGTGACACCTGTAAGAATACATGATCACCCATTGTAAACTCATGGGGTCATTAACATATATCAACATTTGACTTTTTCCAACTCCGAGTCATAGACATGCATTTTTGAATTAGTTGAACCAACTCTCACATATCATATATGAGACATGGTCCCAACAACTCTAACTCATCAGCCTCCATCCAACATGGAGGTGATCAAAATGTCATACGATAAAGAGACTTATATGGTTCCATATGAATAGTTTACAAATAACTATTGTTTTAGATGAACTCCACCAGTTCTAGGTACTTCTCCAATAAACCACTAAAGTCAAGAATGCATCCCGAAATCATATCCTCAAAAACTTGTATAGTATATTCTGACAGCCCATATGTTTGTGGGTGGATATTCATACTCACCAATACCTAATTACCTAGTGCCTTCTGTAATCCCTTCCAGAAGAATGAAGTGAAACATGAGTCATGGTCTGAAACTATACTCTACAGCACCCCATACAGATAGACTATCTCTCGAACGTACAATTCTTCCAACTGATCCACTAATAAGGTCACCCTAATAGGCATGAAATGTGAAACTTCATCAGTCTATCTACTATCACCCAAATAGAATCATTATTTCATGGTGTTCTTGGGAGACCAATCATAAAATATAAGGTAATTTCTTCACACTTCCATTTCAGAATGGGAAATGGTTATAGTAAACCATCGTTTCATTGATTCCCAGCCTTCACCTATTGATAGGTGTAGCATCATGTCACAAAATATACAATCTCCTTTTTCATGTCCGGCCACTGATACTATCAAGGTAGGTCATAGTAGATTTTGGTCAAACCTAGATGCACCACCCACTTCGAGGAATAAAACTCATGAATAATCTCTTTCTGCATACACGTAGGAACAACAACACGACCCCAGACATATATAATGTTATCCTTATCTACATTCCAATTTGAAGGTGACTCCCCACATTCATGTCTTTCCCTCATGTACAAACATTCCATATCCTGATACTACCTCTCCTTGATCCAGCTCAAAAGTGTGAACTCTACTGAAACTAATATGAGGGTCATTTTATCCTGGCCCTCCTGAGACACAACATGAATCTTATCCAGAAATAACATCATTTTACACTCAGATCTTGACTCTTGAACGGCCTAAGTCTATGTTTTCTTACTCAAATTTTCAGTAACACTATTTCACTTACCAGACATATATGTTATCTCAAAAAAATGACTTCATATACTCGACCCAACTCTGCTGCAGTATATTGAAATATCATTATGAAAAGATGTACTTTAAGCTCTTGTGATCATTATACACAATAAACTTTTTTCCCAAAAGATAATGTCTCTAACACTTAAAGAAATAAAACACTTTATCTAACTTGAGTTCATGCATTGGGTAATACCTTTCATGAGGCCTCAACTTCTGAGACCCATATGCCATAACTCGATCCCTCGGTATCAACACTGCCCCAAGTCCTATCCCAAAAACATCAAGAAACATAGTATTCTCCTCACCCGACATGGATAGGATCAAAATTGGATAAGTATTAAAGCACTTCATAAACTCCTAGAAATAATTATCACATGATATGAACCACTAAAACATAACTCCCTTTTTGGTAAATCCTGAAATTAGTGCTTCCAAGAGGGAAAAATTCAAAATAAACCTTCTATAGTATCCTGCTAAACCTAGAAATCTACAGATATCAAACACATTCTTGGACTATTACCACGAAACAACTGCATGAACCTTTTCTGGGTCCACAAAAAAACCTTACTCTAAGATTATGTGACCTAATAAATGTACCTAATCAATGCATAATTGATACTTAGATAGCTTGTCTTATATTCAATTCTCTCTCAGTGTACTCATGATGATGTCAAGATGTTGGGAATGATCGTCATGAGTCTTAGAGTACGCCAATATTTCATCCACAAAAACAAACTAAAAATTATCTAGATATGGGTGGAATATTATGTTCATAAAGTCCATAAACACTACTAGAGTTTTTATCATCTTGAATAGAATCACAACAAACTCATAAAGGCTATACCTACTTATGAAATAAATCCTCATTATATCAGAAGGTCGAACTCTCAACTAATGATTCCCTAAAATCAATTCAATATTTGAGAACACAAAAGATCCTCTCAACTGGTCAAAGAGACCATCGATATGCAGAAGAGGATATCAGTTCTTCACTATCATCTGATTCAACTTCCGATAATCAACACAAGAGTGAAAATTCCCATCATCCTTATTTGTAAACAAAACTAGAGAACCCCTAGGTGAATTACTTGAATGGATAAACCCCTTATCTATAAACTCTTACAGTTGAGTATTAAGATCTTAAATCTCTATATGTTCCATTCTGTATGGTGGAATAGAAACTGGATCAGCCCCATCATGATCTCAATAGTAAACTCCACATCCCCCTCAGGAGGAAGCGCTGAAAATTTCTTAGGAAACACATCTTGGAACTAGTCTAGTATGAGTGGAAAGACATCCTACTTCACATACCCATCATCTAGAAAAAGACTTGTAACTTTGGTGGTGATCTCCCCCAGTTTTTGAAGAATTTTCCTTACACATCCCTCCTTGATATCCCACTCTCCATGATGAGCATAATTATCACCCTTAGGAAAAGTTAACATAAATATCCAGTGGTAACAATCATTATGGTCTTGGTATGATACTAAAAAATCCATAATCAAAATCAAGTTGAAGACTAAAATATCAAGTATGTAGAGATCCCAAGGAAATTGATACTTACCAACCATGAGAGAACACGTATTACACAAGTAGATGTCTCTCAAATAAACTCCCAAAAGTGTATCGATTTTTATAAACACACTCACAAACATCACTTCTAGACTCAAACCCTTCACAAATTCTAAAAATATAAAATAATTAGATGCTCAAATATCAAACAAGGCACTAGAAAGTGTATAAGTTATAAAAATAGTACCTCTAATCGTTGATGGTCCAGCCTCATTTTCCACAAGTGTAGGCTGAAATACATGCAACTATCATGCCCCTATTCCCTATGATATAGTCTTAGTTACCTGAACTACACCACTCTGCTAATATGGGTTCTCTTTACTATAAGCACCACATCCACTACCTCAACCACCACATCTAGTAGAACTCCAACTGGTAGACTGTTACAGTGTAGAATACCCCCTTCCCATACTCTGGCTCTATCTAGCTGCTCCATCACTACCCATCTATCATGGGTTCCTTCAGAATCATTATAGATATCCCATCTTTTCTCAAGATTGAAACTCTACCAGTGGTCAGGGACAATGTCTAATAAAGTGATCTGACCTACCACACTAGTGTAAAAGAACTACTGTAATTTCCTAAGTAACTGATCATTCCCCCTAGCCATTCTTCTTTCCACTACTCTGTTCAAAAATCTCATAGCATCGCTTCCTACTCTCATACGTCGTACCTCCTGATCATCCAAAAAAACCACCTATCTTCTACTAGAAGCCTATTTTTGGTTCCCCTAAGATATGAGAGACTGATTCACTGCATCTAAATTCTTCTTTAACCTAAATATATTAACTTGGGACTTAATATCACATTTAATCCCATCTTAAAACCATTTTTACATAGTCTCCTCATCTCCTTCCAATACTGGAACAGAGCACTTACAATTTGTAAAGCATACTATATAGTCCATCTTGAGCATACTCCCATGGGTCAATCTCATGAACTTAGCTTCCCTATCCTACCTGATCATCTCAGGGTAAAATTTCTCCAAGAATATATCATAAAATGGCTTCCACTTCATATTGTCCAGTTTTCCATCCCAAGTATAGATGTCCCACCAACACTTCTCCTAACCATGTAACATATAAGCAGCCAGTTTGACCTTTTTCACAATAGGAGTATCAAATTTTTCATGAATGGTCATGATATAATCAATATAGAACTCAGTTGCTTCAGGTCCACCCTCTCTGGTAAATTTCATAGGGTGTTGCAACTAGAACTCCAGTGTTAGGTCAGACATTATCTTCACAACCCTCCTTGGGTCTCTTTCTATAAACTACATGAATCAAGAAAAGTTCTCATGGATCTACTCTCTATATCTCTCACCCACCACTATTAGTTCCTCTAGTTCCACTACTGGAGGCACATTTCTAGCCATGTCCTCCTATCATTATATCAACAAGTGTTATCATGGAGGAATATATCTTCAATGTCATACACACATCTTAAGACAAATAACACAACATTAAAAAGTTTAAACAATAGGGTTTCACAAAAATACATATCAATTAACCCCTCTTGTCCCACCACATTGGCAAAATCAAGGTACTATCACTACCCTCAACCATCCATCATCTAGGGTCTGTTTTACATAAGGTGACACACTTTTAGAACACAAGTTTCTCATTAGACACCCATTTATCCATTTCAAATTTATAAATATTGCATCATTTAGAATTTCACATTTTTGTATTAGACACCTCTTTTAGTTCAATTAAACAAGAAAAGAAAAGCATTCTGATTTAAAAAACTTACCCAAAAGCCTAATTTTCTCATGTATGCCTGAAATATGCATGTCATAATAAATCATGAGTGCCTATAATGATGCATGCTTACTAAAATCTCATTCCATACCAGGACATGAGTTAAATCTCAAAAAATCTTAGAAAAAAATGACATTAAACAAAAAGTGCATCACTCAAGGTGAAATAACATTCAACTATAACATCACACATTAATAACAATAATTCCCACCTTGGGTACTTTGTTTTACCCTTATACATGGGTTAGCTACTCCCATGCATGAGCTATTAACCAAGGAATGAATCATCCTAATCTTCTGTATACCTTTCCCAAATAGTAATGCAAATGAAAATAAAATAAAACTGCCTTTGATACCACATTGTAACATCCTAACCCGGGTTCCACACACCGATACTCTGATCTGGTCGGTTATATGACCTCAATAATGCCTCTCCATATTCCAAAGGCTTCTAACTAGTAGTAAGGGTTTAATATATAACATGGGGAGACTATACCCTCTTTATTAAAGTAACAACAAAATATTAGAAATAAATAAACAATAACCAAGTGACAATAACCATAACCATAATAATACTAGTATCACATGATGACCAAAACATGAATATAATATCCAAACCAAAATAGTAGATATGTCATGCCATATACATGTCAAGTGTCAATATGAAAAACCAAAAATAAAATAAAAACACTAAAAACTCCCATGTGGGTCCTAAAACCATGTCTGGTTCCCTTATCCATGCTCTATCTCATCTCATCCATCTAACATAGGGCTCTTTCCCTTTTCCTTCCCTGTAAACATGAAGTCTATTTGGGTACCAATCAGGCATCCCGATTAGGGTGTGAGTAAAACTCTATAGGCTACCACCAACAGTTTCTAAAATAATATCCATTCTATAACATGTGTATGTAGTTGTATAAATAATAAAGTACAAGTAATAAAATAAGCAGTTTACAAAAATCAATTTTTCTCTAGTTAACCACATAAATATCTCAGGTTCACGATGAAACCCAATCCAACAATACCTACTTTATCCCATTCTAAAGTCTTAATTGTCCCTAAGAGATACCACATATCACAATACCATGGTTATCATTTATCATTTCATTTCAATTCATATCATGACTATTTATAACCATAGTCAAATTCCAATCTCATGAGCATAGAACAACATGCCTAGCACTCTATGGGTATTTGGATCATCATTCCATGTCCCACACCTTATGAGTATTTGGAACATCATTCCCTGTCCCATATAATAATATTCACATGCATGAATTTAGGCCTAGAACTCCATGTTTACCACCTCGTGTGTATTTGGAGCAATAGTCCATGTCCCACACCCCATTTCTCAAACAATAATGATATATCACATATATCACATTTAACAAGTTTAATCATTATTACCCTTATCATAAAAAAATCTTATATATCACATTTATCATATTCATCAAGGTTAATCATCATTAACATTCTTATCAATCATTTGTGTTTCATTACAAAAATCACATGGAATAATATGTACAATTCACTATTAAACCATTTATTAACATTATGTCATAATACCCATAAATCAATCATTTCAATATCCCATTATTCACTAATTTCAAGATTACAATTTCCAAATTCAATTTTCCCAAGTTCAACTCATTTCATATTCATAGATAAATTCAATTAATCATTTCCATGATTCCATTAATTAATTAATTGATTAATTAATTCAATTCAAGATTCAATTTCCAAATGTTTAAATTGAAATTCCTCAACACATACATGCAATTTTAATTCAAGACTATGGGAATTTATATTTATACCACCTACCTCAAAATCATTGACGGACATTCGCTAAAGTGGAAATCCCCCAATTGAAGTGAAACGTTCAATTACACAATGAAGAATGAGATCGAGATCCAAAATGTAGATATAGATAAAATGAAGTTAGATATATTAAAATATAGATCTAAACCATAACTAATGTAGTAAATAATTCCTTTAAAAGATGATAGAAAGTTGGGAGAGAGGGAGGAAAGCAATCAGGATGAGATCTCTTACCAAGAGAGGTAAAAATCTGTCAAACAGATCTTTGATTCTTCAAGAACGAAGTTCTAAAGGACTTGGAATCTATCTGGGAGCCTATAATTTATAAGTAAAATTATTTAAGGTCAAGTTAGGGTGTTTAGGGATATAATTTAGGGGTTTTTTAATTTTTTATTAATTTTTTATGGGTTTAAATTTCTGAATTCATAGTTTCATGTACGGGGTGCATAGTTTTAAAAATCGTGTTCCCTAACCATGAAACCCAACTGGTGGGGTGCATGGTAACTCCTAATAGGTCACACAGTTTGAAAAACCATGTTCCAACCATTCAAACCCCCTATTACTGGGGTTTCACAATTCACTAAACTGGGTCCATGGTTTGGGAAAACCATGCACCAACCCTTCACTTCCCACACACCCTCCAAAAACTTCTAAAATTCACGTAAATGCACCCAATCCAATCCTAAAAAAAAGTATACCAAAACTATAGTAAAAGAGTATCTATAAACCAGCTCAAGAGATCCCTAGAAAAGGTTAAAATATTACAATCCTTCCAGGTAACTAGAGGCCCTCTGGATGTTGAGGACTGGATTGACGTCATGAACCAAGTGGAGGATCAATGGGTAAAATTGGTTATTTTCATGCTTCATCAACCTTCCAGGAGGTGGTTGTGTGTTATGAACCAAGTGGGTATACATGTGTATCTTACATGGGATACATTCAAGAATCTCTTCTTTGTGGAGTTCTTCTCGGATACACTGAATATGGATCATGCTCAGGAGTTTATGGAGCTTCATCAGGGACTGATGTCAGTGTTTTCTTACTCATATCATTTTATAGATATACTTCCCTTTACTCCTATAATTTCTAGGAATGAGGCACAAAAGTCCCAAAAATTTGAGATCAAACTTCATCTAGATTTGAGGTGTTAGGATGGGATTTTCAACCTTATTGCATATTATGAAGTGTTATGAAAATCCCTAGTGATTGAGAAGGGATTTGAGGAGGGAAAAGCAACTAGAACTATATCATCCTTCACTAGTATAGTGAGTGGGTTATCTAGTGATGTTGTGGGAGCCACTTATGATGGTAGGAAGTTGAATTCATAGGAGATGTGATAGGGTGGAATCAGGTAGGTGGAGAAGATTAAGGGATCATTTGTTTCCTCTATGGAAGGGAAAATTTCAAGATGCTATAGCATTAGGCATAAGGGTTTCTTCAGTAGATCTTGTGAAAATACATTGAGGGGGTTTCATTGGTGTGGAAAAATGGTTCATCTATAGTGTTCTCTAAAATTATGTGTTCAGACTCTATGAGGGTAGGTAAGTTTCCTTGGAAATATATTCATACTCTATAGACCTTGGTGACCCAAGTGATTCATGCACTATAAGGAAAGAGTTGTGGTGTTGAAGCTGGCAGAGTTTATGTAATGGAAAAGATTCCAGCAGAAAGTATAGATGGACCATCGACTATTTGAGGTATAGTTTTGAACACATCTACACTTTATTCTGCATTATTTGATACAAGATTTTCCCATTAATTTATATCTTCTCAAATTGTAGTTAGACTTAACTTATCGTTCAAGTTATCTTTTGAGTTTTTATTTATTGGCACACCGTTAGGGAAGAAAGTGGATCATCTCTTGATATTTCCAAAATATCCCATAGTAATTGATAGTTATGGACATCTATGGGATTTCATTAATCTTGAGATGACTAGTTTTGATGTAATTTTTGGAATGGAATGGTTGAGTAGTTATCTAGTGTGCATTAACTACTAAAAGATACAAGTATCATTTATTAACCCTAATGGATAAATGTTTTTTTACCATTTAATGGGATGTTGGAGAAAAAATAATAGGTTTTTACCTAATTCTATTTGGATTTATTATATCATAGGTAGATGGTATTTTTCTTGTAACAGACCAGGCAGTATCCCCATCCTCTTTTCCTCCTATAGTGGACCTTTATCAGTTTGTCTTCCCTAATGAATTATTAGGACTTCCTCCTAATAGAGAAGGTGAATTTGAGATTTAACTCATGTTAGGATGGAAAAATATTTAATTCCTCCATATTTTAAGGTACTTCTTGAGTTTAATGAACATAAGGTGTATCTTTGGGATTTAGAGGTGAATGGATTTTTCAGACTGAGAAAATATTGCTAAGGTGTTCTGGTGTTGTTCACAAAGAATGTGGATAGTAGTCTTTGATTGTTTGTAGACTACAGGATGTTGAACTAGTTTTTAAGGAAGAATATATACCCATTCTCAAGGATCTATGATTTGTTTGATCATATTTTGGGGAGCTCAGTGGTTCACCAAGATTGAAATACAATCAATCTACCACTATCTTTGGATTACAGTGACGGATATTCATAAGATAATATTCAAGAGTAGATATGGAGTGTATTAATATCTTTTCATTCCTTTTTGGTTGAAAAATTCAAAAGTAATGTCTATGGATCTCATGAATAGGATCTTATACTCATATATCAACTCCTTCATTATGGTTTTTGTTCACAGTATTCACATATACTCATGGACCTGAAAGATACATGAAAGACACCTAGAGATTGTTTTGATCACACTTTGAGTACATAGGATCTATTACAAGCTCTCAAAGTGTCACTTATATATCTAGGAGGTATATTTTCTTTGGAATGTGATATTTGAGACAGGAATTTCTATAGAAACAAAGAAGTTAGAGGTTTGTGATGTATTGGGAACACCCTAAAAATGTGTTTTAGATCAGGAGTATTCTTAGTTTAGATAGATATTATAGATGGTTTATATAATACTTCTCCCATTTTTTAGCACCTATTATAGGGATTACAAATAATGGGGTGAATTTTGAGAGTATTGAACTATATGGAAAGGACTTCCTAGAGTTGAAGAGGAGACTGACAACTGCTTTGATCCTAACACTTTCAAATATTGGAATTGGATATATATGGTTTAATATGATGCATCATGTGTTGGTTTATGAGTTTTTCTAATATAGATGGATCAAGTATTAGCTTATTGATCTCTCTAGATATGACCCCATGAGTGGAACTACCCTATCTGTGACTTGTAGTTTGTAGTTATGGTTCATGATCTATAGTTTTGGCGACATTAACTCTCTGGTGATAGATTTTTCATAAAAACCCACAATATCTTTCAATACATATTCTCTACATGGGTCTTGAATCTCCAATATATGTGTTGGGTGGAGTTTTTGTAGAAGTTTGATTTTCAGATGGATTATGTTATGGGAAATGGTAATTTTGTTGCAAATTATCTCAATAAGAAAACATGGGAGCTTAGAGAGAGACCTTTAGAGTAGGAATAGCATATTATTAACTTGTTAGTCAAGAGGTTGGTGGACTATTTTGAGAAGTAAGTGGTGATGACTTTTGATTCATCGGTTCTCTTGATGATATTTGTGGGATGTATAAAATCCAACCAGAATTCAGATCCCAAATGATTGGAGATGTAGGAACAGTTGGTAGGATGTGACCCAGTTATCGGTTAGACAATGGATGGTGACAACATAATATTTATTCAGGGGATATTTTTGGTTTCTTATTCCATGAGGGATGATATGATTAGGTACTCTCTTGAATCTCAGTGTGAAGTGTACCTAGGTTCAACAAAGATGTATCAGGATGTTAGATGATGCTTCTAGTTACTGATAATGAAGAGAAACATCATGAGATTTTCCTCTCATTGTATATCCTATCATGGGATCAAGATGGAGTATCAATAACTAGGAAGGTTACTTCTACCACTTCCCATGGCTATTTGGAAGTGGGATGAGGTGACAATGGACTTCGTGGTAGGGTTTCCTATGACCTTGAGAAGTCAATATGTTGTTTGGGTGATAGTTTACCATATGAAAAAAGTGGCTCACTTATTTATGATCCAATAGACTCATTCTATAGATGAGTTGGGAAAGATTTATGTTTGATAGATTTTATGACCAAATGGAGTGTCTTACAGTATTGTATCAGATAGGGATATTCATTTTACATCGCAGTTTTGGAAAGTCTTGCGAGAAGTCTTTGGGGACTCAATTGAAGTTGTGTATGTCATGTCATCCAAAGAATGATGGAAATTAAAATAGGATAATCTAAATATTAAAGGATATGTTTCAGGAATCTGTCATAGACTAAAGTGGATCATGGGTGATCATATGACCTTGGTAGTGTTCATGTAAAAAAATCGTTTTTGGGACCCAATTTAGATGGAACCTTTTAAGGAGATTTATATTCAATCATGTCACTCACTTATTTGTTGGAACGAGGTAGATGAGGTGGATTTTTTGGATCAATTATGGTGCATGAGACATCTGAGAGGGTGTGGTTGATTAGGAAGTAATTGGTTACTGATTAGAGTAGATATAGATCATATGTCGACTAAAGGAGATGACCATTGGAGTTCATTGTGGGGGATCGATCTTTCCTATGGGTATCACCTCAATTGGGGAATCATAATTTATAGAGGCAAGGGAAAATGAAACCATGTTTTATGGGACCGTTTTAAATCATTTTGAATATCAAAGTAGTGGATTATTGATAGCCCTATAGGAAGTCATTAATACCCAACGGTACTATGAAAAAAATTATAAATCCCAAACTATACTACTCAATTAATTAAAATGTAGCATTGGTAAGTTCAGGGTAAAACCCACAGAGATGGTGAAATTAGTTTAATTAGGTTTTCAATTGATTTTGTTGAGGAAATAGATGAGAGAAGATGGTTTTGATTTGATTTTGGGAAAATGAACGAAGAAAGAAAAGTGAAGCATATTGATTCGTTGGTTTGAAAAAAAATTTAAGAAGCGTATCAAGGTTTGGTAATTTCCAGGTTCATGTGCAATTTTATTTAAGAAAATATATTAATTAACTCATTATTGGTGTCAGATTCAAGATGAGGAAGATCTAATGATCATGGTATCTCATCTTTAAAACCTAAATACCCTATTTCCCTTGGTTTGGTAATTTAGGGTGTTTAAAAATAAATTTTATCTTGATACCATGTTTAAACATGATTTCCCCTAAAGTTGAAAATGGTCAGTCTATCTTTAGGGTAGTCAGTTTCACAATTTAAATATTCCATTTTTATTCAAATATCCATGATCGTGATAAAAGATAAATAAAGGGATTGGAAGTTGAAGAATGAAATTATGAAAACCAAACACATGAATTAAAAATAATTAAATCCAACACACCTTCACCCTTTGATTACATTGCCCTAGAACATGGGGTATTACCCCCTCATCCTATCGATGAGAGGTTTAGAGGGAAGGAGAAAAGAAATCATAAAGGAAAAACTCAAAAATGGCATAGCATCTTTGCTCCAGGAGTTTGTCTTTAGCTGAATATAAATGCTCCAAAACACCAGTCAGGGCCACTATTTATAGTCTTCAATTGGGTTCTGCCTGACCTCAGTCATGACGTGTACTGTGAGTACACAACGTGTAATAGTGATTTTCTTTTTGTGAATCTACATGATGAGTGTACAGATTTTGTCAGAGATTTTAGAAATTTGAACACTTACATGATGTGTACTTCGGTTTCACATCATTTAATCCTTGTCTATGTTGCCTCCAAATCTATGAGAATCTTACTCAAATACCATTCATTAATTTGGAACTTTTACTGTCGTCACGTCATGTACTTAAGGTACATAATGTGTACTTTTCATTCACAGTATGTATGCATGTCATGACCTATCCATCAGCATGTCACTAATTGAAATAACATGTCATGTACACTCAGTACACAACATGTACCAGTTCTGATCTAGAATTTCATTCTCCCTTCTCTCTCAAAAATCTAGTGTCGTGCCGTGAGTGAAGCGAAGCGGTGTGAACTATATGTTAGCTCCATTTTCCACCGCTTTTCATTCCTTTTTCAAATAATCAATATTTCCTTACATAAAATATAAAACAAGTCGGAATGATCACAACTTGGAAATATTAATCAATTAAATACACAAATCAATACATTAAAACACTACAAAATATATACATGAAATAGACTTATCACTTACTGACTGGACCTTCCTCCATGATATAGGGGTATGCTTAATGTGTTCCATGTGTATTATCTTCATACATACGATCCTAATCATATGCATGTTATTAACTATGAGTACATTGAGTTGGAACCAGATTTATCATTTCAAAAGTGCTCGATGAAGATTATAGACTATATCAACAAGGTTTTGAGGAGGGAGATAGTACCATTGGTTTTATTCTTGAGGTAGCATGGATGGATCCAAGAGGAGATGTTTGAGTTGGAATATGATGTTCGGGCTCAAGGGTCAAAGTTTTTTGGATAGAAATGGTAGATACACTTATCGAGGAGAAAAATTAATTACAAGGGGATTTGTAACACCCTCAAGTTTATAAGGTGTCAGAATAAGGTTTAGAGGAGGATATAGGTATTGAACTGAAATTATAACTGCAGAACTGTGCTGCAGTAAGAAGGTGTGTGCTACACCATGGATTCTGTTTGGGATATGAGGTTGCATCATGGATGAAGAGTTGTGTCATAAAGTATTGATAGGATAGGATTTGGTGGTTCTACCAATTTTGGAGTCACTACGCTGTGGAGATGGGATGTGACGTAGCCTTCTTCTTTATCCTTTTAATCCTGTAGTGTGGTAGTTACATTTTTGTGTGGTCCTTTTCACTTGTTTATAGGATATCTCCATGGACTACACTATGTTTATCAAATATTATTTTTACCATCCCCATTGTGATGTAGTCCCTTCCCTTACATTTTGAATTTTTCTGGTGCACAACCCTTTGTGTATTATGGTTATTTTTTCTATAATTTTCTATTTATTTATGAGGCCCCTTGAACCCTATATTCTCCTATATTTTTCCGTTGAACCTTGGGAAACTCTATGGCCTATTAAAGATCAATTTCAACCCCAAAACTCTTGGATTCCCTCCTAATGTTGTAGGATCAACTCCTGGAGGTTCTAGGTGAGTTCCTTTCCCTTTATACTAGGATTTCCTATCTTTTCTTGGGATTAATCATATACATAAGCCTATTTCATCATCTCTTTCTTTAATATTGTTCTATAATATCTTTTTTGACATCGAGAAATTAGTTCTAAGGATCCTTATCATGAAGGCCTAATCTAGTTGTTTCACGGGTGTGATTTGGGTGATGGTGTTTGACAATATTGGCATTTGGAATCAACACTCTTGAGGTAATAAGTTTCTTATCATATAGGGTTGTTTAATATAGTTTTTTTCATGATTTTATTATGCATACATGTGTACGATTTGTGAACTTCTATGTGATATGACATACTTTGTGTGCGTGTGTAGCCCATGAGACCTCAGCTTGATAGATGTAAATATGGGTACATGTGTTATTAGGATGACCTTTACTTGATAATTTTTTCTTATTATTTTTTATGTCATTAATTTTTATATATGTTTAATATATTTTAAAAACATTTTTGTTGGTATCAAGATAGTAATTTTCTCATAGGCGACTAGTTGACTCCTTAGTGGGGGTGCATGGGTACATTATTATAAACTGACAGCTATGAGATAACATGATAGTGAGTGTTGGGATATGTAACGACTTTTCAAAGGTGATTATACATGAAAAGTGGTATAGATCCATGAGTCATAATGTGTTTCACACTAAGCCTATGGTAAGAGTTGTGGTGAGATGATCATTGATCCAATGGTATGATTCAGGGTGAGATGTATGTTGTGTCAATGGTATGGGTCGAAGATAGACGCACTAAGCCAGTGGGGGATTGACCCAACCACATTGAGATGGTACTTAAGATTCAAACAGTTCCTATTGGATACACCATCATGTGAAGATGGAAACTATGTAACTATGGATGGTTGGACGAGCCATGTGACAACTCCTTAGTTGTGGATCATGGATAACCCTTAAAGGAGGGAAGGGATTGTTCCTTTAAAATTTAATGGAATATAAAGACTGATTTCATAGTGAGATAAATTATGTGTGACATCTTTAAATGATCTAATTAATGTAATTTCTGATTGTGGATACTTTTCTGGCATGGTTCCAAAGCAGGTGTGGGCAGGGTTCGTGGCGTCTTCATTAGTGCATGACCACTCGGAACATGATTGATTTATCTTACTTGTGCTTTATTTATTATCATGTAATAGACCTATTATTCATTTAAACTTATTTTAAGGATGAATTTGAGGTTTCCAACAAGGTTTATGATCATACCTTTCATGGATATCTCAATGTGTGTGCATACTTTATGATCATGAATATTTGAAAGGGAAATGGTCCAACGATAGGAAGCTGAGGAGGTGGAGCTTGGTGTTTAAAGGTGGTACCAAGATGGACTTTGAAGTTATTTTGTGGTGTCCTTATTTATTTTTCTATTGATATACTTATACTCTGGTTGACATACCACATTGGGGGTATTTGGCTTATTATATCATATGACTCTAAGATACCTAGTATTTCTTTTATTACAGAATTGTTGTTACCATCTTTTTTTTCCCTTTGGGGTTTTTATTTTTCCTTATTATTGTTATGGTATATGACTTCTGATACTGAGGTTATAGTATCCCCATTTTACCATTAAAACACTCATAGCTAGTCGAAAACCTCTTGTGTACTGGGAGGGACACATGAGGTCCTGTGGAACTCCAACCTGGATTAGGTGATTTGAGTCAGGATTTCACATTAAGAATGACGAATTATTATTGTTATAACATGATTTAAATTTTTATATGATTTATTGTGATACTATTTTACTAAGTGTGAAGCATTGAAAGAGGAATGTGCATCAATAAAGTATTGAATTAAAAAAAATGATAAGGAATTTCATTAGGAATAAGATGTGAGTATTCAGAAATTACATTAAAACTTAGACATGAAATAAAAAATGAGAAAACTATTGTATGTTCACTTTTTTAGCTATTTTCTCTTATTTGTTGCCTGATAAATTATTAGAAATGATGAAACACTAAATTTTTTCTTATTTGATTGATGTTATTATTAAAATGACTTCTATTATAATTGGTTGCATGGATTGATAAAACATGATCAAAATAAAATAGATATAATAAAATAAAAATGGAAAGATATTTTTGGGATTGATAAGTGATTGTCAACTACTCTCAGTCCTTGTTCCCTTAAAACCTTTCCCCGTGTTTTATTAAATTTTTCTTGGTCATAGGAGAGTTAAATTTGTGCATTAACTCATCCCTAGGGAAGTTAATTATAGATATGTTATTGTTTGATAAGTATCTCCCTAATAATTTGGTTTTGGTTGTTGATATTTCATGTTTAAATCTCTCCTTCCTCTTGTATGGTGGTCATGTTTCGATTATAGCATGATTTATAAGAGGTATCTCATTGGGGTGGTTGTTCAGGCCTTTACCTTTCTTCTTTCCTCTACGGGTTTTTTTTTAAATTATCGCGGATGAATTTTTCTGATAAGTATCAAATGTAATGTTTTAGAACCTTATAGCCCAGTACTTTGTATGTTTTGTGTTATGTAGGATTTGAGAGGAGTTTGGTGGTGTTCTATAGGGAAAGTGAAGTTTTATGAACATATAGAGAGTGAAAAAATTGCAGTAGAGGTTGTATTTTTATCTGTTTAGGGTGACTTGGAGCTATGAGTATGGTATAACTCATTTTTTGTTGACCTTCTCAATGGATTTTTTATTTTTTTTGTTATTCGTGTAGCGTTTGGCGCACTACAATGATTGAAACGCCCATGATGGTCATTTAGGAAAAAAGTTTGAGATTTAAAAAGGTATAAAATGTCTTATGTGATGGTAATTCTCATATAAATGTGGTTTTTTCACTATATAAATGTATAAAACTCATTTCATGGTAAGTCTGGGTTTTTAATCACTAGGTAGAGGCAGTTTTCAAACCCATGTAAAGGTCATTCATATCTTTTGTAAAGGTCCCTATAACTTTTACAAACTCACATAAGGGTAAAAAAATACCATTACATATTTATTTCTCCTTACTATATTAAGTTAGGTCCACTAAGTTATGCGGTGGACCATGGGCTATAAAATATCTTGGTTGTCCATTTTTTTATCAATTTTTCATAGAAAATTCACCACTGAAAATTGAGAACGGTTGAAATATCTTAGTTTAGTTCCTTTGATGGTTGTGGTGGTGTATTGAGGTGGAAGATGAAGATACATATAATTTTATTTTATGGAATAGGAAATAGTAATAATGACTTCACTTTGTTTTAGTTCATGTCCTAGTGGTTGTCTGTTTGGCCAAAATGACTAGGGTAATTTCCCTATATTGTGGGGGTGCTTATAGTGGCAGTCAGAATCATTTAAATTAGAGAAATGAAATCCAAGAGGGTATAGGGATAAGTATATTTTGAATTTTATAATTATGGATATCATTTGACTGAGTCCATTATGGCTATTTTTAATGACTTTATGAAGAGAAGAAACTTATTGAGGTTTCTCTATGAGTAATGGTCGATTTATCTACCCATTTTGGACTAGTTTATTTCTCTCAATACTTGGGCCAATTTCAGAATATTTATTTGGATTATTTAGCCACCCTTTTAGGATCCTAAACCTCTTGATTCATGGTGATTGTTTTTCCATTTGGTTTGAGGTGTCTTCCTCTTTTCCTCCTTTAATTATTCTATTTCTACTCTCTTGGGTGATAGTATCAGCTTCAGTGTGTAGTATTTGTGGATCATGATCGATTTCTTAATACTGGATATGGTGTTTCAGTATTAAGGAATTTTATTATGGATTATTTAGTGTTCAGGTTCAGTTCTCTAATTGTGGAGTTCCATGGATTCTTAATTTAGTGCATTTCTAAATGTAACTTCTATCTTCTAAAATAATATGCTTGAACAGGCCTCTTTTGATTCCTTCTATGCTTATAACTATGTACAACTTAGATGATGATTGATGTTTTTTAATGGGTGTTCTTTATTTTTGGTGAGAAGGGAAATAATATATGAAAACACATTAAATGAGGATGAAGTTAATAATGGAATGATAAATCGAGAATTGCAACTTAGGATTTGAAAATAGAAATTAGAAGTGCTTTATGTTGCCTATACTATTGGTTGTGATTTTATTTTTATTAATTGTTTTGGATATTTTGGTTAAAATATTTTTATTACATATAAAAAAATCACCCTCATAATTGATTAATAATTTAAATACGGTAATAAAAATTTGAAATCCTGGAATCAAAAAATTGATAATTGTATTGGTGGAAATTGTTGATGCTTGACATTGTTATGGTTGTTGGTTTTCTTTTCCATGAAAGGGTGTGTTGTGATGTTTATGCTTATTATAAATTCATTTATTTTGGATTCACCAGTTTATGAAATATAAATGTAAATTATGAATGATAAAATGGATGGTAAGTGATATAAATTATAAATATGATAAGCTAATCATGTGATAAAAATGATATGGGAGTGGGTGATAATTATTGTATTGGTTAAAATCTATCCTAGGTATTAATAAATTGGTTTCATGTGTAATGGGGAGATTAATTTAATTTTTTTGATGTGTTGGTTTTTGTAAATGATGATGGGAAATTGGTAAATGGATTCATCTTTTGGTAAACATAAATGTATAATGACTCGTAAAACAAAGTGTAAGAAATAAGAGGTGGT
This sequence comes from Viscum album, assembly GCA_963277665.1. Taxonomy (NCBI): domain Eukaryota; kingdom Viridiplantae; phylum Streptophyta; class Magnoliopsida; order Santalales; family Viscaceae; genus Viscum; species Viscum album. The sequence goes on along the minus strand of OY728121.1, from coordinate 1,215,436,710 downwards.
TGATAAGTAATGAACATGGGTGAAATGACTAAAACATGGTTTTCTTGGTTAATATGTGAAGGATTAGTTGGATATAATATATCACTAATAATATAAATGTGAATTGATCACAGTGGTAATGATATGTTTAATGATGAATAAATAGATTGTGTAGGAAAATGGATGGATAAAAGGTTTTCCCTTAACATTGAATTATAAATTTGAGTTGGATATGAATTTTGTGTGTCTAGAAAGAAATTTAGTGGGCTATAATTAAATTAATCATTGTATTTGTCACGACCCGTCCTCGGGGCCCGTGCCATGACTACCCCAAGCCTACCTTCCATAGGCCAGGGGCTGGTGACTAGCACCAAGGTGTAATTCCCAGTAAAAAGGGAAGGCATTTCCTTTGTAAAGTAACAAACACCACAGAGCAAGCAAGCATAAGTAAACACTAAGTAAAAACTGGGTACAACAGTAAGTGAGGAAAAGTAAGTGGACCAGAATACAAACCCAAACTGAAAGTAAAGTACAACTAGAAAGGGAAAACAGCAACTGAAAGTAAAGCCGCAACGTCGAGCTATCCACTGGAAGTCCCACCTGAAGGGTGGGTACAGATAGCCTCCATAGCTCCTCGGGTTCAGCCGTCCGCTCCGAGTACGTCCCGCCCAGTGGTCCACCTCCAGGTATCGTCCTGCTCCTCAAGCCTCAACCACGATCAGTGTTGTCCGTCGTCTGCAACCAACACAATGTAGTGCAGGCATAGCCCATGTAGGGGTGAGTATAAGCTACTCAGTAGGAACCCTGAGACCCCCGAAGGTCTCCCAGAATCCAAAAAGGATAATCCACAAAAGAAAGATACAATCACGAAGTAACATCCAACACTACTTAGGTATATGCCCATACATATACCTAATTCAACAATTCTCGTTCGACTCCAACATCTGAGCCCAAGTACAACCCAGTCCACACAGGAAATCACAACCAAATCCACACAAGAAAGCATAACGTAATCCACACAGGATATCAAGTCAAACTTATCGAAGATAAGGATTGAAAATCAAGACTCAACTCATACAGGTATACTTCTTCGTATGACGATAGAGATGATCAGATGTATCCAATGATTCATCTAATTCATCGGACCCACACAGGATCGATAGGTACTAACCCCCACAATGACCCACAAAGGATCGATAGGTACTAACCCCCGCAATGACCCGCAAAGGATCGATAGGTACTAACCCCTGCAATGACCCACAAAGGATCGATAGGTACTAACCCCCGCAATGACCCACACAGGATCGGACCCACATAGGATCTGTAGGCGCTGGCCCACACAAGACCGCTGAGCACTAAACCACACAGGATCTGACCCACACAGGATTAGTAGCACTGATCCACGTAGGATAGTTGAGCGTTGTAGTCATCGTCGTCGAATCCATGGAGGATTTCTGCACAGTCGTCATCGTCGTCGCAGTCGCAGCCAGCTCTAGGATTCCCGCACACAGAAAGCTCATTCAGGAGGGTCTGATCCATGAGCCGAGGGGCTGATACATCAACTGACACATAGTCCGAAGTTGATGTATCCAAAAGTTCTGTATCGTCAATAGGAACTCAACGTCACAGACGGCACGTCAATCGGACGCCCGGTCTGAGAGTTATTGGCTTTTTCGTCCCAGGGGCCTGGTTGGTTTTTAAGTCAAAACCAACCCGACCATACTCCAACTACATCCAAAACTCGATCGGAGTAATCCAAAAGGTCCGTCTCACTAAGAGGAATCCAACAAAGTTGACGGCACATCAATCGGACGTCCGGAGCTCAAGTTATAAGCGTTTCCGCTCCGAGGGCCTGGTTGGTTTCGTGTACGAACCAACCCGGATGAACACAACGTACTCCGAAACCTTGAGTATAATATATCGAAACGACCATCTCGTTCCAAGGATCGCATCGCCACTGACGGCGCGTCGATCAGAGGTCTGCAGCCCGAGTTATTGGAAAAAGACCGTGAGAGGTCCGGAAGTGGGGGTTTCGGGCCCGGACCGACCCGGCCCGAGACCCCCTAGCTTGGCCCGAACCGAGTCGACCCAAACCGGGTCCAGGTACGGCACGCTTGGGCACAGCCCGGACCGTCTGGTGTGGCCAGCGGCCGGGCGGCTCGGCCGTAACGGTCGAGCGGTGAAGGGGGGGCACGCTGCCCCCCACGTTGTGAACCTGCGGCCCCCATGTGTGGGGTCGCACCTGTTGGCCGACCAGGGGATACGAACCCCCAGTTTTCCCCCCTGACTGGCCAGCTGGCTGCTGCCACCATGGGACCGGCACTGGCCGGTCCCCCTGCTCCGACGCCAGCGACCTGGAACCGGCTGTCGGTCCCTGCTCCACCGCGGCCTAAGGTCGCGGCCATGGTCCGTCCGGCGCGGCGCGATGGCACCACGCCCTTCCGCCGCATCCCCGCTCCGACCGCGGTGTTTTTGTGATTCTCTGGCATGGCGCGACGGCACCGCATCTTTGGTTCGTCTTCAACGGTGCTGCGCGACGGCGCTGCGCTTCTGCCCCTTTTATTTAATATTTCTCACGCGGTGCTTCGGCACCGCGTTGCCTTGCTCGTGCCGCAAACAACATAGAACAACCAAAGGGTTGAGGAGGGTATTCCGTGTTCTTGAGGTCCGACCCCCTCCTGTTATTGAGGTATCAGGAGGCTCAAATTTTAATAAAGAAAGGCGGCAGAAGAATTCATGAACAACAAATAAAATAAATCCCTACCTCGTCGAATTCAATGAGCTAGGATTCGTCGCAGAATTAACCGTCGCGGAAGAAGGCATCACGGAAGGAGGATCATCGCGTCATGGAGAAAGGATTCGTCGGCATCGCGTCATCGATCTCTGAGGATCCGACGTTCTTGTCGACCTTCATCGGAGGTCGGCGTTCTTCGCGTTCTTCACGTTCTTCATCGAGGAGGAAGAACTTCAAGGCTTGAGAGAATTCTCCCCAAACTCTCTTGCACAACGAACCCTTAATAAAATAAGAGTTTTCTTATTTTATTAACACATGACAACGTTTGAATTTCAAAAAGAAACAATCAATTAAAATAATTAATAGTAACGATTTAACCGCCCAAATTAATGAGGCGTTTATTAACCAAATTAAACGCAAGGGTTGACTTCATTAAAAAGGGGGTGTGGGTGCGCTTCTTAATTAAATGAGAGGGTTTAGGAGGAAAAGAAATGGTGGGGATCATGTGGGCCCCACCTCACAAATATCCTACCAAGTGGGTAGGATATTGTGGGTCCCACATCATTCACTTAACTTAAGTTAAGAAAAATAAAATAAAAAACGGTTGCACCACTTTTATTTTATTCATTAACTTAACCCCGAAAATTAAAAACCACACCCGAGCAAACACAACTTCTGAAGAGGTATTTCTAAGCAATTACCGGCACTGCGATTCCATCGGTGCCCTCAGAATTTGATTCGGAGCACCAGTTAAAAAGTTATAAAAACCCGCTCATTCCTTCACTGAATGTACCCGAGATAAACTTTGGAAAAAGATTCCGGGCACACCGAGCCTCGGAATTAGGTGCCGACAGAAACTGCATTCTTGTAAAATTCCCAAGAAAATTAAGAAGAAAATTTCCTTGAATTTTTCAGGTCTTTACATCACTCCCACCTCAGGGATTTACATCCCCGTAAAGATACATCAAAACTAAGGAAACAAATGTGGGTACTGAGCACGCATCTGAGCCTCCCGCTCCCAAGTGCTCTCCTGGAGGTTCACGTGCTGCCATCTGATGTGCACTAGAGGAATCGACCATCCACGTAGGATCCACTCCTTTCGATCCTCAATCTCCACCGGGACCTCCGCAAAAGTCGCCCCATCATCAATGTTCACCTCCCCATGGTCAATGATATGTGTCGGGTCGTGCACGTATCTCCTCAGCTGGGATACGTGGAAGATGCCATGCACCCGGTGCAACTGAGGTGGTAGAGCTAGGCGATAAGCCACCTCGCCAATCCTGCTGAGGACCTGGAATGGTCCGATGAAGCGTGGAGACAACTTTCCGCCTCAGCTAAATCTCTGTAATCCACGTCGAGGTGAGACCCGCAAGAAGATGTGGTCGCCATCCTCGAACTCTAGTGGCCTCCACCTCCTGTAAGAATAAGACTTATACCGGCTCTGAGCTGTCCTCATCCACTCCTGGATGACCTAGACCTTCTCGGTCATGGGATGGACCATCTCCGGTCCCACAAGTGCTGACTCCCCAGGGTCTGTCCAACCCAGTAGTGATCTGCAAGGTCGGTCGTACAATGCCTCGTATGGTGCCATCCCGATGGTGGACTGGTAGCTGTTGTTGTACGTGAACTCCACTAAGGGTAGGTGATCCTCCCAGCTGTGACCAAAGTCAAGGACACATGCACGGAGCATTTCCTCGAGAGTTTGAATGGTTATCTCCATCTGACCATCTGTCTGAGGGTGAAAGGTGGTTCTCAGACATAGCTGCGTCTCGAACGCCTCCTGAAACCCCTTCCAAAGCCGGGAAGTAAAGCGAGCATCTCGATCGGAGACGATAGATGATGGCACACCATGAGGCCATACAATCTCTTGAATATAGAGACGTACCAAGCTCTCCACTGAGCCCTACTCTCTGATGGGTAAGAAGTGTGCCGACTTGGTGAGTCAGTCGACAATCACCCAAATGGAGTCGTGACCTCTAGAAGTGTGTGGAAGTCCAGTCACGAAGTCCATAGATATGCCGTCCCACTTCCACTCTGGGACCTCCAAGGGTTGTACCAAGCCTACTGGTACCTGGTGCTCTGCCTTCACCTGTTGGCAGGTGAGGCATCAAGAAACGAACTCTGCCACAGCCTTCTTCATGTCTGGCCACCAGTGCTGTCGTCTGAGATCCTGGTACTTCTTTGCCACGCCAGGATGTACCGCCAAAGGGGAAGCGTGAAAATCTCTCATCACCACCTCCCGTAAAGCAACTGGTACCAAGGTACATCCTCATAAAAGGATTTTGTTCTCTCCTCCTACAGAGAAACCATTAGGTTCCTGTCCTGAGGATATCTGCGCACGTCGCGTCTCACAGTTGGCATCCCCACGTTGTGCCTCTCTAACCCGCTGCAGTAGTGGAGGAGTGACTGTGAGTGACTGAAGGAAGGCTGGTCCATCTCTATCCACGAAGGATATCTGCAAAGCGGTTAGCTGCTCTTTCACCTCCCCAAGCGGCTGAATGCCCGTCCTCCTGCTGAGGGCATCGGCTACTACGTTCCCCTTTCCAGGAGTATAGACTATCTCAAAGTCATAGTCCTGGACGAACTCGATCCATCGCCGATGTCTCAGGTTTAGGTCCTTCTGTGAGAAGATGTACCTGAGACTCTGATGGTCAGAATAGACAGTAAAGCTCTCACCCATCAGATAGTGTCACCACATCTTCAGAGCGAAGTCCACTGCTGCTAACTCCAGGTCATGGGTAGCGTAGTTCTGCTCATGCGGCCTCAAATGACGTGATCCATAGGCGATCACTGCCCGCTCCTGTATCAAGACGCATCTGAGTCCGGTCCCTGATGCATCGCAGTAAACTACGTACCCAACTCCCTCCTCCGGAAGCCTCAAGATAGGTGCGCTGGTCAATCTCTGTCTCAACTCCTGGAAGCTCTGCTGACATCTGTCTGACCACACAAAGGGTTTCCCCTTCTTCGTCAAAGCTGAGAGTGGTGCCGTAACTCTGTAGAATTCTGGCACAAATCTCTGATAGTATCCAGCTAGTCCCAAGAAACTCTGCACCTCTGTCACGCTCCTGGGTAGCTCCCAAGCTAGCACTACCTCGATCTTCACAGGATCCACCGAAACTCCCGCCTTAGAGATGACGTGTACCAAGAAGTGGACCTCGCGTATCCAAAACTGACACTTCAAGATCTTGCTATAAAGATGGTGCTCTGGGAGTGTGTCTAGTACAACCCACAAGTGGTAGGCGTGCTCCTCCTCAGTGGTCGAGTATATCAATATGTCGTCAATGAAGACCACGACAAATTGATCGAGGTATGGCTGAAAGATCCTATTCATGAGGCCCATGAACACTGTCGGAGAATTGGTTATGCCGAATGGCATAACCAAGAACTCGTAGTGGTAATACCGACATCTAAAGGTCGTCTTCTGCACGTCCTCATCCCGAACTCTGAGCTGATGATAGCCTGATCTAAGGTCTATCTTTGAGAACCACCGTGCTCCCTTGAGCTGATCGAAGTGGTCATCAATCCTCGGTAGCGGATACTTGTTCCTCACTGTCACCTAGTTCAGGTGACGATAGTCAACACAAAGTCACAAGCTCCCGTCCGCCTTCTTGGAGAACAATATCAGGGAAGACCAGGGTGAAACACTGGGTCGGATGAATCCCTTGGCCTGCAAGTCCTCCAACTGTACCCGTAGCTCTCGAAGCTCAGCGGGGGCCATCCGATATTCTAGAGTGGATATCGGGGCTGTCCCGGGGTACAGATCAATATAAAAGTCTACCTCTCTGTGAGGAGGTAGCCCTGGGACATCATCGGAGAAAACGTCCACATACTGATCCACCACTGTAGGAAAACCAGGACTCTGCACATCAACTACTCCTAGGATGAGGCTATCCAACTTATGAGTGATGGGCTCTCCTATCCTCTGTATGAGTCCATCCTGTGCTGAAAAGTATCCCTTCTCGTTGGTGAAGGTGAACCTTCTCCCGTCGGTGCGTACACATCGCACCTTGAACCTAATACAGTCAATCTGAGCATGGAATGTGGATAACCAATCCATGCCCAAGATGACGTCGTAAGGCCTCGACGCCACTACAAGAAGATCCCAGCCGAAGCTCTCGCCTCCTAGAGTAAGCTCACACTACCGGCACCAGTGCGTAATCATCGAGTCTGCTCCCGTAGGAGTCTCTATCCGTAAGGATCGAGCCAACGGCTCTGTCGGAATCTCTGAGCTCCGAATAAGGAAAGAGGCTATGAAATAATGACTCACTCATGTGTCTATAAGAACTGTAGCAAGGGTGTAATAGACATAGATAGTACCTCGAATCATCTCGGGCGCGCTGTGGTCATAGGCCTCCGCTGCCTGGAGTTGTGCATGTCTCTACCCACCAGCTCCCTATGGTCGGGGTGGGCCTCCTAGTGGTGGTGGTGGTATAGCCTCAAAGCGTCGCCCACCACCTGTTGCTCGGCCAGCTCATCTACCTCGTCTTCCTGCTCCCTATGGACCACCACGGTCGACCCTCTGCCTCTGCCTGGGTGGCCCCTCAATCGCCTGGTGCTCCTCGGTACGGCGGGTCGGGCAGTCACGAGCCATGTGGCCCTGCCTGCCGCATGCGTAGCACTGTCTACCTCTCGAAAGACTGGATCTACGTTGAGTGCCCCGCACCTCTGAGCCAGTGTCCTGAGGTTGTCTGCCTGAGGTTCTGGTCTGCCTAGACCCATGAGTCATCCGTTGACTGCCTGCTGCAGAAGACTCTACTACGTGTCGCCCTGTGGTAGGTCTCGCTGCTAAAGTAGGCTCAGCAAGGAAGCTCTCGATGAGAAGGGCCCTCTCCAGTACTCATGCCTGTGTCGGAATACTGAGGGAGATTAGCGATGCCCTGATCTCATAACTCAATCCTTTCTCAAAGGTCCGGGCCCGGAAGAATGGGTCTCGTACCATGTCTGTCGGGTAGCGCAAGAGATCGGTAAATCTCACCGAGTACTGGGAAACCGTCAAGCTACCCTGTCGCAGCTGTAGAAGCTCCTGGATGTGCACCGCACGGAGGGTGGCTGGGACGAACTCCGAGCGGAAGAGGATCTCAAAGTCCATCCATAGGAGAGATGCCTCATCGTGCACCTGGAGCATCAAGCTCCACCATATGCCTGCTGCCGCGTGCAGGAGGCTCGCTGCGAGGATCACCATGAGGTCTGCTGGTGTCCTCACTAACCTGAAAACCCGTACAATAGCCTCCATCCAATCCTCGGCTGCCTGAGGGTCCATCTAAGAGTGGAACCTGGGCGGTCGCTGACACTGAAACTCATGCAGTGCACTAAGGCGACGTGCATAATCAGTGGCTGGGGCTGGAAACATCGGTGGCTCGGTGGGTAGAGGTACCGTCGGTGCCTCTACTGTCAAAGGGCCATGTACCGAGGCCTCGTCGCTCAGTGGGTTGTCGTCACGTACAAAACTCGGAACCCTAGATGGTTGTCATCGTGGGGCCATCCTAAAAAGAAATAGGTGCACCACGGTCAAACAGTATACCTAGTGAGCTGACACAAAGAAAACATGAAACACACATGCAATCAATGTTTTCGTGCATTAAGTTAGAAATCAGAAGTCAGGGTCCTGGTGTACGGATACGTCGGCCGCCGCACCAACACTGGACTCCCTGGACTGATAACCACACTCAATACTCTTAACATTATTGCCTCACATAGAAAAAGATCAGAGTCCTGAGTTCTTCGGTAGAACCGAACTCCTTTGATACCAATTTGTCATGACCCGTCCTCGGGGCCCGTGTCATGACTACCCCAAGCCCGCATTCCATAGGCCAGGGGCTGGTGACTAGCACCAAGGCGTAATTCCTGGTAAAAAGGAAATACATTTCCTTTTTAAAGTAAGAAACACCACAAAGAAAGCAAGAAGAAGTAAACACTAAGTAAAAACTGGGTACAACAGTAAGTGCAGAAAAGTAAGTGGGCCAGAATACAAACCCAAACTGAAAGTAAAGTACAACTCAAAAGGGAAAACAGCAACTGAAAGTAAAGTCGCAACATCGAGTCGTCCACTGGAAGTCCCACTTGAAGGGTGGGTACAGATAGCCTCCACAGCTCCTTAGGTCCAGCTGTCCGCTCCGAGTACGTCCCACCCAGTGGTCCACCTCCAGGTACCGTCCTGCTCCTCAAGCCTCAACCACGATCAGCGTTGTCCGTCATCTGCAACCAACACAACGTAGTGCGGGCATATCCCATGTAGGGGTGAGTATAAACTACTCAGTAGGGACCCCGAGACCCCCAAAGTTCTCCCAGAATCCACAAAGGTTAATCCACAAAGGAAAGATACAATCACGAAATAACATCCAACACTACTTAGGTATATGCCCATACATATACCTAAGTCATCAATTCTCATTCAGCTCCAACATCCGAGCCCAAGTAGAACCCAGTCCACACACGAAAACACAACCAAATCCACACAGGAAAGCATAACGTAATCCACACAGGATATCAAGTCAAACTTATCGAATATAAGGATTGAAAATCAAGACTCAGCTCACACAGGTATACTTCTTCATATGATGATAGAGATGATCATATGTAGCCATTGATTCATCTAAGTCGTCGGACCCACACAGGATCAATAGGTACTAACCCCCGCAATGACCCACAAAGGATCGATAGGTACTAGCCCCCATAATAACCCACAAAGGATCTATAGGTAATAACCCCCACAATGACCCACAAAGGATCGATAGGTATTAACCCCCGCAATGACCCACACAGGATCGGACCCACACAGGATCTGTAGGAACTCGTCCACACAGGACCACTGAGCACTAACCCACACAGGATCTGACCCACATAGGATCGGTAGCACTGATCCATGTAGGATCGTTGCGTGATGTAGTTGTCGCCGTCGAATCCAAGGAGGATTTCTGCACAGTCGTCATCGTCGTCGCAGTCGCAGCCAGCTCTAGGGTTCCCGCACATAGCAAGATCATTCGGGAGGGTCTGCTCCATGAGCCAAGGGGCTGATACATCAACTGACACTTAGTCCGAAGTTGATGTATCCACAAGTTCTGTATCGTCAATAGGAACTCAACGTCACAGACGGCGAGTCAATCGGATGCCCGGTCTGAGAGTTATTGGATTTTTCGTCCCAGAGGCCCTGTTGGTTTTTAAGTCAAAACCAACCCGACCATACTCCAACTGCATCCAAACCTCAAGAGGAGTAATCCAAAAGGTCCGTCTCACTAAGAGGAATCCAACAAAGACGACGGAACGTCAATCGGACGCCCGGAGCTCAAGTTATAAGTGTTTCCACTCCGAGGGCCCGATTGGTTTCGTGTACGAACCAACCTGGCCGAACCCAAAGTACTCCGAAACCTTGAGTGTAATATATCGAAACTACCATCTCGTTCCAAGGATCGCATCTCCATTTACAGTGCATCGATCGGAGGTCCGCATCCCTAGTTATGGGAAAAAGACCGTAAGAGGTTCGGAAGTGGGGGTTTCGGGCCCGGACCGACCCGGCCCGAGACCTCATGGCTTGGCCCAAACCGGGTCGACCCGACCCAGGTCCGGGTCCATCCCACTTGGGCGCGGCCCGGCCCGGCTGGCGTGGCCCGGCACGGCCCGGTGCGCTGGCGCGACTAGCGGCTAGGCGGCTCGGCCGTAACGGCCGAGCGGTGAAGGGGGGGCGCGCTGCCCCCCGCGTTGTGAACCCGTAGCCCCCATGTGGGGGGCTTCACCTAATGGCCTACTGGGGGTTACGAACCCCCGGTTTTCCCCCCTGACCGGCCGGCCCGCACCGGCCGGCCGGCTGCTGCCGCCACGGGACCGGTGCTGGCCGGTCCCCCTGCTCTGACGCCGGTGGCCCAGAACCGGCCGCCGGTCCCTGCTCTGCCACGGCCTTGGTCCGTCCGGCGCGGCGCGACGGCGCCGTGCCCCTCCGCCGTGGCCCCGCTCCGACCACGGTGTTTTTGTGATTCTCCGGCGCGGCGCGACGGCGCTGCGCTTCTGCCCCTTTTCTTTAATATTTCTCACGCGGCGCTTCGGCACCGCGTTGCCTTGCTCGTGCCACAAACAGCATCAAACAACCAAAGGGGAGAGGAGGTTCGGCCGTGTTCGTGCGGCCCGACCGCCTCCCGTTATTACGGTATCAGGCGGCTCAAATTGCAATAAATAAAGGTGACAGAAGAATTCATGAACAACAAATAAAATAAATCCCTACCTCATTGAATTCGATGAGCGAGGATTCGTCGCGGAATTAACCGTCACGGAAGAAGGCGTCACGGAAAGAGGATCATCGCATCACGGAGAAAGGATTCATCGGAGTCGATTCATCGATCTCCGAGGATCCGGCGTTACTGTTGACCTTCGTCGGACGTTAGCGTTCTTCACATTCTTCGCGTTCTTCGCGTTCTTCGTGTTCTTCGCGTTCTTCGCGTTCTTCGTCGAGGAGGAATAACTTCATGGCTTGAGAGAATTCTCCCCAAACTCTCTTGAACAACCAACCCTTAATAAAATAAGAGATGTCTTATTTTATTAACACAATCCAATGTTTGAATTTCAAAAAGAAACAATCAATTAAAATAATTAATTTCAATGATTTAACCACCCAAATTAATAAGGCGTTTATTAACCAGATTAAACACAAGGGTTGACTTCATTAAAAAGGGGGTGCGGGTGCATTTCTTAATTAAAGGAGGGGGTTTAGGAGGAAAAGAAATGGTGGGGATCGTGTGGGCCCCACCTCACAAATATTCTACCAAGTGGGTAGGATATTGTGGGTCCCACATCATCCACTTAACTTAAGTTAAGAGAAATAAAATAAAAATCGGTTGCACCACTTTTATTTTATTCCTTAACTTAACCCCAAAAATTAAAAACCACACCTGAGCAAAAGCAACTCCGGAAGAGGTGTTTATAAGCAATTACTAATGCTGTGATTCCATAGGTGCCCTCAGAATTCGATTCCGAGCACCGGTTCAAAAGTTAGAAAAACCCGCTCGTTCGTTCATTGAACGTACCTGAGCTAAACTTCGGAAAAAGATTTCGGGCACACCGGGCCTCGGAATTAGGTGCCGACAGAAACTGCGTTCTTGTAAAATTCCCAAGTAAATTAAGAAAAAAATTTCCTTGAATTTTTTGGGTCTTTACAATATTTTAATGATTTTTGTGTGATTTTGTAATTAAAATGGATTATAGATCAATGAGGTTGGGAATTGATAATCAATAGGGATGAAAATGTTATGGGTGTGAGAAATTATTGTTTATGTGGGATCCTTTTATAAAACCTTGTTGTTTTATTATTACTGGTGTCTTGTTGTGAAAAGTAATGCTTGGTTTGTGGTTTTTAAAGTGTGGTTTGATTATGAAAGTGGTTATAGGGTGATTATGGTGTTTCATGGTGGGTTTTTACATGGTAGGAGATGGAATGAGATTGATGCTCTATATGTTTATGATACCCTGCAATGTTGGTCATGATGTGGTGTTATATTATGAAAGGTGTGGTAGTCACATATGATGTTATATCATAAAGGTGTGGGAGTGGCAGGTAGTGTACCTGATAATTTGGTAATGTGGATATGGTTTGGATGACATGGTATTTTGACATGTAATGTTAGTGAGCAGTTGATGTGGTTTCATTCTTGTGTACCTGATCAGTTTGTGAGGGGATTTCCTACCAAATCTCTCCTAGTTTTATTGGAATCAAACCCTAACTAAATGGTAGGAGTTGAGATGAAGGAGTTGGACCTAGTGGAGGAACTGTTTTGGTGATGGGTAAGTAATTTTGGTTTGGTTGGTTGTTGATGATGCTTTTTGGTTGGTTTGATTTTGGGTGTTCTTAAAGTGAAAAAGGAGTTTTGGCTTCTATATTTATTGTTATGATTGTTCTGCATTCATTTGTTTATGATTTTCTTTGGGTTTCATTGGTTGTTTTCACTTGTGCCTATTCTTGAATATTTATTTCATACAGATGATGATTTGTTTTAAAATGGTGATCTTTCTATGTACTTCCAAATGCTCACCCTAACACATTTAGTTAACTATTTATAGGATGATCCAATAGAGATTGGAGAATTTGTTCAAGTATCTTATATGTATTTTGTAGATGGATTGTAGATTTAGGAATTGTTCTACATATATTCTCTTGTTATACATTTTAAATGTATGTATCATTTTGTTACGGTGTTTATTGATGTCTCTCATATGTATATTCTATACCATTGGTTCTAGATACCACATTGGAGTCTATTGGTGGTGGGATTCCGGGGTCACTTCTTCCCTTCATTGTCATACCAAGAGGGATACTAATGGAGTGAGGGTCGTGAAAACTCTAAAGTTTTCTATCCATTACTTATTTCTCACACTAATTCCATGAGAATAGATCAAGGAGTAACTACTAGTCATATTACTTGGTTTTATCATCTGGTTAGCATTTTCTGACTATATTATATGACGGTACTCTTCATCCACCTGGTCTACATAACTTTTGATTTTCCATTATCCATACACTTAGACCTCGGTAGCTACCGCTCCACCACTATCATCCAAACCATCAGAATGATGCCATCAAAAATTACCCTTTCAATTAAACTAATGTATTCGATGGAAAATGGTTTTCACAGTCGATCCTAACACTATTGTGTTTGGCATCATCAATATATCATAATACTGGTCCATGACTTCCTGTGTGAAGTTTTTATAGACTTTTCGGTCCAATGATATAAAAATATATATCACACGAAACAACATGCTCTAAATGTTTTTCATGATATACTCATGAAACAAAATCCTTATAAATGAAATATTATACAATATAATTTCAATGAGTGAAACATAAGAACATGGTAGGCGTTGTACAATGTCATATAATCATGATGAGTTTTTATCAAATCCAAAAAAATTATAAAACAAAAAAATTATATTCGACTTCCAATAAATTTCACATAATTAAGTTTGATGAAAAAATTGAGGATTATATGATGTTTATAGTGATAAGATAAATTTTCATTCCAATGATAAGAATAAATATATAAATAAGTAAAAATATATATGAAAAAATAATATAAGAAAGAATGAAATAGTTTCTTAATCAAAACAAAATTATTATGATCAAAGATCCAACAATCTACCTATTCTAAATAATAAAAACCAAAGTTTCTAAAATAATTCAAAACATGTAATCTAATATGTTTAATAGTAAAACTCCCTCTAAATAAAATTTATAAATTCAATTTAACAATAAATCAAATTTTAATTTTTCTCCTCTTCTCAAAACATCCTAACCACTCACCCTCTTTGAACTTATCAAAAATAAATATGTTATTATCCCATCAAAAAAACATTCTTACCAAAATAGTAGTCATGATATTTCAAAATAAATTTTTTACAAAAAAAACACCATAAAAATTTAACAAACTCCACAAAAAAGCGGTAGAAAAGAACAGATCAAGAAAATAAGAATATTTTTAATTCTATCATTATATTTTATTTTTTAGAATACGAGAGAAAATATTTTGGATAACAGGGGGTGGAGAATAAGGTTTATTGTTTTTGTTTTTGAAAAAATAAAATTTATTTTTATGTATATTTTAAATATTTCTTATTTTCTTCATGGATTAAAAAGTTTGCTTTTATATAGTTTGAACTATGTTTTAGAAATTTAAATATAAAAATTCATAAATCAAACGAGGCATTGATTTTGGATTTTTTTTTATAATAATTTTTGCATAATTAAAGAAATAAAAAAAGGATAGAGTTTAGTATATTTTCAAAATTGGGTTGAGGGAGGTGTAAACATCATTCACGCTTCTCCCTTTGGTGAAGAATTGTGAACGGGATTCATGATTATTGGCCACATCTAAGGATGTGTGAACCATGTTTACACATCCTGTATAAATTTGGTATAAGAGGCATGAATGTGGTTTACTTCTATTTATAATATTTTTTGTAATATAATTTAATTATAAATATTTATAAAATTTTATTTATAATTTTTTTTGAAATTTTTGTTGATATAATTATTAGTAATTTATTAATAGGTAATATATTTATTAATTATCAATTGTATTATTTATTATTAATTAATAATATATTATTATGTTATTAATATAATTAATAGTAATATAACTAATATTTATTATTTAATAATATATATAAAGTAATTTGTGTTGAAAATATATATTTACTAGTTAATAATTATATTATTTTTAATATATTATGGTGTATTATTAATTAATTACTTATATAATAAATAATAAAATATTTATTATTAAAATTAATAATAATTATAGAATTAAAACTAATAATATTATTAATATTTAATAATAAATTTAATATGATTATTTATTATACATAATATGGATAATAATACTAAGAAGTTTAAATATAATTAAAAAATAGTAATTATTATTATTACCAATGTTGTTATTAATATTAATGTTTCTTAATTGTAATATTTATAAATTAGTATTTTTAAATATTTGTGAATTTTGTTTATATAAATATTATTAATTTATTAACAAGAAATATATTTATTAATTATCAATTGTATTATTTATTATTAATTAATATTATAATATTATTTTTTAAAGTATTTAATAGTATAACAACTAATTTTTATAAATTTTTATTAATAAATATTGATGAAATTTTTGTTGATATAATTATTAGTAATTTATTAATTGTTAATATATTTATTAATTATCAATTTTATTATTTATTATTAATTAATAATATATTATTATGTTATTAATTTAATTAATAGTATTATAACTAATATTTATTATTTAAAAATGTGAGTAAAATAATTTATATTGGAAAATATATTTACTAGTTAATAATTATATTATTTTTCATATATTATGGTGTATTATTAATTAATTACTCATATAATAAATAATATAATATTTATTATTAATATTAATTATAATTATAAAATTCAAAATAATAATATTATTAATATTTAATAATAAATTTATTATGATTATTTATTATACGTAATATGGATAATAATACTAAGAATTATTAATATAATTAAAAAATAGTAATTATTATTATTACCGATTTAGTTATTAACATTAATCTTTCTTAATTTTTCAGAAATATTTGTATTAATTTCCAATTATATCAATTTTTTTTTATGTAAATAAAATATAATATAATAGTAGGTTTTTAAATAATGTACAACTAATGATTGAAAAAACATATAACATGTATCCATCTAATCTACATCGGTGTCTCGGGTGATCCTTAATGCCACAACCAGGTGTATAAATAATGCTTCTATACTATGTATGTCATTGTTTATGCTCTAGTGTATGCATCTATGGAACGTATCTCCACATTATTATGTGTGATAGGTGGTGGATCTATAGTCTCCCAACTCATGCCATGTTCTAGCTCTAAGGATGGTGACTATTGACTGGAACTATCA
Source organism: Viscum album (assembly GCA_963277665.1). Lineage (NCBI taxonomy): Eukaryota > Viridiplantae > Streptophyta > Magnoliopsida > Santalales > Viscaceae > Viscum > Viscum album. The sequence continues at coordinate 1,215,420,574 of OY728121.1, read as the reverse complement.
CCAACAAGTGAAGAAGATGTATGTTGTGTAGCGGATATCTATGAATCAAAGGAAAATAAATACTACAACACAGACCAGCTAGTCTCTATCACTGTAACAAAAATCTGACATACTAAAATATTGTGATCTGTTGGGGCCCTCTAGATGTTTTTTCTATAATTGTGGATCACATGCAATATGAAGTGGAGGAGTATCTGACTTTTCATGATAAACATCTTCATCATGTGCCACATTTGCATCTGTAACAGGCACATCGCCCTCTAGCACATCTATATCAGGCTCAACGCCTTCAGTATCATCTGGAACATCAAAGAAAATATCATGATAAATCTCATCCATGGGAATAAGCACCTCTCTCACCACTCTATCAAATTAGACCTGGTCAAACACGCCTCCCTCTACGGGATCAGAGATGTGAATGAGTTGGATGATACAAGTGTCCTGAAAAAATATAATTTTAACTAAATTTAATGAAAAAACTATTCAACAATGGAAGGAATAATTATTATCAACTAATGATAGCTTCATATGTGTCATGTAAGATATGTCATTGGGGATTTTTAGTACTAGGGACCATAATCCAACAGATATGATAGATACATATGTATTGTGTATGCCCCTCATAATCGAGACTTAGGTTGTATGTCTCACATCTCAATACATCATGCATGATATCATCTCAATTCAAAGTATCACTTCTCTAACATCTTCATGGAATGGAGTGAATTAAACTAACAAGGAAGTGTGGGAATGAGCTAATAGAATCTGAATTTTCTCATAACTTATGACAACTCTGCTCTTTATTACACATTAATTCATGATTTATTACATAAGATTACAAATATATAAACCTAGAATATCAATAAGTCTAGTTTATTTGGGAATTAGGTACATTACATAACAACTTAAAAATAAGGAATATATCTTATTTATTGAAAATTTCCTTAACATGCCCATATTATTCCGTCGTACGTAAAACTGCATGGGATAACTTGGGGGCATACATAATAAAGGGGTGAGATATAAAGGCCATTGAGGGAATAAACATGGCATAACATGAAGAAAGTAACACATTTCAGAAAATAGGAATATCAATGGGGTATAAAATTAGTGAGAATCATGAACATGAACAATGAGTCATGATATAGAATGATGACATAAAGACAACATGGGAAATTTGGAAACAACTTAAAAAATTGCATCATAAAAATAGTTTGAGGCTAATTTACAATAAATCATGATGGAAAAAGTCTCGTGGTGGATTAGGTTCACTCCCTAATCCCTTAAATGATGTCTCATGATTCTAAAACATTACCCAATTCATTGGAGCACTATATAATTCTAGGCACACCCGTCACATTCATTTCATTCTCATGCTTAAGTGTTCCATAGAGATCATGTAACATTGATTCATTCATCATCATATTTTATTACATGATAAAGTAGTGTGGAATAAATACATGTATGTCCCTATTCATGAAGTATAAGTTCATAAAGTTGAACACCCTTGATAGAAAATGGGTACGAGTATTCACTAAATAATTGTTTGGCATGGAAAATCATGGTGAAATTTCGACAGCATAATGGGGGTGTATGAATGATCATGGGAGGGATTTATGATAGTGAAAGGGGTCTCTCCTAATTTATACATAAAATGGACACTAAGGGGGATATGTAAGAAAATATCCCAAAATTAGTAATTGAATATAAAAGACATAATATAAACAAGATATTTTAATAAAGAGGAGAAGGAGAGGAACTCTTACCTTGAGAGGATGATTCCAAATGCTTTTGAAGATCTTCTTGAGAGATTGGGGGAACCTTGGGAGGACTATTGAGAGGGTAGGATAGAGTAAGGATGTTCTCCAAGTTTTTTTAGTGAAGATAAATGAGAGCTTGGGTGTGTTTATATACACTACTAAAAATATAGACTTTATCAGCACTAGAAAAGTGCATTAACAGTGCTAAAAAAGAATTGTTAATCGAGGAAAAGATAAAGGGGGTCCCTTTTATCAGTTCTTAGAAAAGCGCTGATAAAGGCACCTTTTATCAGCGCTAAAAACCTGATGATAAACAACCCCTTTATCACCGCTTTTTTTAGCGATGATAAAAGGGGTCTTTTATCAGCGCTTTTAAAAAGCACTGATAAAAGTCAAAAAAAAAATAAAAAATAAATAAAAAGGAATTATATAATCCAGGGGGAAGCTTTTAACAGTGCTTGACCCCCCCCCCCCCCCCTTTATCAGTGCTAGGAGCACCCCCCCCCCCCCCTCACACTCTCCCACGCAGTGCCCTTCCCGCGCATCTCCTACACGCGCGCACCTCCTTGCTTCCACCTGCACTCGAACCCGCGACCTCTCCCCTTGCACGCCTGCACCTTTACCACTAAGCCATTTTGTTTTTTTCTCTATTTAATGATATATCTATTTATTTATATACATATATATAGTTATATTTATTCATATATTAATATATATTCATATTAATATAAATATATTTAGTTATATTAATACATATATATTTATTCATATATTAATATATATATATATTCATATATTAATATATATTAATATTTATATATATAGTTATATTTATTCATATATTAATATAGATTCATATTAATATAAATATATTTAGTTATATTAATACATATATATTTATTCATATATTAGTATATATATATTCATTCGTATATTAATATATATTTATATTTATATTTATTTATATATATATTTTCAGTTATAATTTTTTATTCGTATATTTATTTGTATATCAATATATATTTATAAGATTATTTTTAAATACATTTATAAAATATGTTTTTTATGTGTGTTTATAAATAAATAAATAAATACATACATATATACAATACACACACACACACACACATATTTACGAACAAATACATATATGTGTGTATTTAAAAAGCCATAGAATGTTAAAACGACCATAACTTCTAATCTAGAAGCCCTTTTCAACTCCACAACCAGTAAAATTGAAGAAAATAAAACAATATTGGATATAATATGTGGTATAGGCCTAATAGACATCCAGATCAAAAGTTATACTTTTTTTAATGTTAAAAAATTTAGGTATGCGGACTAAAAACTCAGTTTTGGATGACTTCTGGGATTTTTTTGCATTGCAAAATGTGATAGAAGGTTACCTTCAATCACTAGAGCGTAGATCTCATCGCAGGCTTCGATTTCATATGTTGTAGATCTCAAACGGACACCCGGATCAAAATTGATGGCCATTTGAAGTTTGAGTTACATTTTCAACTTATTTTAGATATTTTATTAATTTTTTTGATTTTTAGTGTCTTCAAATTGTTATTAAATTATTATTAATCAATGATAATTAGAAAATTATTAATTAATAATATTCTTTAAAATATTTTATATCCATTTTCACTAAATTTCTTATATATGAAACATAATAGTCTATTTTTACTTATCTAAAACCTATTTAAAAAATATATATTATATTTATATCAATATAAATATACTTATATAACAATATATTATTTTTCATGATTTTTTTTAAACATAAAATTTATCAATGTAAGGAAAAAAGCACTGATAAAGCCCCCCTTTATCAGTGCTACTAAAAAAAGTGATGATAAAGGGGTCCCCTTTAACAGCGCTAAAAAAGCGTTGATAAAGGGGAGGCCTTTATCAGCGTTAAAAAAAGCGCTGATAAAGGATCACTTTTAACAGCGCTTTTTTTAGCACTGTTAAAAGTGCCCCTTTATCAGCCCTTTTTTAGCAGTGATAAAGACCCCCCTTTATTAGCGCTTTTTCTTAGCGTTGTTAAAAGGGTGGCGCTTCCCTTTCCCATTTTTGTAGTAGTGATAGGAAATGAGTGGGGAATTATTTATCATTACTCAAACTTAGGTTTTATAATCTATATAATAAAATAACCAAAAGTGAAAACCTTCCCATGGTTTTTTCCCATGGTTTCTTCCAAATATGGGTGGTATTATTATTTTTTTAGTATAAGGTTTGAACTTATTAAAATAATACCCTTTCTGATGTGGAAGTGAGTCATTTCCTTAAAGAAATGATTTTAAAACCTTAAAATATAATATAGGTTTTAGAGGATTCAAAAAGGATTTATAAAATTAATAAAATAAACTTAAAATAAAATTATTTTAAAGGTAAAAATATATTTGGTTTTGGTTACCCCTTATATTATTTATCTCATAATTTGTGGGTCATCATAATGTCATAATACACACCGTATATTTATACCATATTTATTTTTTACCTAAAAATTCCACTATCTTAGAAAAATATGAAAAATTAAATATCATATAATTTCGACATTATGATTCTAAAAAAAATTATTTTATCCAATTAATTTTATAAATATTTTAATTTTTACTTTTAAAATATTAATCGATATTTATTGAGAAATCCTAGGTTTTTTGACAATAACAATTTTCAAACCCTTATAAAAATAACATTTGTATTCATAAAAATTATATGATAATTTATATTTAATAAACATTATTAAATAATAATATTTTATTCAAATATTATTTATTTGAAAAATCCATTAATTCATCAAAATAAATGCCTTAATTGAAATTGAATATTAATTAAAAATAAAATTTTTATTTTATTTTATAAATATTGAAAAAAACTTTTATAAATTAAAAAAAAATTAAATGAAAATATATTCATTGTTCTATATAATATATATAGTGACCCTCACTTAACATACATTAACATTACATCATTTTTGTGTAATGCTTAATACATTACACAAATAGAAGCCCAAAATCATATTAGCTTAGTGTATTTGGAAACATGGAAACATAAACACTCGTACATAAGTAAGCTACATTATATCCCACAAGGTTCTTCATTAATAGCACCCTTCTTATACACATCATATATAATACATATCTTTATAACCTGGGGAAAGTAAACATAAAAATAGGTGAACTCATATGCTCAGTAAAGGTAAAAAAGGGAGATATGTATGCATAAACATGAGAATAAGGGTAAGATAACGTGATCATAACATTATAAGATCATACCCTACATATCAAAGATCATAAAAATAAATTATAGCATAAATATCGGTAGTTCATAAGACATTAATCCTAAGGGAATCAAGAGCATAAGACATGAAAGCATAACATAAGAATAAGACATGGAATTTTGGCAGACACATAAGTATATAAATGACTTCTATAGTATTCAATTATTATTTCCAAGGCCATATTAGTAGTATGGGTTCACTCCCCATACCATCTTGGTAGTCGTGGTTCTCTCTCATAACCATCTTAGTGGTCAAGGTTCACTCCTAACACCATCTTAGTAGAGAAAGTCCTTTATTGAACCGAGATCACTCCCCATTCTAGCTATGTATATCTCATGAGATATAAATATTTACCCAATGCATTGGAGGGAGATATAGGTCTCACCCATCTCATAATGAAACCATACATTTTTGTGCCACTAGATCATAACCATTCGTCATATCATAGCCCATGAAATGAAATGGGTATCATAAACATGCAATCATATCATAACTAGTAGAAAATAGATAGGTTTCATAATTATTTCATTAAAGAATAAACTATGAAAATAAGTGGGTTTCATATGCATATAACGCTTGAAATAGAAACGGGTTTCGTAAACATATAACCTGTGACAAAGAAATCGGTTTCATAAACATCATTCCATAAAAAAATAAACCATTTTGAGTAAGAATATGAATGTAAATATTGTATAATATTAATAAAATGGAATTAGAAACACCAATAGATTGTCAAGACCCGTCCTTGGGACCCGTGCCGTGACAACACCAAGCCCACCTTCCATAGGACAGGGGCTGGCGACTAGAACCAAAGGCATAAATCCCGATAAAAAGGGGAAGGCATTGCCTTATAAAGTAAACAAACACCACAGAGTAAGCCAGCAGAAGTAAACACTAAGTAAAACTGGGTACAATAGTAAGTGCGGAAAGTAAATGGGCCAGAATACAAACCCAAACTGAAAGCAAAGTACAACTGGAAAGAAAGTACAACAACTGAAAGTAAAGCAGCAATGTTGAGTCGTCCACTGGAATTCCCACCTGAAGGGTGGGTACAGATAGCCTCCTCAGCTCCTCGGTTCCAGCCTTCTGCTCCATGTACATCCCGCCCAGTGGTCCACCTTCAGGTACCGACCTGCTCCACAAGCCTCAACCACATTCAGTGATGTCCTTCATCTACATCCAACACAAAGTAGTGTGGGAATAGCCCGTGCAGGGGTGAGTATACACTACTCAGTAGGGACCTCGATACCCCCGAAGGTCTCAAAGAATCCACAAAGTATAATCCACAAAGGAAAGATACAATCACGAAATAACATCCAACACTACTTAGGTATATGACCATACATATACCTAAGTCATAAATTCCAGTTCGGCTCCAACATCCGAGCCCAAGTTCGATCACGTCCACACAAGATAGTACAACCCAATCCACACAGGAAAGCACAACACAATCCACATAGGAAAGCAAGTCAATCATATCAAAGATAATGATTGAAAGTCAAGACTCAGCTCACACAAGTATACTTCTTCGTAAGGTGATAGAGATGATCAGATGTAGCCACTGATTCATCTAAGATGGGACCCACGTAGGATACTAAACCAGCTAAGATGTCGAACCCATGTAGGATACAAGTCCAGCTACTCTGTCGGACCCATGTAGGATACTACAACAGAGGTCAAATACTGTCGGACCCACGTAGGATACAAGAACAGTAATACTGCTAGACCCATGTAGGATAAAAGAACAGTAGTCATTGCCATCGAAACCACAGAGGATTTCAATATGGCCTTCATCTCTTTCGAACCCATGGAGGATTTCAGTACAGTCGTCGTCGCTGCCGAACCCACAGAGGATTTCAGTGCAGTCGTCATCGTCATCGCAGTCGCATCCAGCTCTAGGGTTCCCGCACACAGCATGCTCATTTCTGGGAGGGTCCTCTCCATGAGCCAAGGGGGTCGATACATCAACTGACACGTAGTCCGGAGTTGATGTATCCCAAATTTCCATCTCGGCATAGGGAACTCAACACGACAGACGGTGCGTCAATCAGACGCCCGGTCTGAGAGTTTTTGGTTTTTTCGTTCTAGGGGCCCGGTTGTTTTTTAAGTCAAAAACAACCCTACCATTCTCCAACTATGTCCAAACCTCAATCGTAGTAATCCAAAAGGTCTGTCTCACTAAGAGGAATCCAGCAAAGTCGACGACACGTCAATCGGACGTCCGGAGCTCAAGTTATAAGCGTTTCCGCTCCGAGGGCCTGGTTGGTTTCGTGTTCACACCAACCCAGCCATACCCAAAGTTCTCCAAAACCTTGTGTGTAATATACTGGAACGACCACCTCGATCCAAGGATCGTATCGCAACAGACGGTGCATCGATCGGAAGTCTGTAGCCCAAGTTGTGGGCATTTAAACGAACTTTCCGGTTTTTAGGGGGTTTTGGGCCCGGACCGACCCGGCACAAGACCCCCTGGGTCGGCCCGAATCGGGTCGATCCGCCCAGGTCCGGTTCCGGCCCAACAGGGCACGGCCCCGCCCGGTGGGCGCGGGTGCGGCCCGCATGGCCATCTCGGCGTTGGCCGAGCTTTCGCGAAAAGGGGGGGCGCGCTACTTCCCTGCTTTGAAATGGCGGCCCCACGTGGGGGGGGCCGCTCCTTTGGCCATTCGGGGGTTACGACCCCCGGCCTTCTTCGATCGGCCGGCCCGGCTGGCCGGTTGTGCTGCTGCCGAGAGACCCTGCGGTCCCGCCCCTCCGACGCGCTGGCGGCCGGTGGTTCCGGCCGCCGCTCCCTGCTCCGCCGCGGCCTTGGTCCGACCAGCGTGGTGCGATAGCGTCACGCCCCTCCTCTGTGGCCCCCCTTCGGTCGCGGTGTCTTAGTGGTTCTCCGGCACGGCGCGACAGCGCCGCGGCCCTTCGCTGCGGCCCGACTTTGGCCACGGGTTCTTTCGGCCTCAACGGCGCAGCGCGACGACGTCGCGCTTCTTCGTCATGATTCTCCATGTTCCCGCGCAGTGTCGTTGCACCGCGCTGCCTTTGTTCGTGCCGCAACAAGAACAACAACATAGAGGGAGGAGGGTCAGCCGTGTTCGTGCGGTCCGACCTCCTCCCGTCATAACGATAACAGGCTTCCCAAAAAGAATAATTATCCTCTTCAAGCAAGCGCAAATTTAATCCATAATATTTGAACTCAAACCCTTCCCTCACAAAGTAATTCGCAATTGTCAAGTGCCGCAAAATATGGCGTCACGGGGCGTGGTTCCGTAGACGTCGATGGGGAGTGTCTAAGGAGACGTCGTCTTCTCTTTATCACGGAGAGAAGAAGATGATTGCACATCATTGGAGAACTCCCGCGTCGGTGTCTCTTCCCTTGTCACAAAGGAGAAAGGGAATGGAGATACCGGAGTCGTTGAGTCGTTCTTCATTGAAGATATGACGTTCTTCGTGGAAGGATTGAAGCTCTTCGCGGGAGGATGAAGTTCTTCCCAAGAGAAAAGAGTTCTATCTCCCCAATCTCCTCACACAACAACTAACCCCCCCCCCCCCCCACCAACAAAATAAGGCTTATCTTATTTTATTACATCAAGCCAAGAATTTCAATTTTAAATTTCAAACACGTAACTCACTTAATTAATTAAGTGTGTTGGCGTGATTAAAGAGGAGAGGGGGGGAGGTGAGTGGTCTCACATTAAAGGGGAGTTAACAAAAACAAGGGGAAGTTATGGAATTAAGGAATGTAAAAAGGTGGGGGATCGTGTGGGCCCCACCTCCCTCATAACCACACATGGGAAGTTGGGTGGTCGTGGGCCCCACCAACAACTTCCCATGAGAGAGTTTAACTTCCATGGATAAAATAAAATTGTTCACAATTTTATTTTACTAATTAATTAATCCACATTTTTTTTACAACTCCTCCCAAGAAAACGCACCTTCGGTAAAAGTCCTCTTAACCAATTACTGGTGTTACGGTTCCATCAGTGCCCTCAGATTTCGATTCCGATCACCGGTTCAAAAGTTAAGAAATCTCGCTCATTCGTTCACTGAACGTACCCGAGCTAAACTTCGAAAATTGATTTCGGGCACACCGGGCCTCGGAATCAGATGTCTTCAGAAACTATGTACTCGTAAAATCCCAAAGAAATTAAAAAAAATATTTTCTTGAAATTTAAGGGTCTTTACATTGCTCCCACCTCAGGGATTTAAGTCCCCGTAAAGATACATCACAACTAGGGAAACAAATGAGGGTACTGAGCACGTATCTGAGCCTCTCGCTCCCAAGTGCTCTCCTGGAGGTTCCCGTGCTGCCACCTGATGTGCACTAGATGAATTGACCGACCACGAAGGACATTCTCCTGTCGATCCTCGATCTCCACCGGGACCTCTGCAAAATTTTCCCCATCATCGATGACCAGCTCCCCATGGTCGATGATATGCGTCGGGTCGTGCACGTATCTCCTCAGATGAGATACGCAGAAGACGTCGTACACCCGGTGCAACTGAGGTGGTAGAGCCAGGCCATAAGCCAACTCACCTATCCTACTGAGAATCTGAAACGGTCCGATGAAGCATGGAGATAACTTGCCACCCCGGCCAAATCTCTGTAATCCACGTCGAGGTGAGACCCGTAAGAAAACGTGGTCGCCATCCTCGAACTCTAGTGGTCTCTGCCTCCTGTCAGCATAAGACTTCTGCCAGCTCTGAGCTGTCCTCATCCGCTCCTGGATGACCTGGACCTTCTCTGTCGTGGCCTGGACCATCTCCGGTCCCATAAGTGCTGACTCCCCGGGGTCTGTCCAGCATAGAGGTGATCTGCGAGGTCGGTCGTACAATGCCTCATATGGTGCCATCCCGGTGGTGGAGTGGTAACTGTTGTTGTACGCGAACTCCACCAAGGGTAGGTGGTCCTCCCAGTTGCGACCAAGGTCAAGGACACAAGAACGGAGCATGTCCTAGAGAGTCTGAATGGTCCTCTCCGTCTGACCATCTGTCTGTGGGTGAAAGGTAGTGCTTAGACGTAGCTGCGTCCTGAATGCCTCTTGTAACCCCTTCCAAATTCGGGAAGTAAAGCGAGCATCTTGATCAGAGACGATAGATGATGGAACACCATGAAGCTGTACAATCTCCTGAACGTAGATACATCCCAACCTCTCTACTAAGCCCTGCTCTCTGATTGGTAATAAGTGAGCCGACTTGGTGAGTCAGTCGACAATCACCCAAATGAAGTCATGAACTCTGGAAGTACGTGGAATTATAGTCACGAAATCCATAGATATCCCATCCCACTTCCACTCCGGGACCTCCAAGGGTTGTACCAAGCCTGCTGGTACCTGGTGCTCCACCTTCACCTGCTGGCACGTGAGGCATCGAGAAACAAACTCTGTTATAGCCTTCTTTATACCCAGCTACCAGTGCTGTCATCTGAGATCCTGGTACATCTTCACCACTCCTGGATGTACCGCTAAAGGGGAAGTGTGAAACTTTCTCAGCACCTCCTCCCGTAAAGCAGCTGGTACCATGGTACGTCCTTTGAAAAGGACATCGTGCTATCCTCCTATAGAGAATCCATCAGGTTCCTATCCTGAGGATATTTGTGCACGCCGCGTCTCACAGTCAACATCCCCATGTTGTGCCTTTCTGACCCACTGTAGTAGTGGAGGAGTGACTGTGAGTGACTGAAGAAAGGATGCTCCATCTCTATCCACGAAGGATATCTACAAAGCGTCTAGCTGCTCCGTCGCCTCTCCAAGTAGTTTAATGCCCATCCTCCTTCTGAGAGCATCGGCTACTACGTTCCCCTTTCTAGGAGTATAGACTTTCTCAAATTCATAGTCCTAGAAAAACTCGACCCATCGCTGTTGTCTCAGATTTAGGTCCTTCTGCAAGGAGATGTACCTGAGACTCTGGTGGTCAGAGTAGACTGTAAAGTGCTTGCCCATCAGATAGTGTCACCACATCTTCAGAGCGAAGACCACTGCTGCTAAATCCAGGTCATGGGTAGTGTAGTTCTGCTCATGTTGCCTCAACTTTTGTGATCCACAGGAAATCAATGCTCACTCCTACATCAGGACACATCCGAGTCCGGTCCCTGATGCATCGCAGTAGACTACGTACCCTACTCCCTCCTCCGGTAGCCTCAAGATAGGTGTGTTGGTCAATATCTGTCTCAGCTCCTGGAAGCTCTGTTGACATCTATCTGACCACACGAAGGGTTTCCCCTTCTTCTTCAAAGCTGAAAGTGGTGCCACAACTCTGTAGAAGTCTGGCACGAATCTCCGGTAGTACCCAGCTATCCCCAAGAAACTCTGCACCTCCATCACGCTCCTGGGTGGATCCCAAGCTAGCACTACCTCGATCTTCATTGGGTCCACCGCAACTCCCGCCTCAGAGATGACGTGTCCCAAGAAGTGGACCTCATGTAACCAGAACTAACACTTCGAGAGCTTACCATAAAGCTGATGCTCTCGGAGTGTGTCCAGTACAACCCGTAAGTGATAGGTGTGCTCCTCCTTAGTGGTCGAGTATATCAATATGTCATCGATGAAGACCACGACAAATCGATCGAGGTATGGATGAAAGATCTTGTTCATGAGACCCATGAACACCACTGGAGGATTGGTTACGCTGAATGGCATAACCAAGAACTCATAGTGGCCATACTGACATCTAAAAGTCGTCTTTTGTACGTCCTCATCCCGAACTCTGAGCTGATGATAGCCTGATCTGAGGTCTATCTTCGAGAACCACCGTGCTCCCTTGAGCTGATCGAAGAGGTATTCAATCCTCGGTAGTAGATACTTGTTCCTCACAGTCGCCTGGTTCAGGTGACGATAATCGACACACAGTTGCATGCTCCCGTCTGCCTTCTTGGCGAACAATATCGAGGAAGCCCAGGGTGAAACACTGGGTCGGATGAATCCCTTTCCCTGTAAGTCCTCCAACTGTACTCGTAGCTCTCGAAGTTCAGCTGGGGCCATCCGATATGATTGAGTGGATATCGGGGATGTTCAGGGGTACAGGTCAATATAGAAGACTACCTCTCTGCGAGGAGGTAGTCCTGGAACGTCATCAGGGAAAACGTCTGCACACTGATCCACCACTGCTGGAAAACTAGGACTCCACACGTCAACTGATCCTAGGATGAGGCTAGCCAATTGATGAGTGATCGGCTGTCCTCTCCTCTGCGTGAGTCCATCCTGCGCTGCTAAGGTTCCCTTCTCACCGGTGAAGGTGAACCTGCTCCTATCGGTGCAAACCCATTGCACCTTGCGCCTAATATAGTCGATCTGAGCATGGAATTTAGATAACCAATCCATGTCCAAGATGACTTCGTAAGGCCTCAATGCCGCTACAAGAATATCCCAGCCAAAGCTCTCACCTCCTAGAAAAAGCTCACACTACCGGCACCGGTGCGTAATCGTCGAGTCTGCTCCCGTAGGAGTCTCTAGCCGTAAGGATCGAGCAAATGGCTCCGTTGGAATCTCCGAGCTCTGAACAAGGGCAGAGGAAATAAAATAATGACTCGCTCCTATGTCTATAAGAACTGAATCAAGGGTGGAGTAGACACAGATAGTACCTCGAATCATCTCTGCCGCGCCGTGGTCGTAGGCCTCCGCTGCCTGAAGCTGAGCCTGTCTCTGTCCGCCAGCTCCCTGTGGTCGGGGTGGACCTCCTGGTGGTGGTGGTGGTAAATCCTCAAAGCGTCACCCACCACCTGCTGCTCATAAATCTCCTCTACCTCATCGGCCTATACCCGGCGGACCACCACAGTCGACCCTCTGCCTCTTCCTGGGTGGCCCCTCAACTGTTTGCTGCTCCTCTGCATGGCGGGTCGGGCAGTCACGAGCCATGTGGCCCTGCCCGCCGCATGCGTAGCACTGTCTGGTCCTCGGAAGGTTGGCTCTGCACCGGGTGCCCCGCACCTCTGAGCCAGTGTCCTGAGATCGTCCGCCTAATGGTCTGGTCCGCCTCGACCCCTGTGAGTTCTGTCGACTTCCATCTGTAGACGACTCTGCTACATGCCGCCCTACGGTAGGTCTCGCTGCTGGTGTAGGCTTAGCAAGAAATCTCTCTATGAGAAGGGATCGCTCCAGTACTCCTGCCTATGTCAGAATGCTGAGGGAGATCATCGATGCCCTGATCTCATGCCTCAGTCCCTGCTCGAAGGTCCAGACCCGGAAGAATGGGTCTCGTACCATGTCCATCGAATAGCGCGAGAGATCGGTAAATCTCGTCGAGTACTGGGCTACCGTCATACTGCCCTGCCGCAGCTGTAGTAGCTCCTGAATGCGCACCGCACGGAGGGTGGCTGGGACAAACTCTGAGTGGAAGAGTCTCTCAAGTTCCATCTAGAGAAGAGGCACCTGGAGCATCAAGCTCCACCATCTGCCTACTGCCGCGTGCAGGAGGCTCGCTGAAAGGATCACCATGAGGTCATATGGTGTCCCAACTAGCCTAAAAACTCGAACTACATCCTCTAGCCAATCCTCGGCTGCCTAAGGGTCCATCTCCCCGTGGAACCTGGGCGGTCTCTGATGCTGAAACTCCTGCAGTGCACTAAGGTGACGTGCACTCTCAACGGCTGGGGATGGTGGCATCGGTGGCTCAGCGGGTAGTGGTACCGCCGGTGCCTCCACTGAAAAAGGGCCCTGCACTGAGGCCTCGTCGCTCGGTGGGTTTTCATCTCGCACAAAGCTCAGAACCCTAGCTGGCTTCCATCGTGGGGCCATCCTGAAAAGAAACAGGTGCACCACGGTCAAAACAGTATACCTTGTGAACTGACACAAAGTAATCACAAAGAAAAATTTTGAGTGTAATATACCAAAACTACTGTCTCGATCCAAGGATCACATCTCAACTAACGGTGCATCGATCGGAGGTCTGTAGCCCAAGTTACGTGCATTTAAACGAACTGTCCGGTTTTTAGGGGGTTTGGTCCCGGACCGACCCGGCCCAAGACCCCCTAGGTTGGCCCAAACCAGGTCGACCCGACCCGGGTCTGGGTCCGGCCCAACAGGGCGCGGCCCAGCCCCACCGGCGCGGCCCGGCCCCACCGGCGCGGCCCGCATGGCCAGCTCGGCGCTGGCCGAGCTGTCACGGAAGGGGGGGGGGGGCGCTGGCCCCCTGTTTTGAAACGGCAGCCCCACGTGGGGGGCCGCTCCTTTGGCCAGCTGGGGGTTACGACCCCCATCCTTCTTCGATCGTCCGGCCTGGCTGGCCGGCTGTGCTGCCGCCGCGGGACCCCGCGGTCCCGCCCCTCTGACGCGCCGGCGGCCTGTGGTTCTGGCCGCTCATCCCTGCTCCGCCACGTCCAAAGGCCGCGGCCTTGGTCCGACCGGATCCGCGCGATGGCGCCGCACCCCTCTGCCACGGCCCCGCTCCAGCCGTGGTGTCTTCGTGGTTCTCCGTTGCGGCGTGACGGTGCCGCACCCCTTCGCTGCGGCCCGACTCTGGCCGCGAGTTCGTTTCGCCTCAACGGTACGGTGCGACGGTGCCAAGCTTCTTCTCTGTGATTCTCCATGTTCCCGCGTGGTGTCGTTGCACCACGCTGCCTTTGTTCGTGCCGCAACAAGAAAAACAACAAAGAGGGAGGAGGGTCGGCTGTATTCGTGCGGTCCAACCTCCTCCCGTTATAACGATAATTGGCGGCCCAAAAAGAATATATATCCTCGTCAAGCAAGCGAAAATTTAATCCATAATATTTAAACTCAAACCCCTACCTCTCAAAGTAATTCGCGGTTGTCAAACGCCGCAAAATATGGCGTCACGGGGCGTGGTTCCATAGACGTCGACGGAGAGCGTCTGAGGAGACGTCATCTTCTCTTTATCACGGAGAGAAGAAGATGATTGCACGTCATTGGAGAACTCCCATTTCGGTGTCTCTTCCCTTTTCGTGGAGGATAAAGGGAATGGAGATACCGGAGTCATTGAGTTGTTCTTCGTTGAAGAGATGACGTTCTTCGCGGAAGGATTAAAGCTCTTCGCGGGAGGATGAAGTTCTTCCCAAGAGAAAAGAGTTCTATCTCCCCAATCTCCTCACACAACAACTAACCCCCTCCCCAAAATGAAATAAGGCTTATCTTATTTTATTACATCAATCCAAGCATTTCAATTTTAAACTTCAAACACATAACTTACTTAATTAATTAAGTGTGTTGGCATGATTAAAGAGGAGAGAGGGGGAGGTGAGTGGTCTCACATTAAAGGGGAGTTAACAAAAACAAGGGGAAGTTATGGAGTTAAGGAATGTGAAAAGGTGGGGGATAGTGTGGGCCCCACCTCCCTCATAACCACACATGGGAAGTTGGGTGGTCGTGGGCCCCACCAACAACTTCCCATGAGAGAGTTTAACTTCCATGGTTAAAATAAAATTGTTCACAATTTTATTTTACTTATTAATTAATCCACATTTTTTTACAACTCCTCCCAAGCAAATTCACCTTCGATAAAAGTCCTCTTAAGCAATTACCGGCGCTGTGGTTCCATCGGTGCCCTCAGATTTCGATTCCGAGCACCAGTTCAAAATTTAGGAAATCTTGTTCATTCGTTCACTGAACGTACCCGAGCTAAACTTCGGAAATTGATTCCGGGCACACCGGGCCTCAGAATTAAGTGCAGTCAGAAATTGCGTACTCGTAAAATCCCAAAGAAATTAAGAAAAAAAATTCCATGAAATTTATGGGTCTTTACATAGATATCATATTATATGGAAAATAATTTTAAAATATCTTTTAAAAAATCATTTCCTGAGGAAAATATCTTTTTTTTCTTTAAAAATTAATTTTTAAAACACTAATCATTTTTAAAAACCTTTTTCTTTGAAAATAGATTTGAAAACATATAAAGTAAGATTTTAAAATAATAAAACGTTTTTAAATTTTTTTTTCCTTGAAAAATATCATAAGAAATAATTTTAAAAACATTTTTGAAAACATTTTTGAATAAAACCGATTTCTGACTGAAGAGAAAAATAAGGTCAAATTTTCTTTAAAACATTTTCTTAATTATATTAACTACAAAAGAGTGGAAATATGGTACTAATAACTGAATATATATTGAATAAATTTAGGATAAGAAAATTCATGAGTTTTCTTGAGATATTGATCATAATATTTCATCAATAGAAGCATAATCACAAACAATCCTGATAAACAATGAGATTGTTGCAATAAACTCAAACCACTTTGGTAACTTTGAATAAAACTACCCATGTAAGAAAATGACATTACATGAATCTTAAAATAAAATTAAATGAAGGATATTTATGATATAACATTTAAAATGGAATTATATACACCTCTTAAAATAATATAGGTGCATAACAAAACATGTATCTCAAAGAAGGCAAATTGAGATAAAACTACCTTACTGATTTGGTATATTTTGAATCGTAAAGCCCCATGAAATAGAGATAATAAAATGGAAATGTAAGTACCCATAAATTTAATTATAAGAATCATATAATACATTCATGGGTATTATATACACCACACAAAATAAATGAGTGGTTAATAAGGCATAAGTCTCGTAGAAATAAAAGTGAGACTAGAAATCCCCTTACCTTATATCTTGACTCTCATTGTATTCGTTCAAAACTCTTGTATAATAAATATAAGTTTTTTATAAATATATAAATAATAATATTCTTATATATAATAACATATATTATTTTATTATGACATTATATTACCCTTTTATTAACAATTCCATGTTAATGTTACATTTTGGGAAATATTCGCTTTGTTTTCCATATATGTTTTGACTTATTATTCTTGATCCTCTTACTTAGATAATGATTTTATTATTTAAAAATGTAAAAAATGATATAAATATCATATATATTAATTATATAAATATTCATAATAATCTATTAAAGGTATAAATATAAAATGAAATACATTGTTCATGGAGAAGGTAGGTCATACGTACGCATGCATGGTGTTTCCATTTTATTGTTGTTTTGAAAGAAAGAAATAAAATGACATATATGTGTATGTATATACACTATAATTATAGTAGAATTATTATTTCATATTTATAATATAATTTTACTAAACTCAACCTTAATACATTTCATGTAAAGTTTCATTGAATCACATCGCTTTGAGGAGGCGGTGGTACACACTTCCACAAACGAAGTTATCATATTTACACAAAAAATGGAAAGAATGAATGTATGTGTAATATAATAACTAAATTAGAATAAATAAATCATAAATATCATATATAAAATATAAATATAGTATTTCCATCATAATTCTCATCCATGAGTGGTGGAAAAGGAAAAACGAACAGTGTTGTTTCACGAGGTGGTAGTTTGTCATACACATGGACGGTAAGTTCAATACCAATTTGATGGAAGTGTGTATAGGTGTAGGTATAACCCTTAGAATAAAAATATATCAGAATATTAAAGATACTGGGTTATTATATAAGAATTTAACAATAATATTTTAGGGGTGGAGAATGAAAATAAAATAAAAGATCTTGTAGAAGGATGTTACGTCTTATTTGGGTAACTCCTCTTGGTTTGAACCAAAGGGCTTCCTTGGTTGGATTTATCCCCAAAGGGAGGATTATATAATTAATTTAGGTAAGGTTTTAGAATATTTGGTTAGATTCTGGCTGATCCAAAAGGATTTATAGTTGTGAATAAGTGAGGGGTGAGTTCCCTTTTATAGTTAAGGAGGAGTGGCATTCTTGTAAATATAAAAAGGTAAAAACTATTGAGAGATCTCCCTTACATCATGTGACTTCAATAATTCTCCATTTTTTATACTAGAGTGGAATTGGTCGAAATATTTCCATCCAATGTATTTTTGACATGTTTATAGGTTATTTTTTTCCTTAAATTAAAGTTTAACCACTAAGTAATCTCGTTTTTACCTTAATCATCTTAATTAATTTTAATTAATTTCAATAATATTTTTATTCAAAAAAATAATTTTATATTATTATAAATTATAAATTATTATTATTCTAAATATGAAATACATTTTTCTAAATTGTTATCATAAATTAATTTTAAATTAATCCTATAGACGTGTCTTGATAGTGGGTTTTTTAAGCAAAAATGTTTAAAAGTTTGAAATGTTTTTATATCCAATTTAAATGTGAAATTGGTTTTAAAGATATAGATTTTATTAATTGATATAAAATTTATCTAATTAAACTTTAAAACCAAACTAAAATATATTTTAATAATATAAATAAATTAGATGAAAAAGCGGTTTTAAATTAAAATTCAGTATTTTTCACTATTCATCCAAAAATAATGTTTTTCAAAAAAATACCTAAAATTCACCCTAAGCTGATTTTGATATTATGAATTCAATAATAATTTTTATTTTGTCAAATTAAATTTCTAAAACGGACTAAAATTAATTTTATATTTGTTCACAAAATGACATAAAAAGAAGTTCATTTGAGAAAAAAGTATTTTCAAACATATAAAGAATTTACCAAAAATTATATTTTTTATTATCAATATGTTTTAATTATATAAAAACATTATAAATAATATTTAAAAATTATTATCACTATTCATATTACTAAGTTTAACGGCTATGTTATAACTATCTCATTTAAATAATAATAATAAAATGTTGTTTCATAGAAACTCAGTGTTGCGTGTAACGCAAGACAAGTTGGTGTTGCATGTAGCGTAAGATTAAATTTTTGTAGCATATGATGAAATCATATCTTGGTGTAGTGTATGATGCAAGACATTAAATAAAAATAATTTGTTCAAAAAAACATTACTAAAAATTCAGGGTGTTGCATTCTACCCCCTTAAAATGAATTTCACCCTTGAAATTCCTAATTCTGATACAAAAAATTGAGGATACGTCTACATTATCATATCATCAAGTTCCCATGTAGCTTACTCTAACTAATGGTTTTTCCATAAAACTTTGACCAGGTGAGTGGTCTTTTTTCATAGAACTTTCTATGTACGATCCATAATTTCAATTGGTTGTTCCTCATAAGAAATATCTTACTCCAGTGGTATGACATCTAAGTTTAGTACATGTGTTAGGTATGTACTTCCTTGAAAGAGATACAAGGAACACATCATGGACTTGAGATAGATTTGGAGTAAGCTCCAAGTGATAGGATACCATCTTTATACGATTAAGAATTTCAAAGTGACTGATATACCTTTCTTCCTAGATCTCATAACCTTCTTCCAGGGAGAGATTTATAGAAACTCATTCTCGTCAACTTCAAATTCTAGATCATGATAAATATTGTCAACATAACTTTTCTGATGACTCTGAGCTGTATTTATATGTTGTTGAATTTTTCTAACCTTCTTGTCCATTTATTCAACGATCTCAAGTCTCAATAGCTTTCTTTCTCCAAATTCATCCCAGCACATTGGAGATCTAAATTTCTTCCCATATAAGGATTCATAAGAAGTCATCTGAATGCTTGAGTGAAAGATATATTTTTAAGAAAAATCATCTAGAGGAAGGTGTTGATCCCAAACACCTTTCAAATACATAGAACAATATCTTGACATATCCTCTAGGGTCTAAATTGTTCTTTCAAACTAACCATCCATCTGAGGATGATAAACAATACTGAAAATCAATTCCATATCAAGGGCTTATTAAACACTTCACTATAACTTTGAGGTAAATATCATATCCTGATTAGATACAATATAATGTGGTACTCCATGAAACCTTATCACTTCCTTAATGTATATCCTAGAAATATGATCTAGAGATAAGTCCTCTCAGTTAGTAATTAATTGTGTTGACTTATTAAGGTGATTGACTACCACCCATTCAGCATTAAACCCTTTAGAGGTTTTAGGTATTCCGATGACAAAATACATAGTGAAATTCTCCCATTTACATTCTGGTATGGGTAATGGATGTAGTATCTTCAGAGATTTTTTCTTTCAACCTTAACTTTCTTGCATACCAAGCACCAAGATAAAAACTCTACGATATCTCTCTCTATTCCGTCTATAACAACCTTTCTCCTTATTACGCACTTAAACATGATTTATTACATAAAATTTCACTTATGACAACTCTGAGGATTGAGAG